>JAYESA010000014.1:165548732-166112154 GCA_036927795.1 Iris macrosiphon
ACCAAACATTGAACTTTGTTACGCAACTTCCAGCAACAAATATCGCAATCAACGAACGCTATTTCTATCTACAAGAAACTAAACAAACCTTAACAAAACCTCCTTGACATCAGAGATACAAAATGATCAGAGTACTTCAAGTTAACTGTATATGATGTCTAGTCACTCAAAGAATACACAGTAGTGGAAAATTTTGATGCTGATGTAACCAAATTTACTTACTACTACAACAATATAGTAGAAGAAACCTGACAAACATTTGTGAAATCCTTTAGATGAAATAAGTTCCTAAAAGTATTGACTAAAGAGAACTGAAAATTGACAATCTATGAGCACAGTAAAAAGAATAAAGTGCCACAAGAAAAAAGACCAGCTGTTAAGATAGCCAATTGTGGAAGAATTACTCACTGAACTATATTCAGATTAGACTAGACATAAAATATTAGGCCACATAATGCAATATTTTAAATATTATTAACATCCATAAGATTTTATAACCTTAATCATGTTATAAGAAACTGTGTAAGATCAATACAGTGCATATTGAGATAAGACCATGCTAAGTAAATCATACAAGATAAAAGTGAGCATATTTCTAGCCTCTGACCTGATTATCAGTTTCTCTCGACCATTCGCTGGAGTGGCTGGAAGATGGAATGGACTTACAAAAGCTAACCCAACCAGTTGATGGAGTGTATTTTTCAGTTTCAAAGAATTCTACAGTGTAGAACCTGCTATCGTCAGGTCCCGTATCTTCTTCCGTTTCATTATCCACTGTCTTCATATTCTCAGACGAACATTTAGATTTTAGACGCAGAGCAATAAGGAAATCAGTTTTATTAGTGACAGATACCAGTGAACGTATGCTGACATATCTGTTCCCACCCTTGATAGTAACTTCACTAGCAACAACATGATTGCCTAACCTCCAGCAGGATGCACGGGCAGCATAATTTAGCCTCACATTTGTCCATGGTCCTTGCCTGGTAGGGCTGATCTGAAGAAATCCAGTTCTGCTGCTATTAGTGTGATCCATTTTTTCATGTTTGACTTCAGGTTTCATTGAAAGTAATACCACACATCTAATTCGTCCATGAGACTTCTTAGCATTTTGGCAATCCTGACAATGACCATGTAGCATTAATACTAAATAAAATTGCATGACAAGTAAACTTCAAAATGTTTTCGAAGAACTGTACTAACCAAACATAACTAACAAATGTACAGTATGTATGAAGACAAATTAATATATGTGTGAATAAATAGGAATTACCACTTCCTTTGCCGATGACAATTCTTTCCAGGTCAACTCAAAGTTAGAATTGTTAGAGTTTGAACTGGGATTGAGCTCATAAGCTATCTGCTTCAGAGGAGAAGAATAGATCCCTATAGGCTCACCTGTCAAGGAAATCTTCATTTTATAAATATACTCGGATGCCAACACTCAGAAAATCATTTGACAAAAATACAGCTAGGAAACAAGAAATTTGAAAGTAAAATAATACCTCTACCCACATCAACCACAAGGAACTCGACCATGTAGTTTTCCTGTACCAATTGGAGAGAGAATCATCCAAAAGGGTCCAGAATGAATATGTATTATAATAACTAAAGAAAATAAAACTTGATCAACCATAACATTAGAGTAGCCGAAATGAGAATGCTAAGATGGATTGGTGGAAATACATTGAAAGACACTCTAGTAAGGAGAAGGAATAAGATAAGTAGTTAAATAAGCCCATAGGACTAGAGTTAGGCCTAAACAAACATGGATTGAAGTTTTAAAGAAATATATGGTTTTCATTAATTTTACAGAGGACACGGTCCACAAATAGCTGAACGGAAGTTAAGGATTGAAAGAGCCGACCCCAAAGTTAAGGATAAAGGCTTTGTTGTTATTGTTATTGCTTCATATTTTTGGTTAAGTTGGTTGGGCCAGTCTCCACATAAATGTAAGGTAAAATTATGAATTCTCTTTCGTGTAAACATTACCCATTGAGGTCTTTGGCTCTTTGTTTTCTTTGTGAGAGAAAAGCAACTATCATGTAATTGATTTCCATTATGTACCTTTCCTCGTGCTATATCCTTTATGAGTGTAAAGCGACTATCATGCAACTCTTTTCCACTATATAACTCTCCTCATGCTATAAAGATATACCCATATGTCTCAATAAATATCAAGGTCCACAATATTGGTAATGGAACCGGTTATGGACCCTTCTTATGAGAATTTGAATTGGTAGTTTCGACGGTTTTGAATTGGTGTTCACGGTTTTGGAAAGCCAAAAGATAAATAAGTTATTTGAAAGAGAGAAAAGTTTAAATATATTTAGGCATAATGTTATGTATTCTTTGTTGTTTTCATTAATCTTGAATATAATAATATTCAATATTGTTCACTGGCGATATATATATTTTTGGTTTATTTTACTTGGACAAAGTACTCCTACATTGTATATAGTTTTGAATGTGTTAGATGGAATAATTGGATGATTTATTATTGAAAGAGAGATTACATATATATAGGAGAGGACTAGCCTCCTCCTCATTCTCTACCCGATGTGGGACTACATAACTAATACTCAACACCCTCCCTCAAGCAGGAACATAGATGTCTATCATGTCCAGCTTGTTACAAAGAAACTGACCCCGAGGGCCTAAAAGAAACTTCGTAAAGATATCAGCTATCTGATCCCCGGTACTCACGTGGTGGAACGTTATCATCCCCTTTTGATACTCATCACGGACGAAGTTGATGTCGATCTCAATGTGTTGTCATTTCATGGAATACGGGATTGGTAGCAATATGGATAGCAAACTGGTTATCAGACCACATATTTGTTGCTTCGGATCATGCTTCTTCTCCCAGTTTCTTTAGAAGATGCTGCAGATATAACACTTCTACTGTGCTAAGAGCATTAGCTTGGTATTCTGCTTCCGAACTGGACCGTGAGACCACAATTTGCTTCTTGCTCTTCTACGACACTAAGTTTCGGCCAATAAATACCGAGTAGCCAGATGTAGACCGTCTATCCGTAAGACTTGCATCCCAGTCGGCATCTGTAAAGCACTCAAGATGAGTATGTCCCTGATTCTCCATTCAAATTTCTTTTTCAGGATTTTGAGCTAGATAGCGCAGGATTCTGAGAACTGTCTGCCAATGCGGAATTTGTAGAAAATGCATAAATCTACTCGCAACACTTACAACAAAGAAAATGTCTGGACGAGTCATGACTACCAAGTAGTTGAGTTTTCCAACTACTCGACGATATTGATCATGATTAGTCATCAGTATCCCCAGAACATGGAGTAACTTCACCCCTGGATCCATAGGTGAGGTTGCTCCCTTAGTTTGCATCATTCTTATTTCAATTAGTATATCAAGCACATATTTTCGCTGAGACATAACAATATCTTGCTTTCCCCTTGATACTTCGATGTCCAAGAAGTACTTCAACGATCTCATATCTTTAGTCAAGAATTGTTCATCCAAAAACTTTTTCAGCCCTGAAATTCCCTGGCTATCGTCTCCCGTCATCACAATATCATCAACATAGACACCAAGTAGTATCCGTCCGGCTGATGTATGTCGGTAAAATATCGAATGTTTATTTTTTGATTGACACATGCTAGACTGGCTAACGACCTGTATAAATCGACCAAACCAAGCACATGGCGATTATTTGAGATCGGAGAGGCTTTTCGCAGATAACATACTTTACCCCCTTGCAACGAACCCATGAGCCACATACACTTTCTCTTCAAGGTCCCCACGAGGAAATGCATTCTTCACATCCAACTAAAGTAGTGGCCAGTCATAGCAGACAACTAATGCTAGGAGCACTCACACAGAAGTCATCATGACAATTGGGAAGAATGTTTCAAAATAATCTTTACCGTACGTCTGAGAATATCCTTTTGCCATAAGACGAGCTTTCAGACGATCAAGAGTGCCATCCGATTTCACCTTGATTGTGAACACCCATTTGCATCCTACCGCCTTCTTACCAGTAGGCAAATCCACCATGTCCCACGTATGATTCTCCAGAAGCGCTAACATTTTCTCTTCCATAGCGACACGCCAACAAGGATGTTTGAATCCCTCCTCTAAAGAATTGGAAATATGAATCCCATCAATAGTAGCCACCAAGGACTGAGTGTAACTCGCGAGTCCTTTATAGTTCTTAACATACAAAGGATGGTCGTGACATGCACGACGGGGGCGAGCCGGTTTATCAAGTGGTGGTGAAGCAGTGGAGCTAGAGGAGTACCCTGATGATGATATCGGTTCTACAGCTGTGGGTACTATTGGTGATGTATGTTCTGACGGAGCTGGTGTTGGCAAATCATGGGACGACGAAACTGGCGTTGCCGGTTCTGACTGAGTTGATGTTTGCATACCACTGGACAGCAAGACTGGCTAGGTAGGGGAGGACACCCTTACAGGGGCTGCTGGGTTTGAAGTGGATACAAGAGGAAGTTCTTATCTGGGTAAACTTTTGGAACAAAATCAGTAGTTGGAGGAAGTGGGGGAGCTCAGTTTCAATAAAGGTAACATTCTGAGACATAAAATACCTCTTCAAAGTTGAAAAAATAATAATATATATTTTGATCTTTCGGATACCCAAGGAAAATATATTTGATTGTCTTTGGATCCAACTTAGAAAAAGTAGGTCGAGTGTCCCAAACATAACAAAGGCAACTAAATTTTTGAAAGGTAGATATAACGACACATGATTGGAATATAACAAAAAAAATGAGTATTGCCATTGAAAACAGAAGATGGCATACGATTGAAAAAATAAGAGCACGTATTGTTTCCAAAAAGGTGATGATTCTTTCGTTCAGCCACACTATTTTGTTGTGGTGTGTTACGAAGTTTGGTAGATGATTCCATGTTTAGCTAGATGAGAATTGAACACTCGAGATACATACTCACGACCATTATCGCTTCGAAGACACTTAATAGGAACCCCAAATTGGGTTTTGATTTCAACATAAAAATTGCATCAAATATCAAAGAGTTCGTAACAATTTTTCATCAAGTGACTCGAGAGTAGTCATCAACAAAGGAGAGAAAATATTTGAAACCCATCACAGATTCAATAGAACATGGCCCACATACAGCTGTATGCACTAACTCAAAAGAAGCTGAGACAGCTTTATTTAGGCTCACCGGATAGGGTACCCCGTGATGTTAGGCTCACCGGATAGGGTACCTCGTGATGCTTTGCCAAACTACATCACTTACAATGAAAATGAACTTGAAAGTCTAAAAAAGGATACATTTTCTGGAGAGCTTGGATAGATGGATGACCTAACTAACAATGCAACTCAAACAGATGGAGTGACACGCCTGTACATGCAACGGAAGAATTCTTGTTAAACAGGTACAAGCCTCCAGCCACATGCCCTCTACCGATAGTCTTTACAGTCTTCAAGTCCTGAAAAACACAACCATCAAAACAAATGTCACCGAACATTACAAGTCACGAATAATCCGACTAATTAATGATAAACTAAATAGGTTTCCACGTATGTAATACTGAAGTGAGTGGCAGATCGGAAGACAGTTGGGTACTTCATTTTCCACGAACTTTCAGTAAACTGCCATTCACAACAGTAATATCGGTCACACGATCAAACGATACATAATCACCGATACATAATCTCACAACATACCTGCGTCGCCTGCCATGTGATCAAACTTACCTGAATCAATCACCCACTGCTTCGATCTTACCACGCATGCCGCTGAATAATCGGCTGTGGATCCAGATGTAGAAGTTTTACTACGACGCTGAGTTTGGAATTCAGTGAATTCTGCATAGGTATATGCAGTCATTTGCACGTATAGCACGTCATTGTCAGGAGCATCTAATGCAATATTGGCGGCAGGTGCTTTGGGACACTGTCACTGAAGGTGTCCTTGTTGACCACAGTTAAAACATGTCTGCAACATGTCTCCATCACGGTCATCATTACCTCGACCACTATTTCGGCCAGCATTTCAGCCACCACGTCTACCACGGAATCCACTACGAGCAGCACCCAACGCAGATCGATCAGCAGGTGTGTTACTCGTATCAGTCCCAACTACTTTTGCTGCCCGTAGGACATGAAAATGGATTTTCCATCAGAGATGGAATCTCGGCCCCAGCAATAATCTGAGACCGTGCAAAGTCTGCATTAGGTAGGACGAAGAGAGGCAAGATACGCCATGACATAGAGCTGCTGGCGTTGTGTCATCGCCTCATTGATATCCGTCGTCAAGCGTAGCACACGATCTACCTCCTCAATTAGTGCCTTAAAGGCACAGAATTGGTCCTTATGTGACTTATCTTCTTGATCAGCTCGGTAGACGCCAACAATCGAGTCATAGATGCGAGACAAATCGTGTTTGCCATCAAACGCAGTTGCAAGGACCTCCCATAACTCTTCACTGATGGTTCCAGAGAAAGAGAATTCAACTGTGTAAACAGTCGACTGTCGTCCGTGTAACGACCAGCTCTGCTCAGTCCGGAGAGCCAATTCAAACGACGCAAGTGCGACGACTCGTCCTGCCTTACTTGACGAGATGACTCGCTTGATACAAAGGATTTCAGACTTGGCTCTTCAAAAGTTCAGACTTGACTTTCAAAGGCGCGCTCAGAGTCTCGCTCGGCCGATGTGATACATCGCTAAAGTGGGTGGCTTCGGTGAACCTGTCTTTGCTTGGCCTTTACATTTAAAATATGGATGATACATGCTAGATCGTTAGACGATGACCCATGCATGCTAATAAAAGAATTGAATGCACCTAGCTAAGAGAATAATCCCATCTTAAGTTACTTGACATAGGACATGAAAATGAAACTTGATATTATAGTTTGACCCTCGTACTGCTACTTTAGTTTATGCAAGTTAGACTTCGTTATGTTTCGAATAAGTCAATGTTGTACGATCAAGTATAGCAGTTTACCTTCATATTTGCAATGCTTGTCACATAGTTCATGCTACGGTTAGATAACACGATACATGTCTCAATTCACCTAGTTTCGTCGGAAGACTATTCCGTAGTCGTTTCGTGCAAGTCTTAACATGTAAGTATTCGGGACCATTAGGTCGTTAAGACAGTGCCCGAACTAGGGGACTGCAGCATGACAAGTTAAGCAAGAGTTATGATCAGACAGCTCGGAGAGCAAAACTCGTTCAGGATATGATCAGGCGGCTCTAGGAGTCAATTCGTTTATGAACATGGACAAGATTTGAGCAAGTTTGTGATAAGAGAATCTGGAGGACTTGCGGATAAGCGTGGTCACAGACAACTTGTGCACAAGGATTTTTGGGTTACTGCGGACGATCGCCGGGGCACCGGGGCCGATCCGGACGGAACAGTAGGATAGTCGTCTGAATCGGACGGAATGCGTGCAGACGGCTCCACGGTACCAACGTTGCATCCATCCGTTTAGAGACTAACTCGTCCATTATGACTTGCGACGCCGGTGACCGTTTCATATAAATTAAGTTTGGCTCGATTGCGAAAATCCGCGTGCGAGTTCATTTGCATTGAAACAAGTAATTGAACATATGAACACATGTGTACATCTGAGTAGAACACATTTGAGAAATTTGAGTGCATTATTCACCTGAGACAAGAACACATTCGTAACACTATGTTTCGCATGCGCACTTTCGTTTCGTTTCATGTATTATATGCTAGTTTAACTTGATTTATCTTGGACATGGATGGACAATGGTAAGTTGGTAAGTCACGTCGTATTACTCATATCTTATGCGACACTTGATATCTGTAATACGAGATAGGCTTTATATTCATGTCATTAAACTGATCCTAAGACAAGATTAGAAAGTCAATAAGTAATAGTGTGCACAAAACTTATATAACGTGTTTGGTTTTGTTGAGTGGACGAGAAGCCTCCCTACCAATGCATTCAATGTACTGATAACCCACCAGATTGTGTGCATGGTGCGGGAGAACCTCGTTCGGTGCGAAGTTTTCCCTCGTACGCGCTAAGGCGTAGAGCTAACTCTGGAGCCTTGGAGCGTTGCGGCAGGAGCTGAAGCACCATATACAAGACGTAATGTATTGGAACATCGCCTATGTATCATCCCCAAGTTGTAAGCCGCTTGACACATTTTATTGTTTTGAGAGAGAGAGAGAGAGAGAGAGAGAGAGAGAGACTTGTAATCTCGGCCTAGCACCGCTTGTAATATTTCTTCATTATCAATAAAGAATTTGGTTTCTGTTATACTTGTGTTTATTTAACTTTCGCTGCATTTGGGACTATCTGTGCGACTCTGTGGCTTAGCATTCTTTGGCCATTTCATGTGCTTGCCTTGCGCAGGCGCAACTTACACTCGCACGACATCACGCCCATGCGAGTACGTTCGGTCCTGCGGGACCGGGGTGTGACAGTCCGTCTCCTACTATTCGTATGTAGGATCATTTACTACTGGGGGGTTGACAGTCAAATGTTTTGACAACCGCATTCTCCGAAGCGTCTTCTCGACCTTCTTTCGCCATGTGGAGTAGCTATCTGGACCGTTAGTCGTCGATCGACAAGTCAAATCGATAAAATCGTCGTACCAGAGCCCGGTGTCCCTGCCACTGGTGTTGTCAACATTGTTACTTGCCTCGGTGCTCCTCATCCTTCAATGTTCTCGATTTGATTGTCGTTGATCGTCCCGACCCGATATTCACATCAATTCTGCTAATACGCGTTCAACGTATCCAGAACTGGCTCGCAAAAGGTAAGCAGAGATCGAATGTGGATCACACAAGCCAGGACAGAGATGCAACCCAGGTTGCTCTCTGATAGATCATGATGTAGATACCAGACCAGAAACAGAGATTCACGCAAATCAAGTTTGCTCTATGTTAACTCCTTATGTTGTTGTTGAGGTTCGAAGGTTCACGCAAACAACCATTGTTTACCCTATGAAGAACTCGACGCAGTGGGGGGGTTGCTGGAGCGGGGTGGGGGTTGCTCTCTATCTTGTTTACCCTATTATAGCCACAGTATATATATATATATATATATATATATATATATATATATATATATATATATATATTTATTTATTTATTTATTTTTCCTCACTCTGTATCTTACTTTTTTGCTTACTCTCACTACCTCTCTTATGTTGTTGTCAGTGGATGTTACTTACAGTGAGACCTGCAGGTAGGTGGTTTGACTGGCTACTGTATGTAGCTGCTGCTGGTTTCTATAAGAACATATAAGTTTCTAATTGTTGGAACATTGGATTGCTCAAGAAGCGTTGCGCTATCACGTGTCATGCAACTTTTACGGCGCTCTTAATGGAATCAACATATTGGTCATTAGTGTTAATATGCTGCTTTTAAGATTTCAGCCTTATCGGACATGGCTGATGACATCCTTCCAGTAATGCACCATTCACGGATTATAGCAGCAGTATTTCCAATTATTTACTTGAAGGCCTTCATAGATAATGCAAATTCCCACACTAATTTCTCATTATCGTTTGTTCCTCCAAGATAACTTTACAATGTAACGCATGTGAATCCATGACTGACACTAATCACTTTGAGGGAGTAAGGTTATTGTGTTAGAACAACGATGTCAGACATTTTGCAGTGTTGGGTAGAATCAGGATGTGGGCTTACTTGAGTATAGATCCTGAATAGATGACCTAAATGAAACATATTCAAGTGGCACAAGCAGGAGCGAAAAGAGATCAATCAGAGTTCAGTGATTTTTTTTAATTATAGTGACTTCTATGAAAATTCAAGTTAATGCTTATTTTTGTTATCAAGATGCAAATGATGTTCAGTTTCACTACTTTTGCCTATATGCGATTTGATTTGAAAGGCGATCATTACTTGTACGATCTGCATGACATAGGAAACATGTAAATTGGGCAGGTTTCAGGATTAGAAGGAAAATAAAATATAACTTGTAAGTTCAACAAAACAACAGGAAGAGGGAACAACAAAATAAGAAAAAGATGCAGAAAAAATTTCTTAAATGGTTAGGTCATGTGCATGGAGAACAGTAGATGCAGCTATTAGGGGTGGTAAGATTGTAGTCAAAGGCACTACAAGGATGTAATGAGGAAAACGAGGATTAGGCCAAAACGAATATGGATTGAAGATATCGGAAAAGGCACTAGGATTGATACTATTTATGACAAGGTGGCATTCAATAGAGCATCTGTTCAGCTTATCCGGGAAAGGATAAAGGCTGTCGTTGTAGCCATAATCCCAGATCCTCTAATCTTCTATGGCTTTGACAGCTTACGTAATTTTCACAAAATAAAAAAGTATTCAACTTTATGAAAGCTAGTAGTTTAAATTTAAAGCTTCAAGTCTTATATCATTTCCAGTTCCCAATCCCAACCCAAGTAATCTAGGAAAAAACAGCTAAAGTAGGTCTATCTACATACCACTTATATCAAAGGCCGCTCTTTCAAAAAATATTTGGAATTATCCTAGGACCTAGGTTAATACAAAATTACACATGGTCTTTAGATTGAATCAATCTTCTATTGAGTTTTCTTGATTTAGACTTGCCAACAGACCTAAGATAATTAGCCGTGTAGATCCTCCATACCAAAGTCTATATAATCGTACTCTTAATGCATCTTATAGTGCAAGTCGCCAGGTACTTAACATATATGATATATGATGTCTGCTTCAACTTTCTGGTGGCAAAGGTGTGAACCCATCTAGTTTGCATATACAGGACATTAAAGATGGATAATTGACTTTGGCCATTGTTCTAAGTTCCAATAGCCAAAGATGAAGCGCCTTTATGGTGTTAGGCTATGTTGCACGGATACTCAGACCCTGTCCGTATCTGTATCCAATATATATCCAACACCACTTCCGCAACACTAATAGGATATGGCACACTAAAAGAATTAAAAGAGAGAAATATATGAAAAAAAGGCAATGTAGACAAAATGATTTGATCATTCCGAAGATCAGCATGCTACAGGGTGTCGATAAAATTCATCGACACAATGTAACAATTCCCACTTGTCAAAGTTGTTTACTAGAAATTCACAATGTTCATAGATCCTAATATTATTCCATTAAACTAATATATTGCGGGGGTACTTTGACTAAACAAAGTAAAATGAACAAAAATATCTAGCTTATTCTTAAATATTTTTTTAGGCTTTTAAATATTTTTATGACGTTTTGTTATCTGAAACAAAGAACTCTGAAACTCCAATTCGAAACCGCCAAAACTACTGAAACCGTCACTATCGATAACCATAAGGATCCAAAACCGATTCCGATTCCAATACTACGAACCTGGATATAGATATGTTTTTATGTGCATATGTAATTGTATCCATATTGTACCTGCATCCTAAATTTTATGAAAATGTCGTGTTCCCCATCCGTATCCAAATATGTTTCACGTCTATGCAACCAGGTTACAATTTATAAACAAAGTCACTCTCTCAACTAAAACAAGCCATGAAAAGAAAATAATAACTACCTTGTGCACGAGACACAGAACAAGGACAACTCCATGCTATATTTTAAAAAGGAACTGTTAAGGAGAACAAAAAGGTAACATTTTGGAGCAAAAAAAAGATTTCTAGCCTAAGCACATATTAATAAATGATAGAAGTTAGATGTCCACTAAAGATGATCAAAATATTGTTGATTTCCAAGATCACTCGTTGAGAAGTTGACAAGAATTCTTACCACCGAATCAATTTTGAAAAACAATGTTTCACCCCAATTCACTATAGTTAGTCCGGATGGTAAATTCTCCGCAATGGCACCACTCGTGCGCGCACTTTGTTGCTGCAGAGGTGAATCAGTACTTTCACTAGAGAAAAGGCGCACTGCAACAGTATACTGGCCAGTTGTCAAGCCATCTGTTTTCGGTAACTGCAGAGGAAAAGTGCTGCATTATAGAACTCGAACTCATGCCCACAATAACGAGGGTTGAATAGCTATAAGAAAATATTAACCAGATTGGCACCAGATTGACCAGATAATAGATGAAATATATCTCCTTTCGAATTTCAAACACTCAAGAAGCACAATAAGTATATCGTTGACAGAACTGTAGTAATAATATGAATAAGCAACAGCAAAAAATATATTTGTATTACACATAGGACCAAGTGAATCACCATTGAGGGCAAAAACTGATTGAAATGACATATTCCTGCAATCAATCTGCAAAAATGTTGTTCTTCCAGCCTCTAGGTTATCATATCACAAGCACATTTAAAAGAGAAAGATATCATTTTGAAGGAGGGAAATAAAGCATTCTGGGGCATGTGGTTGTGAACAACAAGAGTTACGAGTTATTAAACAGTACCTAATATCAAAATATATCCTCAGGAAACTAAAACAACAAATAGCTCAACGATAAACTTTTTGGCACAAACAAAGAAATCAAACAGCCAGGGATTGACAACTTTCTAAAGCATCAACGTTTATGTGAACAACTGAAAGAACAAATAATATTTCTCCGGATACTCAAATTTTCGTCTTACAATATAGTAATAATTAGAAGGACGAAGATGAAAGTCAGATATCTGAAAAATAAAGATCCACTATAGACACAACCAAGCTAAGATAGAATTGACTAAGAATTTTGTCTGTTTGGTAATGGTTTCAGAAAATGTAAGGAGAATCTTACCTCAGCATCTGTGATGATGATCGTTACCATCGTCCTAGATAAAGTACCCATCTTTCCTTTCAAGTGAGAATCCAGCATATTTTTTGCTACTGGAACTTTAATGGGTTTAATATCTCCTGAGGGCATCTTAATTATGTTCGACAATCTCTTCGTTTCAGTAGCTCGTAGGTATATATCTTGGCCGAGCTTATTTTGAGGGATAATGTAATAGTTTTTCCTATGATGGACATCCACGATAAATCTCTCATTGGAATTTTCATGAGACATTTCCTGCATAACATAGAAATAGAAGATTATAATTCAGTATTAAGAACCAGGAAAGAAAGTTGAGCTGGAAATAAACTTACTTTCTCTTCAAGTGATTCCTCAACACTACTGAGATTATTCCAGCTAGAATAAGCTTGCAACATCATGTTTGCATTAGATACAGATACATTCACATTTAGATCCTTCGTAGAAGTCAGTCGAAGATGTGTAGCAGCACCTGGTGCATTTAGATCATATTGGTACCTGCTCATTGAAAAGAGGAAATGTATAAAGGATCTAACAAGCCACTTATACACAAACCAATGAAATACACAGATCTAAAACGATCTGTGGCCAGCATTACTACCACACATACAGAAAAGAAGTCCTAAAACACAATTTTGTCCTATAGCGGAAGAAACATACCATGATCAGCCACCAAAGGACCTTTAAACATACAAGCCATGTGACCTACTAGTAAACAGAACAACTACATTAACTTAAATACAACCTTAGGACCCACCTTAAAAAGCCATCCGTTGGTTCAACAAGGGGCTCCCAAGCATCACACTTGTCATTGTACGATCTTGCAGCCAAGGAGAAACTCGCAGTTGAATTCAAGTAGTCAGGTCTTCCATGCAAACTAAACGAAATACTACTTAATGATATGTTACATAGAGGAATCATCTGCATGAAAGGGCTAAATAATCAATAAAGATTTATTAACAGTTCCAATAAGGTAATCTTGCCTTGTGCATAGTATATCAGAATGACCAATAATGATATTATGAATAGAAGATGTCAATCAGTTCATTATACGACATACAATTTATAATAGTAATGGAAAATGCACATGCAAAAAAAAAATAATAATAATAAAAAAAAAACTACTTCCTTTCATTGAAGGTGCTCACCAGGCCTCCATAATCATCAAAAACTGCTGCAGAAAATGTATTTATTTCTGCATCAATCACAGTATTATCTGAACCACTGGATACATTTGGATCAGCAAGCTTTAAGGCAAATCTTTTTGGAGGCTTTTTATATCCACTTCTGACAATAAATGTACCCACTGCATTACCAACAGCCCATAAGCTAAATGGTTCTGTCGAAATTCTGGTACCAGATGTATCCCATATACTCTCCTCGGCAAACTGATCCCCTGTTACCATATCACTGCGTACACATCTTAAAGAGCTAAATTCCTCATGCTTAGGTTCACCTTTGGAAGCGATACATCCCAAGGCAATATATCCTGGAGGAGCTTGAGGTAGCCATAGAGAAATACTCTCATTTCCTTTCTGCTTCCTGATGTGACCTACAAGCACGAAATCTTGAGGCCTTTTCAGAGAAGCTGCATCACCAGCATCACGAATAACAATAACTGAGTTTGGAGGTTCATAGCTGTATAACAATAATTTCTTGTCAGAAAAAAAATAGACTTAGTAATACATGTCAAACAAACTCATAAAAGAATATATACCCTTGAACAGCAAGATCACCAAGATAAACCATTCCATGTTGTAGCACCGGACGCCATATAGATAGCCTTTTCCCAGAGGTTGAACCTTGATTCCACCATATCAATCTAAAACTTGCCACAGATTCAAACATGTGACTGTGAGTTAAAAATGCAGATTGTTCAAGTTGAGAAGCAGGATCAAAGTTTCGAGCATTGCCCTTGATAGTGTCCATTTTAGGAGCCTGTTTAGGACGATCTAAATATCCAAAAATAACATGGCGCAACTCATATGCCCCTCCAGTTGCACTCATACCCTCAAAAGATGAAGGTAAAAAAGATCCAAACGAATTTTCCACACGCCAGAATGCAACATCTGCATCGCATCTGCAAAATTATATGTAAAGGACAATCACGCTAGGCTTAACTTAGTGAATATCTACACAAACAAAAGGTAAACTACAGAACAAGAACTTACTGTTCAGATAAGCTAAGAGCCACACAGTCCTTCATGGAACAGGGAGAAACTAAGGAAGCCAATATGCACAAAGCAGAAGATAATGGTGGCTCTTGGCTATCAGAAGAAACCACACACCCGATAGCAACATAGCCTTTTGGTGCAATGGGGAACCAAATAGAACAGCTGTAGTCTTTCCTCCCATTATTGTTATTAGAACCAATACTTATCAAGTCATGATTGCTGCTATTAGTGCTATGGGAACTGGACGACCATATGAGCTTGTATGACACAGGCCTCTTCACTCTCACAATGCTTGTGTTAACAGCAAGAACTCCTTTTGAAGGTGGCTCATTCCTGGTAAAAGCAAGAACCATTAATTATAACTGTCCACAATATATATGGAAGGCTATATGACATAGGGAGACAGATTGATATGTACACACATTGGAGTCAAGCAATCTCCAAGAACACCATATCCAGATGGTGCACGAGGCCGCCAGAAGGAATACTTTTGATCTTTCTCTATATCTGATCAACAGAAAAACCAGTCAAACATCTTCAAGAGAAACTATAAAAAGGACATAAACCGTAGGTATACAGCCAAATGATGAGTAACAATGGTTTTCTTACTCTGGATTGTCCCAACTTTGTCAAACTGAGAGCATATGATGGATACTTTTTTTGATGTCGTCCTTAGAAATGCCAAAATATCTTCTTCGACAGCTAGGAAAAGTCTTAAAATGCTAAAGGAGAAATTCATAAATATATCAGAAACAGCAAGGTGAATGTTTGTTTTCCCGGATGCATTTGAAAACTTGACACAGGTGTCAAAAGGCTCTAGAACTCTTATCCCATTACTCTCCACTTTTAATCCAAGTATACTTCCATTAATCTCGAAGCTGTCACCCTTCATTATAAGTCTGCAATTCACAAAAGGTGGTGTTAGTCGGCATGTCTCAATTTTTATTTCAAATAAATAACCATAGTATCATAGAAATTGCTTATCCGTTACCACATAACGAAATAAGCATAAGTTCAATAACTGGACCTTCTAGAACTCCACTTCATTTTATTCATATAAACTAAACAAAGAAATCTATCCAATTTTTGTTCAGACTTGTCCTCTTTCAGGTAGGGTGCAAATGTGATATTTATCTTGCTCTTTCTTCAGTTGTATTTCTGTTCAAAGGAGAGTCCACTCTGGGAAGAAAGGATCAGGAAATTGTGAAGAGAAAAAAAAAACTCCGTATAAGTTTTATATATTCATGAGAAATACATTTATCAAGAAAATGGAGTTTTTCAAAGATGTAAAACAGTAATTATAATTTGAAATCCAAAAATCGTGGAGGTACAAAGTATGTATATAAGCACCTCATAGAAGTCATAGAACGGGAGGAATAAATAAAATAACAAAAGCTCAAGTGAGAAGTGAACCCTCAGAGAGATCAAAAGGATCCCAAGAAGATGATTACTAAAACAATTGCATGGGAAACTAAATGCGGGATGATTTTAACATAAGCATACTAGGAAGCCAGCTACAGAAAGCAATTGAACCCTGCAGAGATTTAGATCGCAATTGTTAGCTAACCTAAAGGATGGAGAGAAATTTCTTTTGCATCGCTATAAAATGGCTCAATCAACAAACTACTAGCTACTGCCCGAGAAACTCCCACAGTACATGCCATAATTATAAGCTTCTGTAACTATGTAGAGCTAAAAGGAGTAAATCTCAAAGGGGCCATTATGTTATGTTGTCAATAGATAACGAAGAAGGAATTACATGAAGACGTAGAACTGCCGCACTTTGTCTAATGGCTTGACAAGAACAAGCGTGCATGTGATAGTGATATGGCCTAGAAGCAAATCGGGAAGTTTCTCCAATTGCATGTCACTTCATGTTGATAATTAATAATAAATTATATATTCGTCATTTCTTATTTATCATGCATTGTCACTTTATTTTTTATTGCTTGTAGCAAGATGATGAAGTCCCCAGGATGAAAGAATGGATTATGGAATTGTGACGAGGAACACACTATTGAGACCCTAATATCCTAGTAACTTGTACCGTTCATTCTTAAATGTTACTAATTGTACGCTTGGTAAGAAGGACATGAGTACACTCTATGTTGACTCTTATGATAAGTGTAGTGTCCCGTTCCGGACAGTTCATTATGTGTGGGCTTGTGGCTAGTATGCTACTAGGCCTCAATCGGAACATGATCGAAAAAACCTTTCGGCATCTAATAGATCGGGACGAATGCATAGAGAACATTTCCTATTCATGTATTAGCTTCTGTTGGAATGAGTCCAAAATGCAATAGATTGTCTTGGTGAACGAGCTCTATATAAAAGTCTCTTCTCGTACCTTTTCATTGTAGTTTTCGTTGCTTGGTTTTAATGAGTGTGCTTTCGTGTTAGTTTTCGATGATTGTTTCTATAGTCCGCTTTTATCAATTTCAACATTCATTCTGAAAATTCCGAGAGAAAGGGAGAATAGAAGAAGCATAATAATACAATATTGATGTCATTGTAGGAGGACGCGTAACTGACGCTTAATCGTTGTGAAGCGATTCTCCTTCTCTTGACGAATTCTCTTATCTGTGGGTGGTTTTGGTCATTCTTTCCTTTTCTTCACGTTATAACAAAAGAATTCTTTGTTTCCTTTCAACGTCCTTAGATCGATGATGCCTAGTAGAAATAACAGATAAAAGAAAGTCATGTATATGTTGTAACACTAGAAAATTGGAAGATTGGAACTGCTAAGTGCATTTATGTAATAAGAATTTCGTATGGAAAACGGAATAGATGTGGTTTGGTACCACGGGTTTATTGGGATGTGGTTTGGTACCACAGAATAGTCGAAATGGTTTGGGACCAATGGATCGCCAATCGAAATAATACTAAAAGTAAAATGAGGTATCGCAAGAATGAACTGATGTACAAGTAAAGAATTACATTGCTTTATTTCAGTATATGTACCATGCATATGTTTTATACTTAAACTACTCTTGCATTTGCATGAACATGGATAACATTTGCACAAGGTTTAGCTTTTTTCGAAACGATGTCTGGAGCACTAAAACCGAATCGGCCTAGGCAAAAATTATGTGGAATGTACTTCACACACGAGGTATTATGAGACCTTCAGTGGGACTAGCTACCCGGATAGGAAGAACGCGTCGCAATACCATGTATAGTCCTTTATAGTGTCAGATTCATCAATGACCGTTATATAGACTAATGAATATCTTCTGCAGCAGGGGCGGTAAGAGTTAATCCTTGTTTTATGTAGGGACGGACTAATCGATTGTTGGTAAGAAATAAGTGAGATGATTATACGTTTCCTGCTTTCACTTTATACTATTGATTATGAATAAATTGACCATGATCCGTAATAACAAGATCACTTAATAAATTATATAATTCACATGATTACAGTGTCGGTTTAGGTGAGTCGGGTTGGTTCTGCTCACCAGTGCATTCCCTAATGTACTGATCTCCTCCTCCACAGGTGTTAGGAACATCGCGAGTGCACAAAGACATTAGGAGACTCAGCATCTTAAGGTCTTCCTATTTCCAAAGTATTTTTGAAATGTTTCTTTTGAAGGCATTTTGGTTTCGATGTAATAAAGGGACATGATATATGGAACAAGAGTATCATTTCATGACAGCTTTTCAGTCATTTTGTTTATTTCATGAATGTAAGTCGGGACGGTATTTCATTGTATTGAGATCTAATACTCTGCTGCAAATTATAAATAAAGATGTTATTTTCTTCATATGTTGCGTCTTTATTTTTTTTGAAGCTTTGTGGTTTCAACCTTATATTCAAATGAACTCTCGTAAAATTTAGGCTTGTATGACATCACGCCCAGTGGTAACGTATCGATTTTACAGAATCGGGACGTAACAATAAGTGTGACAGACCTCATAGTCATTAGTGTAGTAGATACTTAACCGAGAGCGTCGACGCACATTAGAGTAAGTTCACCGAACGACACGACTACAAAATCTCCAATAGAGAAACATAAGCTACATGTCAATAGGAAGTTTTTACACGTCACCATGTCATCATGTAGGCATGCAACTAGACTTCGTATTCCATTGTGATTTAGCCAAGGATCGTCAAAGGTAATCATTGGTTGTAATTGTTCATAATATCGAGTGATATTCAAAAGAATCTTCACTTATAGAAGAAGTAAGATTACAAGAGAATGTCTTATATGGTTTAATATTGTTATGCTAAAAAAAGTCCTTGGCCAAAGTGAGATGAAAATAGAAAAAGTTTATATCGTTCACCATTTGATGCGTGAATGACCAATATATGTTGTTACGGGCGACGCGCGCCTAGGAGGCCTAGGCGTCCAGGTTGAGGGGAGGGCGCCTCGACCCAAAATTTTTTTTCCGGGTCTGGAGATGGACGCCTAGGGTCGACCAGGGAAAGTGCAAAGCGGACACCTAAAAGGAAAGTCAGGTTTGGCTTCCATTATGGACTTTATCGTTAAATGTAAATGTTTTGGACTTCAGGATTATTCTTCAAAGAAAAGAAAAAGGCTGCTACCAGGAGAAAAAAAACCTATTGCAGCTCTCCAAAGAGCAGATTGCTACTGCTGCTCAAAAAAAAAAAAATAATAATAAAAGGGAAACTCCAACCTCCGGTTGCTTTGACCCAGGTATTATTCTTCTTTTTCTTTATTTTTTTTTCATGGAGTTGGCTTCTTCTTAATTTTTATGTTGATGTTGTTTTTTCTTTTCTTTTGGACTCGATTGATGTTGTTTCTTATTCTATTTTTTTCTCTTGTTACATGCTGTTATTGTCGTTGCTGCTTTTTTTTGTGACTTCGTGTTGTTGCTGCTTTTTCTTCTTTTTCTTCTTTTTTCCTTATGGACTTGTTGTTCCTGCTTTATTTCTGGAAAAAAAAAGTATTTCTGGACGGGAGCCTAAGCGGCGCCTAGGCACGCCTAGGCGAGGCGGATGGCCTGTCGCCTCGCCTCGCTTAGCACCCAGTACAACATAGCGACCAATCATGATAAATAGGCTAGACATTTACGAATTTGACATTATACCCATAACCCTAGTATAGTAGGAATTGCCTCCCATAAAGATTGTATTAATCGATAGTCAAACGTGAAAAGGTTCTCAACTATGCAGGTATATCCTCATTTCCTATGAGTAGTCATGACACTATGCTAGGTGTCAAAGTTGACTTATAGGATTCATTCAGGAATGGTTCTGAAATTCGGTAATCTGACCAATCAACCGTTCGAACTGACTCCCAATATCATAGGCAACATTACCTATATGGTTATCACATAGGCATAACAGTATCCTATATGGAATTGACTTCTATTAAATGAAGAATCTTGCTTGGGAGCAACCACTCATATAAAACAGGCAGTCAATTCTGCTATTAAACGAAAATACGTTGAAGGTATATGTATGGTTCTTCGTTTCTTCTCAATTTAGGTCATTGTATCCCCCTTGTTGAACCCATAGTAAATAACAGCGCAAGGTGCATGGCATGCGCCTTTTTGAATTCAGGCGCTGTTTAAAATGTATAAAAAAATATTTTTTTACAAAATTTCTTTTGAAACCATCATACTTAAACTAATTACTACTATTTTTAACAATTAAGTATTCTGCCTATAATTTAATTTTTTAGCATTCTATGAGAATTAGTTAATAAGCAACCATAGATGTTGTCTTCCTATGTGATTTTGTTTCCAAGGACTTTGATACCCGGAGATGTCAGAGAAGAGGGTGGCAGTAATAAACTCTCACTCCCTCTGCAGTAATTAATTTTCTTGCTCATTAACTCTCACTCATTAAGTGGCAGTGATTAAATCACTCCCTAATTAAATTTCTCTTTAGTCTCTCTATCTTCCCTTCTCTCTCGACTTTTAGTTTAACTTTTTCTGCTTTATCAGAAAACGAGATTTTCTTACTTAAAAATCAAAAGGTGTGCCTTCTATACATCTTACGCCACACATATACCCCAAAGGCGCTCGCCTTTGGCACACCTATTGTAACTCGCTGTGCAATGCACATGAGAGGCGCTAAGGATGCGTCGCACCGCGCCTTGCGCCATGGCGAACCATATGAGAGGGACAGGTTATCTATTAATATACTTTGTATCGTAGGACAAAATATGTATCCCCCCATTCATGTCTCATCCAATACGAAAATTATTGGGCTTAGCATATATTTAAACTGGTTTGAGCCGAAGTTAAGTGGTTAACAAATTAAAGTTTTTTTATAACCAAGTTCTTCAAATCCACCCAAATATCATATACAATTTAAAAACTGTTGCAACTTTTTTGTTCAATTTCTCTTTTGAGTGAACTCAATGGATAAGCGACTCCTTTCTGCCATCCTTCATCAAAGCTCAACATGCTTTTTTTCATTCTTCTTTGGCACCCACGGTAGAGATCGGATCGGCCAGTGAGACGATGGGGGCACCTCGATGTCGGCTCTTCACCACCTGGGGCTGTAGTATGTTCTAAGTATTGGGTTGTTCGCCCATTAAAGCGCCTAAGCCTGATCCGCGGCCTTCTTAAGCCGAAAGAGGGCAGCAAAGAAGAACCCGTAATATCTCTATAGATCTGGCAAAAGCGAAAGGCCCCCTAAAGTCAGGGGCTGACCTCCAATGACAGCATCAAATATTCTCAGGGATAGCATCAAAGCATATATGGAGACTCCGATTCAAACAACTGTTTTTCTCCAAAAAGGGAACATTTCTTAATCTTTCTATCTTAATAGATCCCTCCAACCTAGTCTGTGTATTTTATTTTTTGGGGGGGTTTCTTTTACAGGCCTTTTACATCTTTACATCTCTATTCTCTAGAAACTATGATAGATTCAAAAACATCACTTGAGTGTCAACACAAAAACCATTAAGAGACATTGGTAACAGTGAAGCTCTTATTGTTGCACTTATGTGAAGCTCTTATGATAATGCACTTATGTCATATTGATGTTATATCTTTTGCTCTTAACTATTTATTTTAGGATGAACTTGTCACTTCATGACAATGCTCCTTATATTGCTCACTGTGTTAAACTTATTTACATAAGTAAGGTTATATTAATTTCCAATCAAACTTCCTTTGAAACAATGTATCTCATGATGCACAGTACAATAATCAAGTTAATGGACACACCATACATATCGTGATTTAACAACCCAAATTGTACGTACTATATTGTAAGATATGTATTATGTATCGTAACATAATGATGACTGAGATATAGAAGTTAACAATATCACATATCAAGAGATCCAGCAAAACAGAAAGTTTATCACAAGAAATAAATGAGTTGAGAAGAGTATCACCTGCAGAATGCATCTAGATGTGCATGCATAACTTTGGTAGATAATGCTGATGACTCACCAACATCCTCTGAGGTGTTGTAGAAAGTAAGTTCTGGACCAATGGCCTGGAAATGTAGTATAAAGAAAGTATGAATTTACTTTCAATTTAAAGACTGTACAGAGCTTAAGTGAGGATATCATGCAATATAATACAAACTTTAAAACCATGCTAATGATGTCAACTCTAAAATAGATATAAGATACATATGAAAATTAGTCTGGTACAAAGATGATGTCCTACTTTCCACCCACATCCATTATTTCAGCTCAATGCTGGGAAAAATAATACAAGAGAACTTTATAAAAAAAAATGTGGTATGGATGCTAGAGAGAGAGAAAAAAAGGTAACCAAGAAAGCAATGTCATTTTGTTGGGTTCTGCTTTCATGTCACACGATGTCATTATAATTGTTAGAGACCCTGCCACTGGCACCAAAACTCTAGAGCATTAGTGAGGGTTGAGGGTCAATATTTATACTATTCAACATGCCCCCGCAGGTCGAAGGCCGATTTCATGGGCCAAGAACTGGATTCATGCAACAGTATAATATTTTTAATCCACTTAAAATGATCACTAGGATTTGAACCTGTGTAGCTCTGATACCATGTTAAAACCCCTACCACTTGCACCAAATCTTTAGAGTTTTCCTGCAAGTGGCAGGGTTCAACAATAATATTACACGAGAACTGTATTACCAGTTATCCTAGAGAATATAATAACATAGGTTTAAGCCGGTTCGGATGATAGAAATGACATTGGACTGCCCCTTGTAAACAAATCCAACTTGAGATTGAGTGATGGAAAAAATTTCTGCACACTCACAATTAAAACAGAGTTAAGAAAAGATGAGTATTGTACTCATAATTTATAACTTGTTTATAAGGGTTCACATGTCCAGTACTTTCAATCAACAAGCATGCACCAGAGGGGCAATCAAAAGGCAAATTTACTTGCTATGTTTTGAGCATAAACAGAAAATGATATATACTTTCATTATAACACTGGCAAATCAACTCCAAGTATGCTCCATCGTTTCTCTCCAGTAAATATCATAACAAGTCATATCGTTTAATCACTAAATAAATGGTGATGATAACTATCTGTCTAGAAGGAAGCTACCAACTGTTTCCTATTCTATGAGAAGGAAAAATCTATACAAGAAGATTATAATCATGATTTCTCATAGTAGAAACTATGCATCAACATAAAAGGGGAAAAAGAAGAAGAAATACATCTATCCAGTATCATGACTATATCAGAAAGTGTGTTGTACCTGTAACTCAATAACAAACTCTGTTGACCCATCAGCAACAACTTTTGCACCATCTACACCCTCCATTTTATATCCTTGATAATCTGAACAGACATCTTTTCCTCCTCTATCTAAGAAGACATTATCACATTCTGAGGCTGAATAGCTGCTATTAGTTCCGAGAAATATAGAAGAATCCAAATACTCTCCATTCTGTACAATCATATGGTTCATTAGGTCATATTTTGAATAACAAACCATGAAAATAAGAGAGACGGGTTCAGAATAAAAAAAAAAATAGATACCACTATGGTGACATTTCTAAATTGCAGACTCTTGCCACTTCCCACGTAGACAATAGTTTCTGTGGCAAAGTCAGAGAGATTTTTTCCTTCTCTATCTTGTAAATAAAGTTGACCTCCTTTTCCATCATATATGAAATGATCAAACCTCCGATCATCGACAACTAGGGGCTTTTGAGGTGAAAGAGAGAATACTGATGCAGGTTGAGCAAAAATTGGTTGATCAAGAATGATGGCACCAGCAAATAATGGGTCGTCTTCCCCATTTGATAATAGGTTGCCAACTGATGGAACAAAGAACTCAGCAATAGCTAGTAAGAAGTCAAGGGCCACTAGCAACTTCGGTCTTTGGATACACAAAGATACATTCGTTGAAGATTTCCGAAATGTGGCATCAAGAATAAGCATTGATGGAATTGGTTGCGGACCAAGCTCCTTCAAAACTTCTCTTTCTCCAAACTCAACCAAATGCTGAGTATTATAATCACCATCAAGATAAAATGTCTTCTCAATACTCTCAGATTTTCCTATGGCAAGCCGGAATTCCTCTTTGGTTCCTTCACGAGCATCAACTACAGAGAACCCTTTAAGAGTTGAAAAAAGAAACCCATCACCACAAGTACTCGACTTGTAGAGAATCCACGCCCCACCTATCTGCAATAATCAGTTAATGAGGTAATTGTAATCATTCAGTCCGTATAGTATGAGTAATGCAGAAAACAATAAAATATAATGGTAACAATTAAATTTTTTGAACCGATACATTTGAAGTGCCTATACCAAGTGAAATGGAATCTGGAAGAACACATGAACTGGATTCTCAATTTCACTGTTTAATGAGTTTTCCAGGAGCCATCTGAAGCCATATTGGTTGTCTAATCATGTACAAAAAGAAAAACAATCCCACATAATACAAAAATAAACATATAATACTTTTTGCTTTAGTTTCAGGATACTAGAAGTAGAGAGACTATAAAAATTTATCATCATCATCTGCTTGTAAGCGTATACATAACCTTTATGGCCTCGAAATAATAACCAAATTACGATGTAGACCCACCCAACTTGAAAACAGCTAGAAACTACAGAGATGGATCCACTTAATCTGAAATACACCTATCAACAAGCTATCAGAAATATATATGGAGGAACTGCAATTAGAACGGGACGAGATGCAAGACAGTGAATCAACAAAGATGACAAAAATTTGCACAATTCAACCACCAGAAAAGCGTGGAGCACCAGTTGAAATCCTTATAATCAAGAGGACCAACTGAGCTTATTCCATTTGATTAGTAATTGAACAGAACTGTCTTCACTTCTCTTAGGCCATCCTAAGCCTTTTTTACCTACACTAGTTTATATTTTAATTCTCTATCTACTTCTCATGCTTGCGGTATCTGACAAGAAAAACAGCTTCCTTTTCATATAAAATATGTCTACGCACGTAGCCATATCACCAAATTGCATTCTTTTTTGTTAGGAGAATCCGGTACCAAACTATACTACTTTCAAGAGCAGGTCCAATATTGGCCAGGTATATTACTTATTTACTAGGTAGGATGATAGATAGCATGTAAAGATTGTAAAGTGAATGCAATAGAGAGCTTAACCACTCCACATAGGTTGATGGTCTTAGGGAGGATGCAAAAAAATCTTGAGCGGGGCAAAATACCTTAAATAAAAATTTAAGGGACATTATATAGAATTTCTTTTAGGAAAATAAAAACTATAAAATAGATGAAATGTAGATAGTGAGGATTCAACTTTAGACCTCTAAGTTAGAATACCAATAATTTAACCACTAGCCACTGTTTAGTTATTGACTTTCGAATGGAAACAATGTAAATAATAGGAAAAGAGAAATAACAAAATAGAAGGCAACTGAAATGTATTGGATATTAGTATTAGTAAATTGAAGAGAGGCTAGGATAGAGAAAAGATCGAGAACTAAATGTAAAACATGAAAGGGAGAACTGAATAACTTTTAAGAATAGGATGATAAAGGAAGAAATATGGAACAAAGAAGAAGATTCTAATATTATATGGTACAATATGCCAATTGTATCAAAAAAGTAGCAAAGACGTCAAAAGAAAGTTGGTGGAAGTCCAAAAGATAATTAAGGCATTTCCTATAAAGATTGGAAAAAGTGCAAAAATGAGATATTTTGAGACTAAAGTAGCAAAAAGGAAGCCAAGAAAGCAGTTAGTAAATCTAAATATAAGGCCTAAGATAATTTGCATAGGAGGTGAGAGAGAGAGAGAGAGAGAGAGAGAGAGAGAGAGGGAGGTATCTATAGGCTTGCAAATAATAGAAAAAGAAGGAGCATAAAGTTAGGTAATATTCAATGAATCGAGTGAGGACCAAAAGTATTAGTAAGAAGAAAAATGATATCAAGGAGAGGTGGAGTTATCTTCACGAGTTATTGTCGAGAGCAACATAAAAAAGCTTAGCTTAGACATAATGTTTGTTAGTTCAAGATAAGTTATATTGTTATTGTTGTAAGATTATAAAATTTAAAGTTTAGATGGTTTAATGAAAACGCAAATGGACAACAAATCAGACCAATGATATTTCTATTGAGATTTGAAAATGTTCAGGTGAGAAGGAAATGATGATATTTTTATTGAGATTTGAAAATGTTTAGGAGAAAGAAATGATGTGGTTTGTTGATATACTCAATAAAATCCTACAGATTAAGAAGATGCCCGATGAATAAACAAACAATATTACAGTACCTATATATATAAACAAGGGATATACAGAGTTGTAATAACTAAAAAGGAATCAAACTTATGAGTTTTACCAGGAAACTTTGGGACAGTGTAATTGAGTCAAGGCTAAGAAAAGAGACGAGAATTTCAAACAAGTTATCAATCTTTTACGACCTCTTGAGTGTCGGTTTATGTCAGGGAGATCTAAAGTGGAAGGTATTTAAGTATTAAGAAGATTAATGGTAAGGTTTAAAGAGAAAAGGAGAGATTTACATATGATTTTTATTCATTTAGAGAAATCATACGATCAAGCTCCTAGCGAGATAAAGTATTGGCCTTTGAAGAAGAAACAAGTTCCTAGTAAGATGGCTGATATAGAGGAGTGGACTTTATTATTGCAAGCAGTATTGGGAAAGCCGCATCGGGGAGCGCGCTATTGGAACGTTGTGTCTCGCCACACTTTGGAGGCGTTCGGTTAAGGACATGTGTGTGCCTTTGTTTGCTTTAGCATACCATGGCACAGAGTACGCAGCGAGTGTACACAGTGCCAGAGTTGGCGTGCTACATGTTTTCTTTAACTTAAATTGGCTTGAACCCATACCCACAAGTACCCTACGTTGGGCATGCCTACAAGAACCCTAGTAACCAGATAATCAACTCCTCTTTCTTTGCTGTATACACACAACCACCTTGCTTTATACACAACCACCTCCCCTTTCCTTTCTTCTTCAACTCCAGTCAAGAGTAAAGAAGCCGTCCTTCTCGTGCTCCTCCACCTCTACAGGGTTCCACCTCTTACTCTTTGACTTCTTCTCTCTCAAGGTTGTAATTCAGTAGGTTTGATCTTCAGCCTAGAATTTGCTATAAAATTAAAATAAAATTATTGTTATTTTGATTTGCAACTCAGTTGTCTATTCTCACATGTTATAATTTGCTCAAATATTTTCTACATCACACTATTTCTGATATTTCCTTTTCATTTTTGGCTCTTTAATTGACCTATATGATAGCATAAATAACGCTGTCACATTCTTATTACATTTTTTTTCAATATTTTTTGAATATACATTCATCAAGATTTTGTTCTTCTTTGATAGCATCATATTCTACTATCTTTTAAGTTCATAAATTGATGAACCTCCATAAAGTCATAAATGTCTTGCGTTTCCTGATAACCTTTTAGGAAATCAAATGATGGGTTATTAATTTTAGATAGTGGATATTTTGTAGGTAAAAAAAAAAAAGACCTCCTGAATTTCTCTGTGCAATGATTTGAAAAGGTCTAAATAAATTATAATTGACGAGTTATTTTATTCAGACTAGTTCTATATCGTGACTAATTTTATTCAATCATGGCAGGCACTTCACCATACCGAAATGTTGTCATTTTGTCTAGCATTCTTTGGTTAGTTATAAGGCTTTATGTCAAAAGGTTAACTAGTAAAAGCACTAGCCAAACAACAGAGTGCAGTGGAAGGCCAACAGCAATAAACAATAAGGTGGAAGGCATATGCGGCCATTGCCATGTGTTTTTTTCTTTTATAGGAAATACTAATTCAACCACAAAATTTTCGTGTCCATGCATCTTGCCCTGTAATTGATTGAGAAGATACACATGAGTGCAAATATAACCGGAGTAAAGATGACTATAGACAATTGTACAAGACTTTACTCATATTCATTATTGTGCTAGTCTTTACATGTTAAACATATTATTTGCTTTACTGGTGGTGGCATTCACTTGGTAAACTTTGTATCCGTTTTAATATTTAAATCATCCACACAAGTTATTTTCAGTATTTTTAATTTTCTTTAGAGCCTGAGTTTATCATGATTTCAAATGATTTTAACTATGTTCAGTCTTGACACTCTAATGTTGTTAATGTTTTTGATTGATATCTTTAGATTTGATTCATTTGAACAATGTCAGGAAGCGGTGCATCTTCAAAGAAGAAAGATCTGACATGGCAAGACTCCACAAAGAAGAATCCATGTGTCTACAAAAGTGTGTACACACTTGGAGGGATTACATGGATGGCTTCATTTTTAATAATTGTGTCCATCAAACGAATGGAGGGATTACACGGGCAAAGGAGCATCTAATTGGAACAATAAAGAAGCAGAAGAACACAAGTATGTACAAAAAGTGCCCGATGATGTCAAAGAGGAGATTTTGGCATATGAGGCAGACCAAAGAAAATTGAGACAACAAAAGAATATGGAGTACATTCCGGATTTTTATGAGAATGTAGATATGCTTGAGATAGACTAGGAGAAAGAGGAGCAAGTAGACCGAAGAGGGAAATGTATGGACACTACGGGAAATAGGATTGCTTCCGCTAAGTGAAGTAACAATCAAGGAACTTCTAGCGGGATGGGTACATATGTCTTGGAAAAAAAGAAAGGCCCAATGGATGCATATGTCACGGTTGTCACCTCTAATCCCGAACTCGCGGTAGCAAAAGATGAAAGGAGAAAGCGGATGAAGCAAACTTCTAGCTCTGCGAAGCTTAATGTAGTAGGTAGGGATCGAGCATGGGATGATATTGCTAATTGGTTCTACGAAGCAGGTGTTGCTTTCAATGATGTCCGCCTTAGAAGGTTCAAAGTTATGCTAAAGTTCGTAGGACTCTTTGGTCCAACATTGCCCCTCCTTCGTATCACTACATGAGAATTCCTGTTCTTGCAAAAGCAGCGAAGTCAATCGATGACTATGTGGCCGAACATAAAGAGGTTTGGGCTTCAAGAGGGTGTTGATATCCGATTGATGGACAAACAGAAGGGGTAGGACTTTAATTAACTTCGTCAACTCATCATGTGGTACAGTCTTCTTGAAGTTCGTAGATGCAATCGCATATATCAAGTCTGCGAGAAGATGTTTGAGCTACTTGATAAGATTATATAAGAAGATATTAGGGAGAATAATCTATAACGAGTTATTGCAGATCATCACTCAAAGTATGAAGGCGGCCAGTAGAATTCTATAAAACCTACTCTTCGTGTTTTAATTATTAAAATTTTAAGTATGTATTTTGATTTAATTTTTCGATCATTGTAGGTAGATACTTGGAGGTGAAATATCCTCGTATATTTTGGCCTCCTTGTGTTGTGCATTGCCAAGATCTCATGTTGGAAGATATTGGAAAAGTTTCATTAGTGAAGGAAACTTTACAAAGGGCAATGAGGGTAACATGATTTATTTATTCCCATGTGATTGTCTTAAATTTGATACGATAGATCACAAAGAAGGAGCTACTTAGGCCGTGGTGACACAATTTGTAACTTTATATCTTACACTTAGGAGCCTCTACAAACAAAAGAGCAACTTGAAAGAAATGTTCAAATCAGATAAATTGTTGAATAGCCAATGGATAAAGGACAAGGAATCAAAGGTGGAGGTGACTAAGATAATTTTTATACCAAGACTACTGGAACAAGGTTGCTTTCATTTTTAAGGCAACCGTTCATTTGGTACCAGTTCTTAGGCTTGTCGACAGTGAGAAGAAGCATGCATGGTGTGCATCCCCATGGACTGGAACCTAGGATCTCCGGTCACCCAACCGGGAAGCGGGTACCTCTCTCCGCTGATCTATGTTACCTGGACTCGGATATGGATGTCGGGTACGAGTACATATCCAAGAGTCGGGCCTTTCAAACTCATAATTGAAGGACATACGGGCTCGGCTAAAAATGACCCAAATTTTGGATACGGGTACGGGAATACGTTTAAGATTTCATAAAAAACGACATGTAATTATAAACTAGTAGTAAACTTTACTAAACTAGTTGAATAAGTCCCTGAGAGACCGTCCCTTCAGCTCCCCTACTGCTTTACTACCAGTCTACCATATTAAAATAAACTATATTAAAATAAACTATCTACTTCACTACTACATTAAAATAAACTATCAACTTCACTACCAGTCTCCCGATTGTCACCATGAAGGATCTGATTGTCATCATAGAGGATCGAGTACGGATTCCATATCCATACCCATGTCCTATCGGATCGACACAGGTACTTCTCCTTAAAGTGGAGAGTCCGAGTAACATAGCCGCTGACCATTAGGGACAAACGGGTTCGGTGGTGTGTGTATATATATATATATATATATATATAGAAACAGACCATGCAAAAGAAGTCATTATGAATGTTTTTTAACATAAGAAAGATAATTACAAAGACATATTTGAGATTATTGATATTGATCGAGGGTGGGGATCAGTTGCACTACCCATTGTATGTTGTCTACGATTTGTACCTAGAGTTCTTCTATAGAAATGAAGACATTCACTCTGATAAGGAGGTTACTTATGGTCTTTATAAGGTTATTAACCGATAGATTTGGGATCAAAATCCTATGAATAAATAGTTGAGAATCTCTCCACGTATAGGAATGTCGATCGTGTATTTGGTTCTACCATTGCGAAAGAAACCCGAAAGCTAAGTTCACCATATAATTACCCAATCCCTCTAGTTGACTAGTCCAATCCCTCTAGTTGACTAGTCCAATCCCTCAACTTTCCATAAAGCATCCTCTATAGGCTTGACTAGATCAGTATGATAATCATTTTTCTTTTCTTTGACTAGATCAGTATGATAATCAATTTTCTTTTCTTCTAGTGTCACCCAGAAGTCAACAGCTTCCCATATGCTATACTTATACATACTCTTTGTGATTGCACCTCTAAGAACTGATCTATAAAGATCAATCTCTCATTAAGAATATGTAATCATATCAAAACCGTCCCCCTACGGATTCAAAAACCATTAGATGAAGAATTGTCTCCACTACATTCTTTGATTCCTGGTATTTGTTGTTTTTACCATACAAAAATGTTCAAAAACCAAAAATATGTCCCACGCTTTGAATTAGAGTGTTTTCCATCTCAAATGGAAACCAAACTAGTCCAATCTATAATATCAAAATAAATATTCGAAAAAAAATTGGGAATAATTTTGATGATCGAGTAATAAGATTGATGGGAAGAGTATCCAAATCTGGTATGCAATGTATGTAAATACTTGTTAGAATGTATGATACTGCCACAAAGACATTATAATTAAAGTTAGGCCAATTTTCAGGTAATACCGCTAGTCCTTTAACCAAGTAATCCCACTTTTCATTGCTTGCTTATTTACTAATAAGTAGGCCAAAATGAAAAAAAATCACTAAATGTTGCACTTAAGGCTGCTTGGCAATTGGAAACAATTTATAACTCATTTTTTCTTTGGAATAGAAGAATGGTTAAAATAAAATATATAAGTTTTACAAAGTAAAATATTTGAAGTTTAATAATTGATGGGTGTGCCTAGCCCAAGCATTAGTGCAACGCTTGGGCGACCCATGAGGCCCACCACTAGCAAAGTTTAACTATTTGTATTCTTTATTATATTACTATTCTAAAATCTGAACCTAAACATGTAGCTAATTTGTGGGAAGCAAATAGTTGCTCAACCCCTATTTTTGCAAAAGTTGGCTATAAAAGTACTTGGCCTTACTTGTTGTTCATTGAGGTGTGAGAGGAATTGGAACACTTTTGAGCAAGCAAGTGTATTTGAATAGTTGATAGTTTTGTGTGGTTATTAACTTGTTTATTCATTGATAAGTCATAAATATTACATATACACACTAAAAATAGGAACATAAGAGGCTTAATGATCTTGTGCATGTAATTACAATAAACAGCTAAAGCAGCAAATATGATGCTAGGGAGACCATTATTGCTCCTATATCATTAAGCCATTGATGAAAGTTGTAAATGACTACTCAGGGATATGGATCGTAAGGAGGATAGCTAGTGCACGAGGATAACCTTTACTTGGGGTGATGTAGACACTACTATTTGGAGTAGTTGAGCCTTTGGTGAATATTAGATCTTCGGTATCAGCTAGTGGATCTATATATGTTGTTACCGGATCTACATCTACTGTTGTTGCTCGGGGTCGAGGGTCTATTGCTCAAAGCCGGGTATGACTTCATGAAGGAAGCCAAGTTAAGTTTAGAGATAGAGAGGAGAAGGGGAAGTAGGGGAAGAGAGAATATGAGAAAGGAGATTGCAAGGGCCTTAAACCCTAGGTTGCATCTCATGTCTATTTATATTGATATGCAATACACCCACAATTACTATTATACCCTCATATGATAAATAACAAAATAAAATAACTCTAACAAAGCTAATTGTAGAAGCGGAATAATATGATGATTCATTATTGAAAGAGGGATTACATATATATAGGAGAGGATTGGCCTCTTATTCTTCTACCCGATATGGGACTAAAGCCCAATACATAATAATACTTATACTTAACACCCTCCCTCAAGCTACAGCATATATATCAATCATGCCCAGCTTGTTACATATAAAATGAACTCGATGACCTAAAAGAGACTTCGTAAAGATATCAACTATTTGATCGTCGGTCCTCACATAGTGAAATGTTATCATCCCCTTTTGATACTCATCACGGACGAAATGGATGTCGATCTCAATATGTTTCGTCCTTTCATGAATACGGGATTTTAGTAATATAGATAGCAGACTGGTTATCACACCACATATCTGCTACTTCAGATCCTGCTTCTTCTTCCAACTTCTTTAGAAGATACTGCAGATATAACATCTCTGTTGTGTCATGAGCAATAGCTCGATATTTTGCTTCCGAACTGGATCATGAGACCACACATTGTTTCTTGCTCTTACACGATACTAAGTTTCCGCCAATAGATATCGAATAGCCAGATGTAGACCGTATATCCGTAAGACTCGTACCCCAGTCAACATCAGTAAAGCACTCAAGATGATTGTGTCCATGATTCTCCATCTGAATTCCTTTTTCCGAATTCTGAGCTAGATAGCGCATAATTCGGAGAAATGTCTGCCAATGTGGAACTTGTAGAGAAGTCATAAATCTACTCACGACACTTACAGCAAATAAAATGTCTGGACGAGTCATAACTGCCAAATAGTTAAGTTTGCCGACCACCCATCGATACTAATCAAGATTGGTCATCAGTATCCCCTCATCGGGAGTAGCTTTACCCCTGGATCCATGGGTAAGGTTGCTCCCTTAGCTTGTATCATTCATGTTTCAGTTAGAATGTAAAGCACATATTTTCGGTGAGACATTACGATATCTTGCTTTCCCCTTGTGACTTCAATATCCAAGAAGTATTTCAATGACCCTATATCTTTGGTCTGAAACTGCTTACCTAGAAAAAATTTCAGCCCTGCAATATCGTGGTTGTCATCTTCCGTAATCACAATGTCATCAACATAGACACCAAGTAGTATCCTTCCAGCTAATGTCTGTCGATAAAATACCGAATGATCCTTCTTCGATAGACACATACCAAACTGAGTAACAGCATGTGTAAATCGTCCAAACCAATCAAGAGGTGATTGTTTGAGACAGTAGAGGACCTTTCGCAGATGACATATTTTATCCTCCCTTGCAAACAACCAGGAGGTTGCACCACGTAGACTTCTTCGTCAAGATCCCCATGGAGAAATACATCATATCCAGCTAAAATAATAGCCAGTCATAGCGGACGACTAAGGCTAGGAGCACGCGCACAAATGTCATCCTGACAATAATCCTCACCATAAGTATGAGAATATCCTTTAGCCACAAGACGAGCTTTCAGACGATCAAGAGTGTCATCCGGTTTCACCTTGATTGTGAGCACTCATTTGTAACCTACCGCCTTCTTACCGGTAGCAATTCCACAAAGTCCCAAGTATGGTTTTTTCGAAGTGCACACATCTCTTATTCCATAGCGGCACGCCAACTAGAATGTTTGAGCCCTTCCTCTATAGAATTGGGGATATGAATTTCGTCAATAGTAGCCACCAAGGACTGAGTCTGACTCGCGAGCTCTTTATACTTGTCGACATACAAAAGATGGCCGCGACGGGGACGAGTCGGTATATTAGACGGTGGTGAATCAGTAGAGCTGGAGAAGGACAATGGCTCTACGGTTGTAACCTTCATTTAAATTAGGTTAATTAGGAAGTCAAATTCAATTTGGATTGCTCTTCATAAGAAGAGAAATCCAAATTGAATTGGTTAAGGGCACAATGGTCAATGCACTATAATAAATATCTTGACAACCTCCTTCCCTATATAAACACATCCCCACCCTCCTTCACTCACCATCCCTCATCTCCCCACAACCCTTGATCCTCTTCAATTTGTTTTATAAACTCTCTCTCTCTCTCTTTCTCTCTCTCTCTCTCTATATATATATATATATATATATATGTGTGTGTGTGTGTGTGTGTGTCAAGAAAAGAGAAAGCATGCAGCTGTAGCAGCAGAGAAGCAGCTGCAACAAGCAGAGCAGCAGCGAGCACTAGCAGCAGCAGCAGTGCAGTAGCAGCAGCAGCAGTATTATATATATGTATCTATGTATACTATATATAATCTATATATATATACTATATATCTATGTATCTATATATATCTATATATATATATATACTATATTGTATCTATATACATATCTATATATCTTATATATATGTATATCTATGTATTACATATGTATCTATATATATGTATATATATCATATACATATATATATATATATATGTGTGTATCTATATATATATTATATATGTGTATCTATATATCTATGTATCTATGTATATATGTATACTATATATTATCTATATATGCATACTATATATCTATGTATCTATATATATATACTATATATGTATCTATATATGTATATTATATTGTATCTATATACGTATCTATATATCTTATATATATATATCTATGTATTTACATATGTATCTATATATGTGTATCTATATATATATATATATATATATATATACATTATTTTTATATTTAAGTTTTTATATATAGATATTTGTCCCATCTATAAACCAGAATAGCATAAAATTGACCTAGAAATCTAGTGAGTTGAATCTACTTAAATTATATTTCACCAATTAATGTGAATTATTCATGATATAGGTTATCTGGACCCCGTCACACTGACTTGTTTCACCCGCTTTGGACTCCAGGCAAGTACAGTTTCTGATGATTTTCTTACTGATAATTTCTATAACACATGTAGTATTGTTGTACTTGATTCCTGACACGGAGAAACACGGACTAGCATATCTTCTATTTTTAGACCTTGATCTTGTGTAATACTTGATATTCGTGTGATTCATGTATGCTAGTCGGGACGAAAAAATGCTAGTTTATATGTGATCATACCATTAAATTCTGTGCAAATATAATTTCTGTGCAAAGGCTAACCATACACTTCACGTATGATTAGCCGGCTCCCATTGTGCAATCCTAAGCCGATCACATAATCAAACTAGTGTTTCAAAACAGTTAGTGACTATAGATTTCCTTATTGATACATGACATATTTTATGTTTATTCATTTTTCCCTGTTCATTTTTTACCATGCCTTGATGTCAGTTTATTTATCCATTGATGTCAGTTTATTTATCCATCATGTACTACTTTTTCTATTAATGTTTTATAGTCATTATCATGTATTGAAACTGCTATTAGAATTGTACTCGTTCAATCCTGACTGGATAATATTTCAGGTAGCACTTAGAAGAACATGTGTCCCATCTATTATGGATTTTTGGAAAATAGCTTCGAACCTGATTTTACCTCCCAGATGATCGAGGAAGGCTGCAAGCGGGAGACCTAGTTATGACAATAGTTAAAGTTTGCAGACTTACTATAGTTGTATGATTTATGAAATACAAAATTTTGTACCGTAACCTTTATATATATATATATATATATATATATATATATATATATATACAACATGATTTCACCTACCTTAGTTTTGTGATTGAGTATAATATTCGTTCCCTTTATATTATGAGATGTTGGTTATACAGTACTAGTTCCATGGTTATACAGTACTAGTTCCAGACAGTGTTCTACTGCCGACACTGCGGTGTAGGCTGGGCGTACCTACGCACTCGTACCCGAACACCCGGGTGCGGGTCGTGACACGTTTTTATGGTGGCTCATGCAGGTCAGACTTCGCAAGAAGTGTGATATCGTAGTAGTACTTAGGATTAGAGTACAATTACGAGCCTGCAATAGGATATATAATATTAGGAATAGGAAATACTCAATCACAACTAGGAATTCCATCCCTGAATTAAATTTGCTGATCTTGATTACTCTAACTGATTTGACATCTTCCTTAATTCGTCCTTCTCGAATAATATCCTATCTTGTGCCTTAATGATATCTCCTTATTGTTTTCATCATATTTCAGCATTGCGCGCTAGATTAGGGCATCACATAGTTTCATATTTATATCCTTTGTGCTTAAGCATAGCTTATTAATAGAACCCTTGGGTAGGAGTTGCAAGCATCACTGACTAGGATAGAGATTTGTGTCTGATGTTTACAAGGGGTATCACACTATATTGGGAGACCGTGTTTTGTCTGCTAGCTTACTCGTAATACCACTTCCAAGTTTTGACATTGTCCTTGGAATGGATTGGTTGGGTATGCATTTCGCTAGCATTGACTGCCGCAGAGGTCGTGTGCTGTTTCGACCTCCAGGAGAGCCGGAGTCGAGTTTGCTAGAAAGACAGAGAAGCCAGATCGTAGAATTCTTTGCAAAGCTATAATGGAGGAGAAAGAGCTACTGCATCCTATTATTGCTGAGTTCTTAGATGTGTTTTCCGAGGAGTTACCAGGATGGCCGCTAGATAGAGATGTTGAATTCTCTATTGATCTAATACCAGGAGCAGAACCAATATTGCAGCATGTCTACCGGATCAACAACAATGAGCTGGAAGAAACAAATCGATGAATTAGAAGACAAGGTATTCATCAGATCAAGTTCGTCGCCCTGGGGAGCTCCGGTACTTTTTGTGCCAACGAATGATGGATCGGTGAGGATGTGCATCGATTAAAGGGCCATGAACAATCTCACAATCAAGAACAAATATCCGTTGGCGAGAATAGATGATCTCTTTGATCAGTTGAGTGGTGCGAAGGTATTTTCAAATATTGACTTGAGATCCGGATATCATCAGGTGAAGGTGAAAAAAGAAGATATTCCGAAGACTGCATTCAGGACTCGCTATGGCCAGTACGAGTTCTTGGTGATGTCGTTTGGGTTAACTAATGTCCCGACAGTCTTCATGAACTTGATGAACAAGGTATTCCATCAGTACCTGGACAAGTTCGTGGTAGTGTTTATAGATGATATCCTTGTATACTCAAAGACGCTAGAAGAACACAAGAAGCATTTAAGGATAGTGCTTGAAACTCTCAGAAAGGAGAAGCTCTATGGAAAACTCTCTAAATGTGAGTTTTTCTTAAACAAAGTGGAGTTTCTCGGACATGTAGTGACTGGAGATGGAATATCAGTTGATCCAAAGAAGATTGCTGCCGTAGAATCTTGGGCCACTCCGAGCTCTGTTACAGAAATTAGAAGCTTCTTAGGATTGGCTGGATATTACAGAAAGTTCGTGAAAAATTTCTCTCGAATTGCAGAGCCTTTGACTAAACTCACTCGAAAAGATGTAGAGTTTGTATGGACTGAGGAATATGCTGAGTTGAAGAAGAGGTTGACGTCTGCTCCTATTTTGACGTTGACATCAGGGTGTGGAGGTTTCATATTTATAGTGATGCATCGGAAAAATGTTTGGGTTGTGTTCTTCAGCAGAATGTGAAAGTAATTGCCTATGCATACAGGCAATTCGTCCTCATGAGAAGAACTATCCTACCCACGATTTGGAGTTGGCAGCAGTCATCTTTGCCCTGAAGTTATGGAAACACTATTTGTATGGAGAGCATGTGGAGATCTTCACAGACCACAAGAGCTTGAAGTACGTTTTCACTCAGAAGGAGTTGAACATGAGGCAACGTCGGTGGTTGGAACTGATGAAGGATTTTGACATATCTTTGCAGTATCATCCTGGAAAAGCCAATGTAGTTGCCGATGCCTTAAGCAGATATCCGGTAGCTATGTTGTTGACACAGGATCGACATTTGTTGGAGGACTTGGAGAGCTTGGGCATTGAGGTGATAGTTCCTGGTTTTGCTATGCAGATGTGGGGGTTGCAGATACACTCAGAGTTGATGGACAGGATCAAGGCAGCCCAGTATGAGGATGTATCTCTGAGGAGCATCAGAGCTCAGGTGAGAGCAGGATTGGAGGATGATTTCACCATTGCTGAGGATGGTTCTTTGCGACATGGTGCTAGATTGTGTGTGCCTAGTGGGGAGCTGCATGAGGTGTTACAGTAAGCGCATCGTTCTCAGTATTCCATACATCCAGGTGCCAACAAGATGTATCGGGATATGCGAGAGAGGTGTGGTGGTATGGCATGAAGAGGAAAGTGGCACAGCTTGTATCCAGATGCTAAGTGTGCTAGCAAGTGAAAGCCGAAAGGCAGAGGCCAGGAGGTTTACTTCAGCCATTACCCATTCCAGAGTGAAAGTTGGAGCATATTACTATGAATTTTGTATCCGGACTTCCACGATCTCCAGGAGGAAAAGACGCGATTTGGGTCGTCGTTGACAGGTTGACCAAGTCGGCCCACTTTTTGCCTTTCAAGGTGGGTTTGTCTACGGAGAAGCTAGCAGAGATGTATGAGAGGCAGATCGTCAGGATACATGGGGTTCCCGTCAGCATAGTCTTGGATCGGGATAGTCGTTTAACTTCTTATTTCTGGAGGAGTTTGCAGGCAAGTTTGGGCACCCAGTTCAAGTTCAGTACAGCATATCACCTCCAGACAGATGGGCAGTCAGAGAGAACTATTCAGACTCTCGAGGATATGCTGCGCACTTGTGTACTAGATTTCGGAAGATCTTGGGAGGATCATCTTCATCTGGTGGAGTTTGCATACAACAATAGTTACCGGGCAAGCATCGAGATGTCTCCTTTCGAGGCTCTGTACGGTCGGAGATGTCGTACCCCATTATCTTGGGACAACGTAGGCGAGCGAGCATTGTTGGGACCAGAAATGGTACTAGATGCTGCGGAGAAGGTAAAGCAGATTAGAGAAAGACTTCGTGTGGCTCAGGACAGACAGAAGCACTGGTCCGATAGTCGCTAGAGATCGTTAGAGTTCGAGGTTGGCAAATTGGTGTTCATGCGAATTTCTCCAACACGTGGCACGATTCGTTTCGGAAAAAGCGGGAAGCTCAGTCCAAGGTTTATCGGACATTTCAGTATTACCGAAAGTGTCTGTGTTGTAGCCTACCAGCTAGCTTTGCCACCTACATTAGAGGGAGTACATAACGTGTTTCATGTATCCCAGCTGAGACGATACGTGGCTGACCCTAACCATGTATTAGATTACTCAGAGATTAAAGTGGGACCGAGCCTCAGCTACCAAGAGCAGCACGTGGAGATACTAGATCGCAGAGAAAATGTGCTGCGTAACCGGACGATTTTATTTGTTCGTGTCACTTGGAGTCATCACTCCCCGGGTGAATCTACTTGGGAGAGAGAGGATGAGATGCGTGAGCGATACCCATACCTCTTTGAATTTTGAGGTATTTTTTCTTTCTTTCTGTATAATCTACTTTAAATTTCGAGTACGAAATTTTTCTAAGGGGGGATAGATTTCTAACCTTCATTTAAATTAGGTTAATTAGGAAGTCAAATTCAATTTGGATTGCTCTTCGTAAGAAGAGAAATCCAAATTGAATTGGTTAAGGGCACAATGGTCAATGCATCATAATAAATATATTGACAACCTCCTTCCCTATATAAACACATCCCCACCCTCATTCACTCACCATCCCTCATCTCCCCTCAACCCTATATTAGCAAGGTAACCCTTGATTCTCTTCAATATGTTTTATAAACTCTAACTAAATATATATATATATGTGTGTGTGTGTCAAGAAAAGGGAAAGCATGCAGCTGCAGCAGCAGAAAAGCAGCTGTAGAGCAGCAGTGCAGTAGCAGTCGCTGCAGCGAGCAGTAGCACTAGCAGCAGCTGCAGCAGCAACAGAGTAGCACTATATATATATATATATATATATATATATATATATATATATTATATATGGGTATCCATATATGTATATATATATATATTATATATGTGTATACTATATATGTATCCATATATGTATATTATATTGTATCTATATACGTATCTAGATATCTTATATATATGTATATATATGTATCTACATATATGTGTATGTATATATATGTATATATACACTATATATGTATGTATCTATACATAAGTATCTATAAATATATCTTATATATACATTATTTTTATATTTAAGTTTTTATATATAGATATTTGTCCCATCTATAAACCAGAATAGCATAAAATTGACCTAGAAATCTAGTAGGTTGAATCTACTTAAATTATATTTCACCAATTAATGTGAATTATTCATGATATAGGTTATCTGGACCCCGTCATACTCTGACTTGTTTCACCCGCTTTGGACCCCAGACGAGTACAGTTTCTGATGGTTTTCTTACTGATAATTTCTATAACACATGTAGTATTGTTGTACTTGATTCCTGACACGGAAAAACACAGACTAGCATATCTTCTGTTTTTAGATATTGATCTTGTGTAATACTTGATATTCGTGTGATTCATGTATGCTAGTCGGGGCGAAAAAATACTAGTTTATATGTGATCATACCATTAAATCATGTCCAAATATAATTCCTGTGCAAAGGCTAACCATACACTTCACGTATGATTAGCCGGCTCCCATTGTGCAATCCTAAGCCGATCACATAATCAAACTAGTATTTCAAAACACTTAGTGACTATAGATTTCCTTATTATACATGACATATTTTATGTTTATTCATTTTTCCCTGTTCATTTCTTACCATGCCTTGATGTCAGTTTATTTATCCATTGATGTCAGTTTATTTATCCATCATGTACTACTTTTTCTATTAATGTTTTATTGTCTTTATCATGTATTGAAACTGCTATTAGAATTGTACTCGTTCAATCCTGACTGGATAATATTTCAGGTAGCACTTAGAAGGACCTGTGTCCCATCTATTATGGATTTTTGAAAAATAGCTTCGAGCCTGATTTTACCTCCCGGGGGATCGAGGAAGGCCGCAAGCGGGAGAGCTAGTTATGACAATAGTTAAAGTTTACAGACTTACTATAGTTGTATGATTTATGAAATACAAGATTTTGTACTGTAACATTTATATACATATATATATATATATATATACATCATGTTTTCACCTACCTTAGTTTTGTGATCGAGTATAATATTTGTTCCCTTTATATTATGAGGTGTTGGTTATACAAGACTAGTTCCAGACAGCGTTCTACCGCCGACACTGCGGTGTAGCCTGGGCGTACCTACACACTCGTACCTGAACACCCAGGTGCGGGTCGTGACAACGGTCGTGGGCACCATTGGTAAAGCTGGTTCTGACTGAGCCGGTGTTTGTGGACTATCGTACCAGGAGTGGCTCGGCAGGAGAGGACACCCTTACGGGAGACTGGTGTGTTTGAACTGAAAACAACAAAAAATCATCTTCTGGATAAACTTTTGGAACAAAATCTGTAGTTGGTGGGAGTGGAGGAAATCCGATTTCAACAAAGGTAACATCTTGATACATAAAATACCACTTCAAGGTTGAAAAAAACAACGATACCATTTCTAAACCTTAGGATACCAAAGAAAAATAACTTGATTGCCTTCGGATCCAATTTAGAAAGAGTAGTGCCTTCGGATCCAATTTAGAAAGAGTAGGTGAATATCCCGAACGTAACACGAACAGCCAAAAAGAGAGAAAACGGCACACGATTGGGATACAACCGAGAAAATAGAGTATTAACTTTAAAAACAGAAGATGGCATGCGATTAATCAGATAGCTAGCTGTAAGGACTGCACCCGACCAAAATTTTATGGGAGTGCGTACACATAAGGGCACGCATTGTTTCCAAAAGTTGACGATTCTTGCGTTCGGCCACACAATTTTGTTGTGGTGTGTAAGGACATGAAGTTTGCTGGATGATGCAATTTTTAGCCATATGAGAATTGAACTCACGAGACAAATATTCACGACCACTGTCACTCCGAAAACACTTAATAGGAACCCCAAATTGGGTTTGGATTTCTGCATAAAAATTGCACCAAATATCAAATAATTCGGAACAATTTTTTATCAAGTAGACGAAGGTGACACGTGAGTAGTTATCAACAAAAGAAACAAAATACTTGAAACTCATCACAGATTCAATAGAGCAAGGCCCACATACATCAGAGTGAACTAGCTCAAAAGGAGCTGATACAGCTTTATTTAGACTCGCTGGATAGGGTATCCGGAGATGTTTAGCCAAACTACATGACTCACAATGAAAATGAACTGAAAATTTTAAACATGGATACATCTTCTGGTGAGCTTCGATTGATGGGTGACCTAACTGACAGTGCAACTCAAACGGATCAAGTGTCACGCCGGCACAAGCAACGGAAGAATTCATGTCAAACAGGTACAAGCCTCCAGCCACGTCCCCTACCAAAATTCTTTTCAGTCTTTAGGTCCTGAAAAACACAACCATCATGAAAAAATATTACCGAGCATTGCAAGTCACGAGTAATCCGACTAATTAATATTAAACTGAATAGGTTTCCAAGTGTATGCAATACTGAAGTGAGTGGTAGACGAAAAGAAAGATGAGTACGTCATTTTCAACGAACTTTTAGTGAACTGTCATTCGTAACAATAAAATCGGACACACGACCCACCAATACATAATCTCACAATATACCAACATCGCCTGTCATGTGATCAGACGCACCAGTCAATCACCCACTGCTTCGACCTTATCACACACGTCGCTGAATATTCGACGGTGGATCCAGATGTAGAAGCGTCACCACGACGCTGAGTTTGGATTTCAGCGAATTCTGCATAGGTATCCGCCGTCATCTACAAGGATAGCCTATCAATGTCAGTAGCATCTGATACAAAGTTGAGGGCAGGTGCTTTGAGACATTGTCACTGGAAGTATCCTTGTTGAACATAGTTAAAACATTTTCGCAATCCCAACATCACGGCCACCATCACCTCGACCACCGTTTCGGCCAGCATTTCAGCCACCATGTCTACCACCATGACCACTACAGAATCCACCACGAGCAGCACCCAAGGTAGATCGATCAGCAGGTGCATCACTCGTATTAGTCCCAACTACTTTTACTGTCCGTAGGACACGAAAGTAGACTTCCAATAGAGATGGAACCTCGACCCCAGCAATAATCTGAGATCGTGCATAGTCTGCATCAGGACGAAGAGAGGCAAAATACGCCAAGAAATAGAGCTGCTGGCATTATGTCCCTGCCTCATTGATATCTGTCGTCAATTGTAGCACGCGATCCACCTCATCAGCTAGAGCATTAAAGTCACGAAAGTGGTCCTTATGTGACTTGTCTTCTTGATCAGCTCGGTAGACGTCAACGACCAAGTCATAGATGCGAGACAAATTGTGTTTGCCATCAAACGCAATCGCAAGGACCTCTCATAACTCCTTCACTGAATTCGTGATTTGAACCATGTCCTCAACTGATGGTTCCAACGAATTCATCAACTGTGTAAACAATATATTGCCATCCGTCTCTCACTGTTCGTATGTGGGATCACTCACTGTTGGGAGATTGCAGTCAGATTTTTTGACAGTCGTATTCCCCGAAACGTCTTCTCGACCTTCTTATGCCAAGTCGAGTAACCATTTGGACCTCCCTCTAGTTGTCGATTGACGAAGTCGAATCGATGAAACTGACATACTAGTGCCTGGTGTACGCGCCACTGTGTTCCCGGCACCGGTATTGTCAGCATTGTTACTCGCCTCGGTGTTTGTCATCCTTTAATGTTCTCGATTCGACTGTCGTTTGGTCATCCCGACCCGATAAGCCTATCAACTATGTCAATGCGCGATCAACGTAGCTAGAACTGGCTTACGTAAGGAAAGTAGAGATCGAAGGTGGATCACACAAGCCAGGACAGATAAGCAACCCAGGTTACTTCAGGTTACTTTCTGTTAGTCCCTGGTGTGGATATCGGGTCAGGAACAGGGATTCACGTAAACCCAAGTTTCCTCTATGTTAACTCATGATACCCTCGTCGAGGTTCAGAGGTTCATGCAAACAAACTATTGTTTACCCTCTGAATTTTCCAACGCTATTTTTTATAAGTTAGGGTTTTGAATAGGGGGTAAGGTTAGAATAGGACTAGGGTTCATGATTAGGGTTAGGTTTATGATCAAAAGGGGAACACAACTGCTGTAAAAAGATTAGGTTTAGGGATTAGGGGTTGTCGCAGGGTGAGTGTTGGCGGGCGGGGGTTGCAGGTTGGGGAGAAGCAGGCCAGGGGGTAGAGCAGGTCAGGAAGGGATTGGCGGGCGGAGGCAGGTCGGGGAGGAGAGGCAAGTCGAGGGGAGCAGGTCGCGAAGGGGTGGGTGGTGTCACGCCCCGATCTCCAGCAGGAATCGGCCGTCCCCGCTAGGCCGCTGATCACCGCGCCAGCGCTCTCGCGGGACAATCATTCACATCTGGATCGTGATGTCGCACAAGCACAAACTGCGTCCGTGCAAGGTCATGGTCCGAACAAGCGGTAAAATAACTAAGTCACAGAGTCGCACAGATAGTCCGAATGCAGCGAAAAAGAAACGAGCAGGCGATTGGTAACAAGTTCACAGAGTCGTCATAGCGGAAGCATTGAATAACACAAGTATGGAAGTAAAACAAGCACTTTATTGATATTGAACAAGTATTACAAGCAGCACTAGGCCGAGATTACAAGTCGCTCAAGTCCTCTCTCGAAACAATAAAAGCGTGCCAAGTGGCTACAATTTGTGGAATGATACATAGGAGATGTTCCAACATTATGTCTTGTATATGTGTTTCAGCTCCGGACGCAACGCTCCAAAGCTCCAGAACGAACTCTATGTCTTAGCTCGCACGAAGGAATTTTCGCAGCGAACGAGGTTCACCCGCACCCTGCAAGCAATCTGGTGGGTTACAATACATGAATGCACTGGTGGGGAGGCTTATCGTCCGTTCGACAAATTCAAACACGTTATATAGGTTCCGTGCACCATCTATTAAGTTGTCTTAGCTAGGTGCGTTGTATTCTTTATTAACATGCAAGGGTTATCGCCTAGCGATCTAGTATGTATTATCCATATTTTAAGTGTGTTGGCTAAGCAAAGACAAGTTCATCGCAGCCACTCATCTTAGCGATGATTCACCTCGGTCGAGCGATACTCCGAACGAGCCTTTGAAAGTCTAAGTCTGAACTCCTAAAGGGCCAAATCTGAAATCATTTGCCTCAAGCAAGTCTTCTCGCTGAGCAAAGTGGGTCGGGTCATCGAACTTGCGTCGTTTGAATCGGCTCTCCGCTTGAGCGAAACGGTCGTTACAGGTGGCTGGCTGGCTGGCGGAGGCAGGTGCGGACAACATCTTAGGGTTTGAGGGAGAGGGGATTCAGAGTTTTGGCTCTGATACCATGTAGAAGTGGAATAATAGGATAATTGAAAGAGAGATTACATATATATAGGAGAGGATTGGCCTCTTCCTTATTCTTCAACCCGATGTGGGACTAAAGCCCAATACATAATAATACTTATACTTAACACTAATAATAGAAGAGAAGACTTTGATGGCAAGGAAACAAAAGAAGAGAATATTTAGTTTAAGAGAATATTTAGTTTGAGGTGGAGACGGATGATTCAGATTACGATGATGTTTAGTAGCAATTACTAGTTTAGTAGTTAGTGTGATATTTTGGTGGTTTCGCAAACTTTCTGACGAGTCATAAGACATTTATATAACTTTTTGTCTTCATTTTATCGTTTTATGTCATTTTGTCATTTAGATAATGTAATAGAACTGTTGCTTTGAAGTTTGAACTGTGGTTCCTTTCATGCTTTAAGTATCTTGTTTTATATGTTCTGTAGTTTGTACATGACTATTTACACCATTTTTGCTAGTATTATCTGTCGTTTATATATGTTCTTTATACAATAATTTTTGTTTATATATTTTCTTTGAAAAAGGTTGAATAGTTTTTAAATTTGCACCTCACCTAAACAAGGTGTGCACCGCGTTATGTGTCCTAGGCGTTAAGTATACCTTGCGCCTCGCCACTCATCATTCGCTGTAAGAACACTGATCGCAAGTTACCTCTGAAGTTCAAAGAAAAATTCTTGTAAATTCTACAAGAATGTTATAAGACCAACCATGCTTTTTGTCCTGATCAGAAAGTGTCCCATCGTATGATGTGAAGTAAAACTTGTCAACTAATTAGAAACTGGCATATAATCATTGTCCCAGTCCCAACTTAAAGCCAGAACGTGGTATAATGAAATGGTATGTAATCAAAACCAATATTAAAGTTTGCAGTAAAAATAGTGGATACCTGCACAGTAGCCAGAGATGAATCTCTTGTTGTCCCTGCATGTAAAGAAAGCTCAACCAGATCCATTGCAACTGAGACCTTCATAGATATCCATGTTTCTTTATTCTCATCTTGACCTTCAATAGTTGTTGAAGAAAGGGAAACTGATTGTTCCTGAACTTGCTCAGAAGGTGTAGACACCTTGTCTAAAGCAGGCACTATATGTGGAGTCTCAGAGATATTGGACAATGCACATTCCGTAATTATTTCATATTCTCTGTTGGTCAAACATGCTTTTAGAACTACTATCTGCAGAAAGTATGACGACATGTGAAAGATTTAGAATAAAATCCAAAATCAAAATAAGATCAATCTTCTAGAGAACTCTCATCCATGAAAATAGACTAAAGAACGGCAAAAGCTACAATATGAGTAGTAAGCACTTTCAAGAAGAAGTTATAACCTTAATTGCTGCCTCTGTGGCTGGAATCTGATGCAATAAGTCTCGAAGTGACCTTCGAATAATGACAGAGAGCCCTTTAACATCTTGAATGATACTTTCACCAAATAGACTGCCACTACCAACAGTTAAGTTGATGTCTTCAACCTTGCATTGGAAAACATTTGTTTTATAATCTCAAAGAAAACACTTAAGCAATTTATTAGAAAGAGCACACAAACATATAAAGGTATTGATTGATTTTAAAAAAAATAGCAAGTTGAATAAATAAAGAAAATAAATGTCACGTCTTTAACACAATACACAAATGCAGGTGTGCATGCACCCCACTCCCCCCCCCCCCCCCCCCCCTCTCTTCTCACCCCTCTCAGACAAACGCAGGGACACACAAACACACTTCTATTAATTTCTGAGATGGCATAGAATTTTGCTGACACAGTTTTACTTTTGAATGCATATATGCATGGCTAAAATTTGATAACACACATAAACTTAATAAGTTTAGTGGTGGTAGAGAACTTAAACAGCACACCATCTTACGTGTGGATGCATCTGTGTCCAAAATATGATGTATGCTAAAGTAAGGCAAGACGGTCACCAAATTAACATGGTATATTAAACTTATGGCATGCTATATACAACATCGCGCAATTCTCATGAGAAGACATTTTCAGAATACCAAAGTATTAACCTACCTCATATATCTTAAATGTTTTATAAGATGCACAAGTGTCCTTTTTATTAATGCCTGCAGTTATACCCAGATGTTAAAAGCAATTACTGTGAATAACTAGCCAACATTGGGCAATTTTGCAAATATTTACCATAAGAAAGTTTGTTTAAGGACATCAGTGTTATGAAAAAATGTAGCTCTGTCATCAAGATTCACCATTATCCATCAACACGATCACATTTTCAAAATTAGTTGATCTAAGCAATATTGGTAGTTAAGATTTATTCATGACAATTTAAAAGGAACCTGTGAGAATCCCCCGTTTGAATTTCCGTAACATTAACATAACAGTAATTGATTTGGAACAATACGCAAAATGGTTGAGCTAATCAAAACGGCCATCCATTGTCACGCGCAGAAAGTAATGATAAATTAGAAAATGTGTGTACTCGCTACCACTCCCTTCACCTGTGATGCCCATAAGATGGATTCATCCTGCTACAGCAAATACTTGGCATAGGGCTTTAAGCAGGATGGATCCATGTCCATTCTGCACGTCCAAATATTTGCCTTAGCAATTCGTTCGGATATTGGGTGGGAATCTCAGGCCCAATACAATTCAACATGAAAAACAAGGTCCATTGCCCTATTATAAAGTGAGGTCAACCTGGATTAAGTCAAACCAGAAATTTACTTGACTCGTACAATCTTAACCCAAAACTTAAGGTTTAGATACCTCTAAAATAAATTGAATGTTATCTGAGCCAAAGACAAACCTGACCCGATTCCCTAAACCATAACCCTAAATATTAGGGTCGGATCTTTCTATGCCTCAGTTGAAAATCTACCCGCAATCAGCAAACCTCTCTCTACTTCAGAAGAGAAAAGGAGAAGGGAAGAACCAAGAGGGATTGATGATAGGGTTCTAGAAAGTTCAGAGAAATGAAGAGGATGAGGGGTTTAACTCACCATTGGATCATCAATGAAATTTCTGACTAGAAGCCATGAAGGTCGGCATTTAGCCAAGCCGATAGCTCTGCAGAAATCAATTACCCTTCAACTTTTGTCTCTCCTTCATTTTTTTCTCTCCTTCAAAAAGAATAGTATCTTCTTCTTTTTTTTGCCATTTTTTTCTCCTATTTGAAGGAACCAGAGCCCTTCTTTCCATTTTCTTTTTCTTCTTTCTTTGTTCTAAAATCGGTCATTTCTGTCGTGCCCCGGTATGAATAGACCGCACGTGCACCTCATTTGGCTCAACTTGAAAAAATGGTTAACCCAAATGTACACGAGACCAAGCAATCCAATGTAAACCAATAAACCCCCATCTTATATCCGATGTGGGACTAAATATTGGGGTTTCACGGCCTCCTTCACTCAAATTGCAGCCCGTGCACAAGATCCAGCCTCGCCCCAGTGGAACATGATCCACTGGTACTATGACAGCAATAAACCTGTCACACCACGGGCAGCACATGTGCACATTACTTGGCCTAACTTGCCAAAAAGGTTAACTCAAATGTGCACATGAGACCCAAGGACTCAATATAAACCAATCAAACTCCCATGTTATATCCATAGGACCAAAAATCGGGGTTTCACAATTTCTGACTAGTTTTGGTTCAAAAGTGGTCAAAACCAACTGAAACCATAGATTACCACATAATACACAATAATATTGACTGAAAGCAATACACCCTGCAACTACAGGTTCATTAGCAGATTTTAGAACATAGTTATATTATTAGTCGCCAAAAATCAAGTGGTGTTATTATATGTGGTAATACACTTTTACATTGTACTATCTATGTACTATAAACATAATATGCAGAAAGGAATAAGATTGAGGTGGTTTACTCAAAATTGACTACACACTTAAAAGGTAAAATAAGGGTTTCATACAGGCAAAATTTTGTTGGCATAATAACATTTCATACATAATCTAACACAAAGAACCCTCACCATAGGTGTTAAGTTGGAACTACTATCCAAGGAAACATATAACAAATGATACAGACATCAAGATGATCAATTTGTGTTGAAAAATATGATATCTACCGCTTTCATGTTTTAAATGCAACTGAATTGGCAAAACCATTTCAGCTGTTCCGTAGCCTACATAGATTCTCTGACTCAACTATATAGATATACTCTAAACATAGAAAATTGTACCGATTGTTTCGAGTAAAAACAAAAAAGTCAATACTTCCAAAGACTGAACTCTCCAAATTCTTATGAATATATCAAGAAACCAAAATATTCGGTAAATTCATGTGAGCATTCTTCAACTTTGTAGTTTTCTTCAAATACACTCCAAAAGAAGCAAGCCACTATCCTCCCAACAGTTCTACTATAGGAGTTATTTTTTTAGCATTTTCATTATCTGGGAAGTATATATATGTATAGAACTCATCTTGAATGCAATAAACTCAACAGGACGACTATGCTAAAGTAGATCTTGCCCTGTTATTGTCCTGCGCGTGATATTGCCTTGATTTGCCTCAATGCTAACTTAGTGTACTACGTTGATCACGGACAACTTGTGCACAAGGTCTTAGTTCCTGCGGACGGTCGCTGGGGCACTGGCACCGATCCGATCCGGACGGAACTCATGATAGTCGCCTGCTATAGGACAGAATGGCCTGTGACGTCCTGAACTATACGTCGCACGACATTCCGTACTGAGACTAGTCCGTCCATTATGGCAACGTGCCAGTGATCCCCTCGTATATTTAAACCTGTGCTTGCTAACTTGTGTCTTTGTGGCAGGGAAGGACATGGTAAGTATTGTGCAGGTGGTTCAGACGGGCAGGTAAATGTCACCGAGCGGTGGCAGGTTATTTCATTGATTTCTATACCTATTGCTTGTTGTAAAATGAACTAAGGCAAGATAACAAGAGCCCATCCTCTTTATGGATTTGCTTCTTCGGAATCGATTCCCATATTCAGTGGACCATGTCCCCGGGATCGACTTAGCGGCAGAGTCAGGAGGGACCTCTCCGCTGCATCTTTTGTTGCCTCAGATTTCGCTGTCGCTTGTTGCCTTTGTGCCTTGAGTTGGTTTTCGGATTTGCTTGAGATTTCTTGAACGGTTTCGATGGATTTCATTGTTTTCGTTCATCTAAACAACGTGTTGATTGGTATCAGATATATATACACACACACACACAACAACAACAACAACAACAACAAAGCCTTTAACCCAAAGTTTCAGAGTCGGCTGTTTGAATCCTTTTCATCCATTCAGCTCTCTTAAGGGCCATGTCCTATGTAACACTAAACAAATCATATATATATATATATGAACAGGTAAATTATCCATGATCGCTCCTACCGGGATTCAAACACCACCCACTCGGGTTTTCTGCCTCCACAATATCGGGATCCCCCCATTTTTGCATCCCATGATCACAACCGTTGGATCTTGTTTAAGTCATCTAATCTTAACCATTGAGATTAGATGACTTAAACAAGATCCAACAACTATAAAAGAGGGGATATTAGGGGATGCAAAAATGAGGGGATCCCAATCTCTGGAGAGAGAGAGAGAGAGGGGGGGAAGTTTTTCACATACTAATCCATTAGTTTTTATAAACCCAAATTTTCTCCTATAGAATTAGCACATCAATCAACAATTGTCTATGTAGTACTTGTTATTATGCACTGCTTCAACCCATCATGTTCGTTTACTCTTGTTTTACTAGAAACAAGTATGACCTTGCCTAATGATCTATGCAGTTAATAGCGATTTTTTCATGATAACGGTCCAGTTGAGTTATAGATATATCACCGATATATCGGTTTTATAACGATAAATATCGGTTTGCATTTTTAACACAATTTTTATATATGAACAATACACTTAATAGTTTTCTATTATAAAATATGCAGAAATTATACATATCGTCGTGAAATCCAAGAGATCCAAGATAAAGGAGATCACTTGAGGAACTAAAAATCTCTGAAAAAGTTTGATGCATGAAGATTTTGATGGCAAAAGATGTAATCTCCATTCTCCATTGATGTGAATGTCATATCATTCAATATCGGTTTTTCTGTAGCAAAACCAGAATGTCATATCATTCAATATCGATTTTTCTGTAGCAAAACCAAAACTGTGAGAAATCGATTTTTTTGTAAACCGATATTTCGAACAATATCGGCCATTAATATCGGTTCCGATATTTTACCGATATTTCTGCCAAAAAATATCGGTCCAGGACCGATACCATTATATATCGGTTATATAACCGATATATAACCATTTTTGACTGCTTAGCTAATGATTTCTGTGGGAGGTAGGACTTCCAATTGTGGACCAAGAGCTCAACAAAGATATAAATAGTTGATAAACATGAATAATATAATTAAGAAACAAATTAATAGGATCTGTGTCTAATACATACTGGTGTGGGGAGAAGTGGTGTTCATATTTACATATAAAAGTAAAGGTACAAAATTAATGATGAAACACACCTTGATGGTCATTATATCAAGATGGACAGCACTCATTTCATTCTTGCCGCCACCAAGCCACTGGAATGTGTTCTGGACGGTGATGTGAAGCACATCCAGCTCTAAGTAACTGCAAGTCAATAACTAAATTAACAAAATTCACCTGGAAGTCAATCAACAAGGTACATAAAGATTCCAAGTTAAATTAAGGGGACTTTTAGCATATTACTCCTCAAAACTTTCCTCAGAATACAAAAGACTCCTCAAATTGTGGTTACATCAACTCTCTTATTTTCTAGAAGTGTCGCAAAGTTATTATTGAGCAGTTTTTTGCAGAACTTCAAGACATGAACCTTGCAGAAAACTCCACATCGAACAGATTCTGCAATACTTTAGAAACAGGAGTGCTAGTGTACAATTTAACCATAGGAGTACTATGGGAAAAATACAAGGAATTGTGTTAAAATTCCTCGGTGTGTATTAGTTATAAATGGTCTAGGCTCACTGTCACACATACTCGATACTATCTGTTCTGCGGGGCATCACAATTATGGGCCTGCTGAGAGAAAGATCTAACTTCAGAGCAGGTGATCCTTCAATTTCAGTTGGAGTAACCCACTTCTCTGAGTTAGTTATCTGGTCTTTAAGCTTCACAACATTCTCTGTATTGCTAGGTACAAGTCCCATAAAATAACTAACCACCTGCATATGATATTTTCAGTGGCATGATAACCTGAACCAAGAAATAAATAAATCTTATAACAACTTACCTCCTGCACGAAGCGATTCAAATATACTATTCTAACTTCAGATAGCTGTCCTATAAGACTGTATTCATAACCGCTGTAGTCTTCATCATCTATGCCGAATGAACTGAAATCAAGCTGCACATAGTATTTTCTTATTCACTAACAGAATCTTAAGGTAAATTATCATCCATATATAACAGCAAAAGTGATGATGAAGCATGGAATAAAGGGTACAAATGTCGTAGTGTAGCGTAAACAGGGAGGAAAAAATACAAGCACTTTTAAAAGAACAATTAACTAATAAAGTAAATGCAAGCCACCATGTTATATATGTTAATCATGAGATCAATCGCTTAAAGTTTTTGGTATACAAGTGAAGAAGTGCATAACATTGTAAGACCAAACATTCAAAAGAACTACATCATCTAATTAACAATTACCAGATTGGGTGAGACTAGTTTCTAGACCTGTGAAAGCACCTCTGCTTCATAAATGCAAAAATCCATGCATAAAGACGAAGCAAGGGTCAAAAAATGCTGCTGTTTTCTGTTTGGCAATTTTGGATTGGAATCTCAAAGTATCGGGTTTCACAATTCAGAAAATCTCAAATAGTTTTAGAATATATAAAAAATAAAATGTCAGATATGCATGGTTTGATTCATTATCATTTGACATCTGCTTAAGTAAAAACATGTCCAATTTTACTACAACAACAACAATGCCTTTATCCAGAAGTTTTGGGGTCTGATGTTTTAATCTGTTTCTTCCATTCAGGTCTTCTTAAAGGCTATATGTCTTTTGTAACACTAACAAAAACCATATCCTCTTTGAAACTCCAACCCACATTGTTTAGGCCATATCTCTAGCCCTAGAGGTTCCTTCAACTATTATCTTATCGCTCATCCTCATAGGAGTATCTATTGGTTTGTGTTGCACATGTCCAAACAACCTATGACGATTCTCTCACCTTGTCCTCAATTGACATCACCTCGAATTTCCCACAAATTCACTCATTTCTCTGTCCCATCTTTAATGTATTGCCCCATTCACTCATCCATCTTAGCATTCTCAGTTCGGCTGCATTAATTTATTAAGAAGAAATGCATAACTAATAAGCAAGAAATTTTGTCTAGTCTATTAAGAAAGAATGCACACATTATTGCCACGAGTGGCTTATTATGTTGGTTCCCTTGAGCCTAAATTATTAGCAGGAAATTACAAATTTACTAGTAAGAGTTCCTAATTTATCGGAAGAAAAATGTAACAAAAACTAACTTATTAGCAGATATGTCTTAGTTATTAACAAAGAATTGCACAACTTACAAGCAAAAACCAACAAATTTACAAGCAAGAATTGCCTTGCACAGCAAGAGATGCCAAATTTATTAGAGAATTTTTCAAAATGTAAATAAAAGAATCTTCAAGGATTCATTCTGAAGTAGATTGCCAACTTGTTTGAGAATGTGCATGATGGATCTCATTTCAGAAACTATAACCAAGGATGGGTTGATGGACTTATTTACCAAGACTTTCAGCAAGACCGAGACCCCTGTAGTCGACTGATCTACACAGTGTGCGACTGATAAATTTCCAACATTGCAAAAATCAACTAAATAGTCGAAAGAATCATTAAATAGACTCCTTGTATAGTTTGTATACAAAGAGATGTCATAGCTTAAACCCCTACCTTAATATGGAAGGTAATTAGGTGTGATTAACGTAAAACATGGGGGACCTTTTATCTAGAATTGCTTGGAAAGCGAGAGTGTTCCTGACCAAATTAAAAAGCACAGAATTTCTCTAACAAACCTAATATCCCTAATTGCTTACACTAGGTAGTCTATGATCAAGTACTGATTAAAATCTGAATGACTAGGTACCTCCAAAGACTGATTGTGTGCTACTTGTTCGAAAGTTTGTTATGAACAGGAACCATTCATTCAACCATCCTTGCCACACGTATTTTTGTAAGGTGCTATTGTTACAGTATTGTACTTGTATCCTTTTTGATACGGCACGAAAAAGCCGATCATTGGAGCCAAAATGACCCAAGATACAAGCAGTGGAATCTCAATTCTCAAACACGAGCATCTAAAGAGATAAATTTTCCGTGGAGCGACTCAAATATCAAATTTATTCATCAAAACATACATCTCCTTTCTACGAAGTCCCTATTTATAAGAACTCAACTAAGTTGAGCACTAAAATACTTGGGCCGAATCAAACTAGGAAAAAAATAAAAAGAAACTATGAAATCTAAATAGAAAATCTCCTAAGCCTAATCAAACTAGGTAAGCAATAAAAAGATACATATGAAATTTAAATACAAAATCTCATCCAAATCCGTTTCCCCGTGGCTTCGAGTCCCCAGCATAGTTTGTAGTATCAGCCGTATCGATCCGATACGGCCGATACCGATATGGTTTGGCATCTCCCGATACCCGGTATTGGCCGATACCAACATTGGGGACCTCTTTTCCGGTCAATTTGGAAAAGAAAATTAAACAAAAAAAACCAATCAACAAGGGTGTAAAAATATAGTAAGGTTTTAAAAGCATGTAAAAGAAAAAAAAAATCCGGTCAATTTGGAAAAGAAAATTAAACAAAAAAAAACAATCAACAAGGGTGTAAAAATATAGTAAGGTTTTAAAAGCATGTAAAAGAAGAAAAAAAAAACTTATCGCATGTAAACCAATTGGCAAGGATGACTACTATTTCATCCAATTTCAAAATTGCTAAGAAATAACACTGAAAATACTTAAAATTATGCAAGAACGTATAAAATATACTTTTAAAATGTTAATAATTTCTTAATAATTATTTTCTTTCCGATACCAAAATATCTGATACTCCGATCCGAAACCTCTGATATTTCCGAAACCTCCGATATTGCCGATACCTCCGATCCCGATACTCATAGTAATGGTCCGATACCAATATCGATACTGTGAACCTTGGTCCCCGGATGACATCTGTGTCAGACCACTCTTCTAGTAGAGAACTCGACCCAAGGTTTTTTGTTCCTCCGTCCAGATAAAGTTATTCGAAGTCGGTCATAATAAAGCTCATTGATGCTTCTCCTTCCCAACTAAACTTCTCCTTCAATTCCTTGACCAACCCAAATATCATCGGTTGAAGCTTGTAGCAATAGTACCCCTTCGATATCACCTCCTTCCGAAAGCACACCATGATGTCATTGTTGAAGTTGATAACTTAGCACCTGTAGTGCTGATAAGGGAATCTGTCTAAGTAATTTGCACCACCTTGCATGTACATCATAACTTATTGTGTCTCCTAATGTCCTATTGTATGTGGATCATTTCCATCATGCATTGCTAAACTCTTCAGGGCTTCTCATATTATTTGAATTAGTATTATGTGTTTATCTTGCTTGTTTGGCCTTGTTGAAATTTCTAGGACAATTTTTCTAATAAGGGTAGTGTTGTAACTCTTCTTCTTCATGTATCGATATTTATGCGGATACAAGTGTGTATTGTGGATTTTTTTTTTCCTCGTATTTCATATGTTCTCGTAAAATTCGTGTACACCAATGGTATACAGTAATCCTCGTAAAGTGAGCTACCGGCCATCGATATTGTGAGTTGTTCGTATTCCTGTATTCTTGACTTGGCGTGGTTTTCTGGGTTTTTCTCAATTAGCATGCATCGAGTATAGCATGGACATACAACGTGAGATACCTATAGAATTTCGAATCAATCAATGACTTATGTAACTAATAAGTATTTTATCGTACTAACCTACAGACCACCAGAGACTAGTAGATACCCATGGCAGTACATTGAACACGGCCTAGAACCAACTCGTTCAACGAGTAAATTAGAATAGGGCAAACCTTGTTTTTCTGCATGTTGGCAGTATACTGGTCCCCTTGATTCTACTCAGAAAGAGTAGCTGCATGTGAATGGTGACCGTTCATGATTCTGGAACTTGGCTTATACATATAACTCGATCGCTCATTCACTATTCTCTCTCTGTTTTCTTTCCAAAAGCAGAAAGCCCTCTCCCTCCATCTTCCAAACCTCCTCATACCCACTCGTGAGCTCGAAAGTGTTGAGGGAAAGAGGTTTGTGGCATTGGACAGACTTGGAGGTGGACACAAGCATGTACACTACATTTAGGATCAACCGATCAAATCTCCCGCGCGTAGGCAAGTACTTCTTACTCGAATGGAGACTAGGCCTCGGATTTTCTTTAATGATTTCTTATATGCAGTCGTCAGGTTTTGATCGCTAGGATCACAACATGCTATAATGGATTCTGGTTTTGGTTTTGATCGAAAAACGATTAGTCAGTGAAATATTTTCGTGTTTACCGATAAATTGACATGATCTTCTTTTGGCTAAGCGATTCAACACGAAAGTAAGCTTGCACGAAGCACTAGTAACTAGGCTCATAAGTCATAACCCAACTCAGAATTTATTTCAATTGAAGATAAGTCAAAAAACAACAAAATCGCACAAAGCCAGAAAATGTTTTGGACATAAAACTGTCCAACAATACACTGTTAGTATACTGACTATATTTTTGGCTCTGTTTTAGAGCAAGAACAGTTTTTGGATTGGTTTTGAATCGCACGATTTTTTATCCGATTTCGATTGATTCTCTCCCCTAGCACTGTTCTCATGTATACCATGAAGTTTTACACCAGCGTGCGAGTTTTCGTGGGTTTTGGACTCCTCGAAATCTCTGTATCGGTTTGTATCCTAGGGTTAAATACGAGTTTTCGAGGATAATTGAGTTTTGATTTCTTGATTATTTACAAATATGTTATAGTTGATTCTCATTATGAATTCAATTATTTTCCTATTTCCCTGCACATGATATGGATGCATTGTCCGGGGGACTCCGATACCTGTACTTGTACATGATTGCCATGTATTCGATTATCAGAGTATAATCCATAGGGACTCATGTGCTTGATCGCATTCCTACTTATGTACATGTACTCGCACCAGTAAATGTATTGTATATTGTAGATGTATATGATTGATAGAATTAAATTAATTGCATTCTAGTATCGATTCAGTACGAGAGATTGATTGGCGCACCTCGTACAAAGAGATTCCGAGTATGATTTTTGGCTCTACCAATAGCAGGCTTTTTTAAGTGTGACATATAAGGGTCGACTAACCTAGTGTCCGCGTCTCAGGATTCTATAATGAAATTAATTAGGTTAATAACAACAAATTAACATAGAAGCGTCGGGTGTCACCCAAGGCTCTGGATCAGGTACCTCTATGGCATATAGACCGAGATATTGTATTGTTCAGGATTGGTGGACCTTTATAGGTGCAGACACGAGATCCTTCCAAATAGTGTTGATTGTGACCGAGTGATATTGCTACTGATATTATGATGACAATGTATCTTATGGAGATTTCATGATCCTCGCATGCATTGATCGAGATATGACCCTCCCGATATATTATTACAATTATTAGCACGTGAGATGATATCCCATGTTATTAGGCAGAGTAAGCGAGGAGTCACCTACTTGTGCAACGAATATAGAGACGTAGAGTTGTCTTCGTGATAGTAGTAACCCACTTGTCCTTGTTTAATATAGATGGTGGTTACTACCTTATGACAGTCTGCAAACCTATATTCAGGATAATGGTTTACCCATTGTGGATCATTATCCACCCTATTATTACTATTGCTATTGTATTTCATTTTTGCATCATCTTTACTTAGAGCTTTTCTTATGGTACTTGTTATTAGGGTTGACCCATCTGGTTTTGTTTGGCCAAAACTCGTAGCCGAGTATCTTCCGGACCTTCCACTTAATGGTGCATACTTGGAGGACTACAATCCTACAACATTATCATCTCCACTCACTTCATATTTGTATATTCTTTTGGACATTTAGCCAAGGGCACATGTTAGCCCTAATTTTCGGAGTTTATTACCGCCTTCGAGCTTATGATTGTATATACTAGACAACAGCTAGTTTTGTGATCATATATGATTGTATACTATGCTAGATGTATATTTTGTATCTCAAGCTTCATGATCATTACACTTTAGTGTTTGGGGCATCTTAATGCTTTATTATATGTAAGACTATATCTTATTGTTTCTTGCTTGTATGGATTGAAACTAGGATCTCATGGACAATAGGAGACAATTGGATTATACTAACACTCTTGTTTTGTACAGTTGTGACCATATGTCGTGGTGCTGGAGTACTCTGTAGTCCCCGCCGCTCTTCGTATTTTGGATTTGGGACTTGGCAATAGTAGCACATCTCTTTAGGAAATAACAATATTGTCACACGTGTCGCATATGTCGTCCTCTTGCAAGATAAAACAGGGACAATCTTTGAGAAGCGGTTCACCTCCACGAACACGAAATCAAAGTCCAGCACCAACATGATATTCATAGACAAGTCTATCCAAATATTTTCGGGGACTGATAGTGGTATGTAAGGACCCGTACATTGTGCTCTTCTCGTCTCTTGTAGAGAACTCGGTCGCGAGTTCTTCTGTAGCAAGTATTCCACCTTCTCCAGAAGAATCCCGTCCTCTTGTGGGCTCATAATGTAATATGGTAATAACGTCTAATCTGCCTAAGGAACAAGAATGATGGTGTGTTGGATATCACACATGATCGATAATCCTTCATGAAACTTGGAAGAACGTTATGATACTCGTCGAGCACGGACCGTACCTCCGTTGGACTTGCACCTTTATCCGTCAATTCTCCGGCCTCTTTGCTTCCCCTTTGCTACCAAAGTCATGCACCCCAAGTTCGCTTCCGCTACCTTCGTGGTGACCAGCAATGACAGAAAAGTCTTTACCTCATCTTATAAAGAACCGGTTCGGGTAATTTCCATAGAAAGCATAAGTTTATACCTTACCCCATCCTTCAACGGCTAATAAATATTGCTTTTGTCATTCTTCCTGCTAGTATCGAACCGCCACGATCTTCCAAGCAGCATATAACATACATTGAGACCATCCATCACGCGCAATAGGCCTCGTCCCTACATGTGCCGATGGAGAAGGCACTCGGCACCACTCGATCACCCTAACGCTTGGTACATTACGAATCCACCCAATAGAGTAAGGTGTGGAGCACTTTTCTAGCGTCATCCCCGCTATGTCGACCAACCGTCAACGAGTGGGTTTCTCTTGGATGTCGTCGTCGATCACGACCCCAAATATGCGATCATTAGTGTCCATCTTTTTTAGCCAGCTCCCTTCTTCCATAATAAAAGATGCCAAGTAATAATGGAACAAATGAAGTAACTTAATTCAATTACAGAAACAAAGTCCACTAGATACGTTGTTGGCAAGGCTTACAAAAAGTATGGGTCTAGATATCCCATCATTGAACATGATACATATACCTACTTATTGATTTATTATGTCTTTGATGGTACAATGGATTCAGAACATGTGGTCATTTTGTACCGAATCACCGTAACATGGTGTTAGCACAACCTTTCTTACCACACCACGAACCGTCTCTTCCTTAATGGATTCTTCATACGACCGCCGCGTTAATAAGTGTTGTCATCGAACATACTTCCGCCACATCAAAAATCGTTTCTCTCAACCGCCGAATTTCGTTGGTCGGCATCCCAACCGCCAAATTTCGTCGGTCAACTTGCTTGGTACCGTCACCGCCACGATCGTCATCATGACCCCTATTGATCAGCTCATCGAACTCCTTGCTCGTGCTAAACGAATCCACACTAGCCATCCATGGATAATTATCTCGTGTTGATGTGTGACCCTCTCCTGCGAAACTCGTCTCACTGTATATGTAAAACTCATCTCACTGTATATGTATTTGTATATGGATACGTATTTACGTATTGTACCTTGCGATTTCCTGATTTCAAATGATTTCATTGTTTCCTGTTTTCGAAAAAACAATTAAAGACTTGTACAACAATCTCGATTTTCTGAGTTTGTAATAACTATGTATTATCACAAGACTACCAGAGACTAGTAAAGTCTTTTGGCATTGTCATAGACCCGTCCTAGGACCCGCGAGTAGAACGGAGAATGCTGAAATTTTCCGAAGTAGAAATTTTTCCTTCATTCGGAAGATCCGTCGATATTCTGCAATATTCCTACGAAAAATCCGACCGAAATATTTTTCCGGTGAATATTGTCCGGTTCACCCTTTCGTCCAATGGTTTCTTGGTTCTGAAGCATTTTATTATCCATTGGTTTATTAGTTTTCTATATGAATGGATGATATTTATCGGTTTGAGTCGTGGATCGCTGACCTATCAGATTCGTCTGTCACAATTAATTCACCTCTTCTATATACACCATTTGATTTTCTCTCGTCTCTTTTCTTACTTCTTTCTATCTCTTCACTTCCTCTCTCTCTTCATTTCCTCTCCATTTTCTTCATTAGTTTGGAGTTTGGTCTTGAGGCCTAAGAGTAGTTTCTAAACCTCTCTTGGTAGTAGAGTAGAAGGTTTAGGCTGGGAGTTCGACTTTAGGCAATTACATCTTCCCAAATTACTGAACAACTTTATTTATTGTCATTTTTGCTTTGCTAGGTATTGATGGCTCGGTTTATTCAAAAACTTGTTTTGTTAAACATGTTTCTCTCATGATTCCCAGCTATGTAGATGTTTCTGAGTTTGGTTTGAACTAGGTTTTGATTTCCTGTCAAATCTTGATATTTGCTTAGTAGGACAAACTCGGTATCAAGAGAGATATTGAAGTTACCATTATGGAACTTAGTTATATGTTCTAATGAGACCCTACCTAGCTTGTATCCTATTGGTTTCGAGTTTGTGGAATCCAGACTAATTTCGGTGTTCTGAAAAACCTAGTTTTGGAGTATTTCAAGAAATTGATCTATTAAATCTCAGAATTTGTGACATCTAATTGTACTATATTGTGAAAATTTTAATTTCCTACAATTTTGACCTTTGAAAAGTCGAATTCCGATTTAAAATAAAATGTTTATGGCCGAAACAAGTTTTAAAAAATTGTCCCTGTGGTTGTGTAATTTCGAAAAATCTGACGGTAATCCGCCGGATCTTCCGAATTTTCACCCAGAAACTTACTGTGACATAACGGATCATCCGACGGTAATCCGCGGAAGTACGCCGGATAATCCGAATTTGTCCGTTTTGCCTTATTTTGGCTGATTTTGTCCATTTTTGATATTTTCTTCGACTATAATGATTCATTAGCATGATTAGATGACCTTGTATAGTTAGGGAATGATTGTATACCTATATACTTGACATGAGTACATATCTACATGTTATACATTGTCGGTGTTCTAAAAGTCGGGATAGGCGGCCGCCCGCTGAACCGAAAACCCCCAATTCGGCCCTCCTGGGCGCCTAGTTGGGCCTAGGCGGGCATGTTCGACCAATTCGGCCCCTGTTCGGTCAAGACGAAAAGTTTAAAAATTCAATTTTTCAAATTTTCAATTTTGAAATTTCATATTTGAAATTGAAAAAAATATTCAAAAAATATTCAAATTTCAAAAAAAATTCAAAAAAATGCAATAAAAATTCAAAAAATTCATAAAAAATTCAAAATTAAAAAAAATAATTTTTTTAAATTTAAAACTGAAAATTTAAATTTAAAAAAAAAATAATATGTGTGGCCGTCTAGGCGCCCCTTTGGCGCACCGAATCCGCCTAACACAATTTATAACATTGTACATTTTCATTTTCTTGATAGTGGCTCGTCGTAGCGCACTCATGACTCTTGATTTATGTACCTGCTTGTTGTAGCTTGTTATAGTGCACTCTTGCCTTGTCTAGAAAAACGTGGTTGTTTTCCTGTCTTGAACTTGCTCTACTGATTGTTAAATTATCGTCCAGTCTCGCATATCCTCGAGGGGAGTACCATGTCTAAGATGGATTCTGCAAAATGTCACACCCGAAATCCTAAGTAAAAATGTTGAGGATTAAAATAATTAGTTGATTAATTAGAGCATCGGGAGGAGAGAATCTCTAGATTGCATGCATCATGTTATCTCGTTGTCTTTTTTGGATATATTTGGAGCTCTCCGTCGTGAGGGACACATTTCTAGCACACTGTTGAGTGGGGCATCATGTACATGTTTATTATTATTAGCTCATCGTCGTATAGAGAAGTCATGGCTCGCCGTTGTATGATGCATACTGAGCTCACTGTTGTGTGATGCCACCTCATTAGGATACAGGCCGTTTTGGTGGTGCATCTGCTATAGATATTTGCTTAGTTTCGGTTCGACAGCTTAGACAGTCTGCATGGCATGCGACCGTATGAAAATTCTCAAATTACATTTGTTAGTAACCAAGATTTGTGACAATGCAGCAAGACGTACTTTTTGATTGGCCGTGATTGTTAGATGGAGTCCTTTTTCCTGTTTATGTCATTTATTGTTCTTGTACTTGATTTTGCCTTGTTTCATATACACGTTTACCGGCTATGCCATGTTTTTCATGATCATGTACTTACATTTACTAATGTCTACTTTACCTGATTATGCACATGTTCATGCTTACTTTAAATGTTTTTTCTTTCATATTTATTAAGTATTATATTAATAATGGACTTTAGTCTCACATTGGGTAGAATAATAGAGAGAGGGGTTAGCCTCTCCTATATATATGTAGTCTTCTTATCATTCATCAAAAAAGGCTATCTTATTATTCCAATTCTACATGGTATCAGAGACATAACACATCTACCCCCATCTCTCTCCACAAAGAAAAAAAAACTCTAACCCTAGATCAGCCCCCATTCCCCTCTGCCTCCCACGGGTCCCACTTATCTGCCTCCAGCAGCCCCATGTCCACTCCAGCACCCCTCGGCCACCCTACCCCCTACCCCCTCGGCCCCCCTGCCCCGCCTCCCTCAGCCCCCCTCCCCCCGTTGCCTCCCTCGCCCCCCTGCCCCACCTCCAGCAGCCCCCCGCCCCCTCTGCCGACTGTTGTGTTTGAACAGGAAACAACATGAAATCCTCTTCTGGTTAAAATTGTGACACTGAACCTGTAGTGTGTGGAAGTAGAGGAAACTCGGTTTAGACGGAGGTAACATCCCGAGAGAGAAAAAAATCTCTTGAAGGTAGAGAAAAACAACGGTACTATTTCTGATCTATAGGATACCCAAGGAAAACACATTGGATTGCCTTAGGATCTAATTTAGAAAGAGTTGGTCGGTTATTCCGAACATAACACAAGCAACCAAAAAAATTGAGGTAGAGGAAACGGCTCTCGTTTGGGATATAGCCGAAAAAAGGGACTAGCATCATTGAAAACCGATGATGGCATACGATTAATAAGATAGCATGTTGTAAGTACCGCATCCGACCAAAATCTTCTGGGAGTACGTGCTTGAAACATAATAGCATGCATTGTTTCCAAGAGATGGCGATTCTTGCGTTCGGCCACACCATTCTGTTGCGGTGTATAAGGACATGAAGTTTGGTGGATGATGCCATATCGAGACAAATGTGAATTAAACTCACGAGACATATACTCATGACCATTGTCACTTCAAAGGCATTTAATCGGAACACCGAATTGTGTTTTGATTTCCGCATAAAAATTGTACCAAATTTCAAATAGTTCGAAACGATTTTTCATCAGATAGACAAAAGTGAAGCGTGAGTAATCATCAACAAATGTAACAAAGTACTTGAAACCCATCATCGAGTCAACTGGACATGATCTCCATATATCAGAATGCACCAACTCGAAAGGAGCAAATGCAAATTTATTTTGACTCACCGAATAGAAAACTCGATGATGCTTAGCCAAACTACACGACTTACAATGAAAATAAACGAAAATATCTAAAGATAGGTACAAATTCTGGAGAGCTTGGATAGATGGATGGTCTAACCGACAATGTAGCTCGAAAGGATCAAGATTCACGCGGGCACAAGCAACAGGGGAAGGTGCGTCAAATAGGTACAAGCCTCCAGCCACGTCCCCTAATGACAGTCTTTCCAGTCTTTAGGTCCTGAAAAACACAACCATCAGAAAAACAAATGTTACCGAGCAATACATGTCGCGAGTAATCGGACTAATGGAAAGTAAACTGAACGGGTTTACAGGTGTATGTAATACGAAATTGAGTGACAGTCCGGAAGAAAGACGGATACTTCCACGTCCACGGACTGTTAGTGAACCACCATTGGCAACAGTAATATCGAAAATGCGTCCCACCGATATATAATTGTGTATCATACATGCGTCGCCAGTCAGGTGAGTTGACGCACCATAATCAATTGCCCACTGACCTCACCACACATATCGCGGAGTACCCGGCTGTGGATCCAGATGTGGATGACTCACCACAACGTTGAGCTTGGAACTCAAAAAAAATTATATATGACTTTGCAGTCATCTGGACAGATCGAACGCCATCATCAGGAGCGTCTGTTGTAATATTGGCGACAGGAGCTTGCAAATGGGTGTTCACGATCAAAGTGAAATCAGATAGCACTCTTGATCGCCTAAAGGCTCGCCTGGTGGCTAAAGGGTAATCTCAGACCTATGGTGAGAATTATTTTGAGACATTCTCCTCTGTTGCCAAAATAACCTCTGTCCGCGTACTCTTGGCCTTAACTGTTCGCTATGACCGGCCATTACTTCAGCTGGATATCAAGAATGCATTTCTCTACAGGAATCTTGCCGAAGAAGTATATGTGGTGCAACCTTCCGAATTTGTTGCAAGGGAGGATAAATTGTGTCATCTGAGAAAGGCCCTCTATGGTCTCAAACAGTTCTCAGAATTCTGCGTTATCTAGTTCAGAATCCTAGAAAAAGAATTCGCATGGAAAATCAGGAACATACGAATGTTGAGTGGTTTACCGATGCTGATTGGGGTGCAAGCCAGACTGACAGACGATCTACATTTGGTTACTCGATATTTATTGATGGAAACTTGGTATCGTGAAAAAGCAAGAAGCAGAGTGTGATCGCACAATCAAGTTCCGAAACAGAATATCGAGCTATTGCGCATGACACAACAGAGGTACTATATCAGAAGCATCTGCTACAAGAACGGGGAGAAGAAGCAGGATCTAAAGCAGCAGATATGTGGTGTGATAACCAGTCTGCTATCCATATTGCTACCAATCATGTGTTCGATGAAAGGACGAAGCATATTGAAATTGACATTCACTCCGTCCATGATGAGTATAAAAAGAGGATAATAAAGTTTCATCACGTGAGGACCAATAATCAAATAGTTGATATCTTCACAAAGTCTCTTTTTGGTCATCGGGTACAATTTGTGTAACAAACTGGGCATTATGGACATATATGCTCCAGCTTGACGGATGGTGTTAAGTATTATATTAGTAATGGACTTTACTCCCACATCGGTTAGAATAATAGAGAGGGGTTAGCCTCTCCTATATATATGTAGTCTTCTCATCAATAAAGGTTATCCCATTATTCCAATTCTACAATATTTTTCTGGTACTCTTTACTATTATCATGGTTGTTACTTGTCTTTTATCTACCATTGTCTTGTTTGCATGCTGGTTTTAGTTTTTAGTTTGGCCTCATTTATGGTTCTTGTTATTGGGGTCTGACCCCACTGGTTTTGTATAGCCAGATTTCGTAGCAGAACCAGAGGTTCTCTCATATCTTCCACTGGATTGTGACCACCTGAAGCACCATAGTATCTGAGTGGGTTTCTACTTCATTCTCCCACTAGTATATGTACATTATTCATTTGCGATGTTTAGCCTCCGAGCACATGTTTAGCTCGTATTTTGAACTTGACATCAAGCCTACGGGCATGACAAAATAAAGAACTAGCAAGAGTATTTTGAATTTGTAGTTGTCAGATCCTCTGCTAAGGATGTCAAGTTCAAAATTCGAGCTAGTTCTTCAGACGAGGAGCTCTTTCAGCACACTTGCAGCGTTCAGCCAAACGCTGAAACTGCTAAACTCAACGAGAAATGGCGGTGAAAGTGGCACATTCGGCTCACTCACTGTTATCCAAACAACCCCCGAGTGTAACAAGCACATTGAGGTAGATTGTCATTTCATACGGGACAGTCAAGCTTCACTTCAAGAAGTTCATCTTCATCATGTCCTTGCTAATCCTTACTTGGCCAATATTAATACAAAAGCTTTCCCTCGCCTACTATTTCTTAAGGTCCGCAATATCAGTATCGGAATCAGTATTGGACTATGAGATCGGTATCGGCGATATCGACAGTATCGGCTATTTCAGACCGCATTACCGGATTTTTTTTGTATCGAAAAACAAATAATTATTTATAAATTCTTATATTTAAAAAAAAAATTATACATTTAGGTATAATTTTAAATATTTTTTTGTTGTTTCTTGGTAATTTTGAAATTAAATAAAATAATAGTCACATTTGTCGATTAGTTTACCTGCGATAGATAAGTTTTCTTCTTTTACATGGTTTTACAACCTTATTATGCTTTTACACCCTTACTAATTGGTCTTTTTTGTTCAACTTTCTTTGCCGAATTGATTGAAAATAGACCTCTCAATGTCGGTATCGGTTGGTATCAGGTAGGGACATGCCAAACCATATCGGTATCGGTCGTATCGGATCGGTATCAGCCGATTCTGCAAACTATTCTATTTCTCCACTCTCTCCAAGATGAACTTGATTGACATCTATTGTCCAGCTTGTCAAGGAGTATAGAAGAATGTGAATTCTTCTCTCTTTCTAGATTAGTTCCACTACCGTCAATGGCTAGCTATTATCTACTTGTGTATCTTTGTCCTCGTCATATTTTCTCTCCTATATATTTGGCCTAGAGCCCTAATGAAAATCATTCCATTGTGTTAAGCCTTTACAAATCTCACATTGTATGAAAGTAACCTAGGTTCAAATCTTCTTGTGCAGATTTACAGAAAATTATACCTTCGCTAAGTCGAACTCTCAACCCATAAAATTGGTCTAAATGATATAACCCTCAACATGGTTCTAAATGATATAACCCCCAACGCTCGATAACACACTAGAGTTTGGTGAGGATTGAGGTTATATATTAAAATTATCTAAAAGACCAATAACAACTATACAGTTTGAGGTTTAATCTCAGAGAAAAGGATAGTTAAGATAAACCAAAATACAGAAGAAGAAAGTAATATAGAGAAATAACTCAATATAAACCAAGACCACAAACAAGTGCTTTTATGAAGGAAACCCAACTTTCCAAATGGTCCACATGTCGATGTCCAAATAACTAAGAAGAGGAAAAGGAGTTCATTTTATTCATATTCTTAATGTCTCTCCATTGGAATCAAAATAATATAAATCTAAAGAAAGATAAGGTTAAAAATGGTACCTCTACAAATGAACTTCCACCAGGATTTCTCATATCACAGACCCTAAAGTACGGGTGAGTGCTAGGTAGACTGTCGTCACTTATTTTCAGGTTCCCAAGTGCAGCCTTTATACTGAATGAAGATGGAAATACCTTTCATAAAACAGAAGCAAGCAAACCAAGATCAGAAAGAAGGTAAGCTACAAAATTGGAAGAAGCATACATGCTAGTATGCATCACTAACCTTAATATCAGTAAGCAAATTATTTTGTGATAGAGTAGCAAAAGAAGTCCCATTTTCATTCATCAAGAAAATGTGTGCCTTGGCCATATTCAATGTCAAGTAAAAAATGACTCTGGATTTCCCTCTCCCAAGCAATCCTTTCACAGCCGGCTCCTGAACCAGATATGAATCAGGCTCGCTGACTGAATCATTTGTTGACGAGATAATCATGGCAGGGGAAGGCATGCCAGTGTATCCATGTGTGTCCTCTGATATGTTAATAGCATTGACAAAATCCAAAATACCAAGAATAGTTGGTCGATGGCAAAAAAATGACAATGTGGCAAGAGTAACCACTACCTGTCATAAGCATTAAGATAAAAGTCATTATTACAGTTTTGAAGTCTTAACTATTTCATTATAAAATAAGATACTGACCCGATTGTCTATGCTACTATACTGAGAAGAATCCTGATCGTAAATTACAATCTGTGCCTTAACGAAACTGTCTAAAGTATCAGGTTCATCCAAGTTTGAGCTACTATTTTGATGGTCAACATCAGGTATTAAACCAGGAATGCGACCAAAAGAAGGAGGCTTCATAGAAGCTTTTCTAGATGAAAAAGAATTATGGGCTGCGAAGTAGTCAGACATGCTTCCACTCCGCCTTACAGAACGGTCAGCCAGGTCATCCAGATCATCTGATGCTTCAAAAAAGCTGTCTTCACTGTCAGATTGGTTGAGTTGACTATTGCTAGCAGTGCAAGTAATTGGTGCTGAGTTATCTACTAAGGTTGCTTCTGTATTTCTTATAAATGATCTTGCAAGATATCTGGGCTTTGAAGCTCCAACACAGCAATACTGATCTTCAATTTCCAGCGATTTCAGAACAGTTCCAATAAGAATGTTGTTCGACTTAATGGAAAGCTCAACCTGTTATCAGGTATATCAGAGAGCAATAATTTCAAACTTCATAATGCGCTTAACGTAAAAACTATTCAGTACAGTAACAACAAAAAAAGAAGTACGTTAAGGAGTCTACCTGGCCACCTCCTGCACGAAATTCAAATAGACGGCTTTCATTGCAAAGTAGCATCTTCTTGAAACTTAAATTGCTCTACATAGTTGATTAAACAAGATTTCGTCAGTTTGAATGGGATAAACCAGGTTAATTTTCGAAAAAATTCAAATATTACCTGATAACTACAGCTAAAGCTGATTCTTAGTTCATCAAGGACACCAGTAACGAACAGCTTCTCCATATTCAACACATTGGACATTGTGTTGTTCCCAAAGGACTCAGTTTTCAAATTTTCTGACTGAGAAGTATCAGAAAGACTAGAAATGGAAGCAGAACCCTGCATAAATTAATAAAAAAAATAAAGAAAGAATCATGGGTACAAGAGTCAAAGAACATGATAAATTTTAGGAAATCTGAATTTTTAACAAATGGTCATATGCTAGGAGACTTTTAACTGCAGTCACAATTCTTTCCAAATAGTCATCATCTTCGTCATCAAGCTGTATCCCATCAGTGTGGGTGTCACAGCTACAGAGCATATCAAAACTTCATAAAAGAATTGACAAAGTTTCTATGGCCGGCTGCTGACATAAGTCAACCCACTATGATGGCACCAAAACTCCTAGCCAAAGTAGCTATAAGCATGAGAGGCCCATGCCATAAAACCTAGATGGATAGTAGGAGGGTAGGTAGACCTACATTTTGGCTATGCATTTTACGCTCATGCAACCAAGGAGCACCCTCCAAATTCCTCTAGACTAAAAAATATATAGACGAAGAGGTGAAGTGATAAAAATTGCTACAGGGAAGTGCTTAGTTCCTAACTGTATTGACTAAAAATCAAAGAGACTATTTCTAATTATTTCATCTTTAGCCGTCCGAACAGGAGATGTATGTAATCACATCTTGATGGAATGTAGCATCAACTTATTAGTGTAATAAGGATAAGAGAGTAAGAAACATAATAGTCCTTTTTCCCATCACACAATCTCAGATCCTTAATCTCATAAGGAACAAATTGAAGAATTGGGTTTTGTGTTTTTTTACCTCCTTTTTCGGGTGTTATTATTCCATAGAATCAGGGATAAAATAATAAAATTTAGGAAAGATTGGGAATAGAGTCGGAATTGGAAATGGCATAGGGATATATATGAAGGGAAGCAAACGGTCGACGAAGTGGGCATCTTATTCACACGATGTAACATTACATAAGAAATTATGGTGAAATTTATCATGTCGCATAAGGTGACAAGGTTGCAAAAAAGAAGTAACTGACCTTCAAACACGTGAGTACAGACATAGCTATTTTAGTCTTAATCTAAGCAACAAATAGAATTTGCCAGAACATACGTTGACAAAGCTGTTTTTATGCGTTTGAATAAATAGAAGTAGTCTGTCACTATCATTAAAAGTCCTAATGCATGTAAAAAATAAAAGTAGAATTGCCTAGAGGGTGTACCGATGCACGATATATTGCCCCCTGAAGACGGCTTTGCCAAGTTTTCCTTGATTCATCAGAATCACACCGTAAAATCAATGCATTGCCATCTTCCACTAACTGTGTCAATGTAGGCAAATGTTAAAAGTTGCACTTCACCCCTCTAAAAAAAATTAAAGCTACTCAAATTAGTGTAATATAAATATAGAAAATGCTGCCCTTCCTTGGAATTAGACTGCCCAGCTTCATAAAGTGCCAGCAAATTTGGCACATCACCAATAAGCTCTTTGGGAACTTGATGAACTTGTTTCCCTCGTAAACTGCCAATACAAAAACACGCAATTCTCAATATAGAAAGTACAAATAAAAATAGTAGTGTATTTTATAAATGCAGTGATACACAAAGTTAGTCAAACTAAAAAAGTACAATAAAAACAGCACTTTACTCATAGACTGTTAATGTTTTTAAAGGAGAATGCAGTCTGTCATTTTGTTTTTGCAGCCAACTGTATAACAGCTTGCAAACAAACACCAAACTTGTACTCCAGTCTCCATGTGTAACAAGTACTTGCATTAGAAGCTCAACATAGCACATTCACCAGTAAAGACAGAGGTCATACCCAAACATCCAAGAAATGCACGAGAGGACACAAAATTATACATTGTGAAGAAGCATGTAACAACATCGTTTCACAACGTGGAATGCAATATGGCATAAGATGAAGTTAAGAGAACTGAGAGGTTAATGCTCACCAGATTAAATAGCTTACAAAATATAGAAGAATAAGCAAAACTATTTGCCAAGGATTTTGGCATGTTCGATCCGATGCTGACCCATATCAATACTGGCCGATAACAAAAATTAGAGCTCTATTTACGGTCAATTATGAAAGAAATTTGTAAAAGACAAAGGAAGAATTGTGGAGGTACATTGTCTGAAAGCAAGTAATCAACAATGTTGGATATTATTCCATTCAAAACTAAAAAGGAAACAGCAAATGATACGTAAAATTATGCCTAGATGTATCAATATTCTAGCTATTTAAATATTTTTATTATCTTTTGTCTTTCCGAAACCTCAGAAACTGCCGAAACCACCGATACTCATACGATGGAAGATGGTCAGAAAGAAACCGATTCATATATCGAGAATGCTAAACCTTGCTATACAATAGGGTTGCCCTATTGTTTGACAAAAACTAGTAGTCCAGCAATGTATGTGACCCATTTAAAGGTAATGGAGAAGGAGAAACACTTTAATCTAAAATTCAGAAGAAAAGAAAGGAACAACAAACAATAGCATTTCCAATAACACTCAACCCATACATACATAGACCATAAAAGGACAAACTGCTCTAAAACCATCAGCCATATTAAGGAGCCCAAAGATCCACAGAAACTCAAATGCTATGCAGAAAGGATGTCTAACTTCAATTGCCTATCACAGGAAGGCAGTAGGGCCAATGTTCAAACTCAGATGCAGAACTAATGAGAACTATCCTCCTATTCAAGAGAAATGTCGTTAGTCTCCGGACAGCATTACTACTTCGCTCAAGCACCACCACCTGATTGCAGGTACCGATAGACTTGAACTCCAATTGGATCAGGTATGGGTTTATACCAGGAAAATGTTGGAGTTGGGTGGGGTTCCCAACATATGTGGAGAAACCCCGGAATGCCATCCGTGTGTCGGAGAAGCTCGGGGAGTGCGACGAGTGCCATTCGCGTATCGGAAAAACTCGTGTATCGGAGCAGCGGAGTTTTTGTCCAATTCCAGCAGAGTTCTGCCAGAACTCGATCTCCTACCGAGTTCTGTCCGAGTTCGGTCCTCGGAGGACAGCAGCCTGGCTCGATTTGCTGGCTTGAAACAACTGAGTTTCGTCAGAACTTGGTTGCCGGCGAACTATGCGAGATTTGGGGTGTTTTATACACCGTTGGATCACATCCCGTGATCCAAATTTGTTGCGGTTTTGAGGGGGTATATATTAGGTGTTTCCTAACCCTAATAAACATAGCAAAGAGATGTTTACAACTAATGGAGAGAGAAAGATATTGACGGCTACTTCGAAGAGGAGATCGATTTCGGATAATCTTTTCTCGTCGTCTTCGTTTTTCGTGAGTTCGTAATCTATTTTTTATTCCAAGGAATTGTGGTGGTCCGTTTGGATCGGTGAGAAACTTGTAAGGAGTCGGTGTATTTTTTTTTTCCAATAGTGGAGGCTTTTCAGGATTGGACTCTGACCGCCCATAGTTTTTCCCATATGGATTTTCCACGTAAAAATCGCTTGTGTCTGCGTTTGGTTTTCATTTTTTCTGTGTAATTTTGGCGATTTGGTTTTGTGTGCTTTTCTTCGGTTCTCGCAGCTTCTTGGTTTGGGGGAACGGTTTTCGCGTTTTGTTTCCAACACAGGAAAAGCTAGGCAGACCCTTTGCCACAAAAACAATGTCCAAAACTTGGAGTTTAACTAGTGAAAATGCAGCTATCCAAACCCTACTGTACCCAAATCCTACCTGAAAAGCACCCAACCAGAACTGACATTTAACGAGTGAATCCAATCTGTATTTAGATTATAGACCCAACGCCCATTCAAAGAGGATTTGGTTAAGGTGGTAGATCTTGCCTGAACCCAACCCACTTGCAACAAAAATAATAACAACAATGCCTTTATTCCAAATTTTTGGGTCAGCTGTTTGAATCCTCTTCTCACATTCAGCTCTGTTAGGGCCCACGTCCTCTTAATACTAAGCACCTAAAACTGCAGTAATGAAGCAAGTGTAAACTAGAAACAAGAAAATAAATATTGTCACTTAAGTTGTCGATGGTCCTGAAAAGACAAATGGGGACATGAAATAACAAAGAAAATAAATTAATCTAATTAAGTTGGGAGAAAAAGATAGATGAAAAACCTGATATATTGCTTGTATGTCTGAGATGAGGGATTGTCCAATACGTAAAGAAAAGGTCCAAGAAGACAAACATATCTGCGTTGCCAAACAGCTTCCCTGTTTCCCACACCCTATAAAAAATAAAGGAAACCCTTAAGAAAAAGAAAAAAATAAACTCAAGAAAAAAATAAAAAATAAATGCTTCAATACGCCTCAGGCATACACCTGAAAAATGCACTACCTCCCATAATATGATCTAACACGGTACAGTTGACGCCAAGTACGTACTATGTACCATAAACCACAATTTTCAATCCAAGTTTTCATCTGCTAGTTCTCAGTACAAAATATGTCGTCTTTGTTATGCATGATGATATGGCATAAATCAATTCCAATCCCAAAATTATTTTGGGAATTGTCATTAAGTGTCCTGAATGAATCATGAAAGTTCAATAAAATTAAATTCTTGAATTTTAATCCCAATACCTTGTACCAGTGAATTCTTGTGCAGCAGCCCGTGGCAGATATCCGCGTAAAAACTATTTTATCAGATGTGTTTTCTACACTAAAATCATTGGCATTAAAAAATTTCAAATTTCCTATTATGAAAAGTAATAAGAGTTACCATACGTCACTAAACTCCCGGTGATTTGCATTCTGTGAACCTCCTGCCGGATCGTGGGACATTTTCATTCTAGAATGCTACATGCAGTGTTCCAATAGTCCAAAGACTCCAAACCCATGGCAATCGGAAGTACTCACAAAATTCTACTTGTTTTTTTACTGGAAAAGGGGGAATGATTCAACACCATTAGTGGAGAGGAAACTAAATCATGCACCTGATTTGAAACAATCAACAGGCTTTATCTCCCCCACACTAAATCAACGAGAACTACTACTAGTCCAAAATTTTGTTCGAGCTAAGCTCTTTGAAGAAGCATACCCCTTCCATTTCCTGTTCCATATCAAACGGCCTACCATGTTCCCATTTCCGTTCCTCATCGTGTAATGTTTCGTGCTCTATCTAAACCTTAGTTATGACACTGTTGAAATATGTCTTATTTTGAAAAGTAAAACAAAGAATTCCATATGCTGGAAAGAGGTTTTCTCTAAACAATGAATTCACAAGTCGAAACAAACTAACAATAAGCCACCAACTGTTTGATGTGATATTGAAACTGGAGATGTTTACAACTCAAAATTTTAGGGATATGATTGTATTGCATCCAACATTCTTCCACTCTATGCACCACGTATCAATGTAGAAGGACAATGATATCCCACATAGTAACACTACAAGCAGGCATCAGTAGCAGACCATGAAATTATAAGCCAAGACGAGGACGGAACTTGTACAAACTGTCTATATAGATTAAAACAGTACATTAGACGCACGATATCAAATAGGGTGCTCCCTTTATGAAATGATTAGTATAACTAAAGACCTGGATATGTTTACTGCATTCTGGTTAAAATACAAATAAAATTGCCATGATTGATAGGCTCAAAATATGATATCCAAGTAAATTTAAAATTCATAGCAAAACAACGGTAATTCAATATCTAATTGATAAAACAATTTTCCTTGTCAAATAGTGATGATATATATCACAGGAATCCGTCAAGATTGACTAAAACAATTCAAGAGGATTACTCTTAATAGGCAATAAGACATACCACTATTGGCAGAAGCACAGGTTAAACCATAGGAAAGAGATGATAGAATAGAAAAAAGAAGCAAGCAAAAAAGAAAATTAATAAAGAAACAAACAAACCTTCCACGTAAGAAGAAACAACCAACCCTCAAAATCAGCTTGACTCCAAGGGTGAACCACATTCTGGCTCGTACTATCTTCATCCTGAAAGATCTTCACAACTTGCAGTAACCGGTGGTATCGAGCAGGGGAGAAATGAAAACCCAATGAAGGTAACCGCACAGCAAGTCTGGTTGATGGATAGAGAGGATTTTCCGACTGGATCTATATAATGATAAAAGATGGGGTAAAAAATATTTTACAAGGCAAGAGTACTTCATCGGTCATACAGTTAAAAATACAAAAATGAAAAGAGATGGAACCTGTTGGAGCTTTAACACAATCCCGCACTTGTCAATAACAGGCAAGAAACTACTATAGTATGGTTGACTAGTAGCCTTATCTGAAGTTGTTTCATCCCAGTGATAATCACCATCCACCAAGAAAGCAGACACATCGCTTAACACAAAATTGAACTGCAGGTACATGTCCTTATCCTCAGTAGAATCAGAGACCCAATAGTCCTGAATATGTGAAGCAGGTTAGCAATGAATGTCACTACTACATCACCCAGAATTACTTCAAGAATTATAACTTTCAGATACCACCTGTGTGCTGACCATCAAGTTCCCTAGATCAAGTAGTAAAGTAGTTGCACGAGAATCATCCGGACAAAACTTGGTGGGGATGGTGACCTTTGGAGCTGCAATATCCAGGTCCAGGAAAAATCTACCAGAAAGTACGAGTATAGGAATGAGATATCCCATCAATTTAAAGGGGCAAGCAACTTCAGAATTGGGAATGAAATTTCCGAATGAGCCACTAGGTGGTGGAGTTGGTGGTAGTGGGAGGGGGTTGATTACCAGAATGCATAATAAAGTAACTGAACTAACCCGAGTTCCCTAATTAACGCATGAAACCGCAAGTGGAAACAAAATAATACCAAGCATCAACCACTTCAACTGTGATGTAGAAATGAAGATGTTTACAAGTTGATCATTTATGCATACAACAGTATTGTGTTCTACATTCCACTATCAATTTACAAGGACAGTGCCATTTCCCATATGCGTCAAATACAAGCATCAGTTAGGTACACAATAAGATACCAGAGTTCCCTAAATAATTAGTTATCGGCACAAATAATTAGAGGAGTTCTCAAGAACTGTTTAATTTATAAATACACTCCAATTCAAAGGAGCTATTTGAGGAAGTATAACCACAATCACGTAAACCGGTTTCATGCAACCTGAAATGAACTAGAAATAAATTCCCCTAAAAGGCTTGTCATCATCACTTTCATATTAGCAACAGTAGCTATAGATACTAATCAAACAGTAGTTCTTATTCTTTGTGCTATAATTGTCGATGATAAGAAACCAAAATTAATGTGTGCAGTCCTTGAATTGCTTACTTACCATCAATATTAATATTTTATTTCGTACGGATAAACAATAGGGAATCATATTTAATGATTGCATTACAAGTATCTCCGTGTCAACATGTCACTATTTTGATGATTGGTGAATTCTGGTAAAAGAGCACTCCTGATGCCACAGCACCTGAAGTTGCACTAGCCATTCATTCTTCCAATCGGAACATAAATACATAAGAAAATGTAAGAATACAAAGTTGATCTGAACACAATTCAATTTATTTATAGTATGAATGCATTTTCTCCAATTAAATTGTCAGAATTCATATAATGCACTTAACATCCTATCAATAAATAAGTGGACATAAATGCTGCTTGAATAAAAAGCCTTTAGAGAACCTTGTTTGGTCCTTTAATGCTCGGTTCATCTGTTCTTGGGCAGTACGTTTGACCTCGTCTATAGTCATCTGCGTAACAGATGGAAATTCATGAACAAATCAATCCATGCACAATATAAAATTGCACGAACTCTAAGTCAGACTTCACTGGATTACATCATACCTGCATAGCAGCGGCAGTCTCCAATGCTAAGGTCTGACTAATAGCAGTATTATTCTTAAAGAAAGCAACAATTTGATCAATAGAGTCTTTTAGATACTGTTAAAATAGCTTAGCATTATTGAATGACCTTCATATCATAAAGCTAGCAAGAAATCAGTTTCACTAATATAAAGTAACATACAGTCATATAGCATGGAGATGCTTTTGCAGCAAAGCTCCAATCCACTTGAGCATCAAAAGGTTTGTAAGAAAATATCCCAACTAAAGAATCAACAACTGTCGCACTCTGCACAAAGGAAACGAAGGATATAGGTGGTATAGAAGATAACTATAATCAAAGACAATGAATTGCAAATTTAACACAACTACATCGGAGGAAATGGGGATACAGACCTTCGCAAGCAAACCATAAGGAGATGAAAGTTTATAGGATCCCAATTTCAGGTTGAAAACCTTTGCCTCTGAGTAAGTTTTGAGCGAACAAACCAATTCCTCACATGATAAGTCAGCAAGGCAATTCTGACCCTCAGCAATAAGCTTTGATGCATTGTGTTTCATACGGATTTCCAGAAAGAGATGAGGTACATCCATATCATCATGGAAAGCCGACAGAACTTCATCAGGAGTTTCCTTGTATCCAATGATTTTATTTAACTGCTCCCAGTCTTCTTCAGTGAGACCCCTTGGTTCATTTGCATTGTTGCTAGAATCCGACCTGAAAAAGGATTCATTTTACAAGGACATCTAGTAAAGATAAATAAATTTCTCCTTATGAGAATATATTAACCATCCAAATGACCACCAAGATCGCTTGGCTTTCTGTTTATCCAGATAAATAGCAGTGTCTGATGACTGCTCCACGAACTTGTGTGCCAACATCCTGTATGTATGGAAAAAAAAAACATCAAGATGAACGAAGAGAAGTATGAGCTTGCAAGCATGTAAATAATGAATCAATATAAATTCAAATTTTCAAGCCCCTCCCTCAATTTAACCGAAGCCAACTATAATCATAATTTCCACTTACCAATTTTCACATATCAAATTCGGTATAAGCTACTTTAGAACTTACAGATCCTCAAAGATAAAGTTGACAACATGTTACCTCCACTGAAGAATAACTTCAATATCAAGTTTACGATCTATTTCTTCAATTTCCTTGTTATCATCCACTACCACGCGGCTCAAATCAGATTTCAGGAGAGAAGCATAAAGTGATACATATCTCTTACGAAGCCTTGCATACCGCAAAACCTGCTCCCATGAGAGTTTGCCACTGCAGCAAAGCAATTATACCCTTAGAAATATACAATAACAATTAAGAGAAACTGAAAGAGAGTTAACATCTTGATAACGGGGATACTAACACTAATAATGGAAACAATTATGGATCATAATATAGACAAGATTTAGACATTGGCTAGAGAATAGGCCTTGCTGCCTGATTAACCAATCAAGTAGCCAGCTAACCATACGGCGTATACAGAACACAAATGAATTAAACAAAGAACAGTCATCTTTAAATACAGTAAAAGGGGAATGCAAGTGATACATCAAAAAGGACATCTATAATGCAGTAATTCTCATTGAATAGTAGGGGTGTGCACCCGGTCTATTCGGTTTAACTCATAGTTTTTCAAAGCCGTACTTAGCAAACTGCATGTCTCAAAAGCATTTTTGACCGAACCGTATTAATAACTCAGTATAGCATTTAAAAAGAAAAACTACTGTAACACACCGCACCGCAGTCTCAAAACCGTTTTTGACCAAACCATATAAATAATTTGGTTTAGCATTGAAAAAAAAAAGAAATATAAAAGTTATGTCATGATTCATAACATACTAAAGCTGGGTTTGGGATTGCTTATTGTTGGTTGCTTCCGCTTTTTTTTCTTGGAAAGCGGTCCAAAGATGTTCGATAACTTATTAAAAAAATGAAAAGATAGTTCAAATTTGTGGCAGCTTTTGAGTTTTGACAGCAGCCACCCACCTATTGCAGAAAGTTGCTTATGTTGTGGGCTTTTCAATAGCAGTAGCCTAAGGCTAGGTTGGGATTGCTTATCATGGCTAAAAAAATGTCTCATTGTCACGAGACTCCCGCTTACACAGGTTCTGGGGAGAATCCACCCCCATATATATGAAGAGGTGGTTTTCGCAAATGGAACATGCATCCTTCAGTGTGCTTAACATGGTTGCTTCTCCTTGTTTTTTTGAAAAAGCAATCCAGGTGCTTATCAGAAAACTTCTAGATAGCATGCTCAATTTCTGAAAGTTGTTGGGAGGGTGTTGTCAAAATCTGCTTTTGCTTCCACTTTCAATCCCAAACCAAGCTAAAAAAGGCTTTTGATAAGGGCACTGCACATATTACTTGGGGCTAGCCCAGGATTGGGGCTAGCCCAGGATTGAGCAAAGTTTACTCACACTAGCCCATTATTTTACTTGAGGCTAGCCCACTTTCCCAAACCCTTCTCCCAAACCCTCCCCGTCCCACCGGAGCCCTCCCCCCTCCCGCCGGCGGAGCTCTCCAACTCTCCGAGACTTCGTCCTCCTTGTCGATGGCTCCCAAAGTCGACAATGTCGAGAATCGAACACGATTTTAGGGCATAAAATGTCGAGAATCGTCGACAACGTCGAGCAGTATCGGGCAGGACTGTAGATTTTCCTACAGTCCTATATAGATTTAGGACTGTAGGAAAATCGACAGTCCTATGTATATTAAGGACTGTAGAATTTTCTACAGTCCTAAATTTATATAGGACTGTAGGAATTTCAACAGTCCTAAAAATTTAAGGACTGTCCTAAAAATGTATGTTAAATTTTTAGGACTGTCAAAATTTTGACAGTCCTACTAATTGAAAGTACTGTCAAAATTTTGACAGTCCTAAAAATTCAACATATATTTTTAGGACTGTCAAACTTTTGACAGTCCTACCAATTGTAAGGACTGTCAAAATTTTGACAGTCCTAAAAATATATGTTAAATTTTAGGACTGTCAAAATTTTGACAGTCCTACAAATTGGTAGGACTGTCAAAATTTTGACAGTCCTAAAATTTTTTTTTTCTGTTAATTTATTTTTGTTAATTGTTGGGGGGGGCCAATTTCAAAATATCCTTGAAATTTCTATCCTTAAAATTTGTTAAAGTATTCTGTTATTTAAAATAGTAAATTTATTAATGGTACATTAAAAATTTTGTAAAAAAAAAAAAATTACAAAAAGTAAAATTTGGAGGTCGAAACATCGTTTTTTTGCGATTCTAAAAATTTGGGAAGTCCGTCAAACGGTGAAGCGGTTTATCCCGAAGTACTTTTCCATACGGTCATTTTGGCTCAAACTGGAGCTTGTTTCGATCTCCCAGTCAAAAGTTATGATACTTTAAAGTTTTATATTTTATATTTTTGCCTGTAATACGTACGTCTTACTTCGAATGAAAATTCTCTCTACACGAATTGTGTTACTCTCGTCGAAAACATACAAATAGACCTATTGTGTGACGAAAAACGATTTGAAAACAAATAGTTATGGCCGTTTGAAGTCTGATCGACGGCAGACGTAATACTCGTACGGTAGATTTTTTTTTTTTTTTTTATTTTGTTCAATGATAACATATTTTATTTTGGATGTTAAACTAAATAAAAAAAATCAAAATCCAAAACTAACTAAATAGAAATAAACTTAAAAAAAATCCTGACAATTAAAATGAGGACTGTCAAAATTTTGACAGTCCTCATTGTTTGTGGGACTGTCAAAATCCTGACAGTCCTAGTTTTATATAAAATTTTCAGTGGGTTAAAATTAGGACTGTCAAAATTTTGACAGTCCACATAGCTTGTGGGACTGTCAAAATTATGACAGTCCTAACAATTTGTAGGACTGTCAAAATTATGACAGTCCTAACAATTTGTAGGACTGTCAAAATTTTGACAGTCCTTCCAAGTGGTAGGACTGTCATAATTTTGACAGTCCCACAAGCTATGTGGACTGTCAAAATTTTGACAGTCCTTCCAAGTGGTAGGACTGCCAAAATTTTGACAGTCCTGATTATAACAGTGGGCTAGCCCCGAGTAACTTTCATGATGGCAAACTTGTAATTTTTTCTTATTTTTCAATGGGCTAGCCCCGAGTAAAATGTGCAGTGCCCTTATAATTACCCCTAAAAAAGTACTACACTAGTAGAGAAACAATCGTAAGTTAAGGAGAATGGGCATTGTAGGGGCAGTGGCTGATCCAGGATTACAATTCATAGAAATAAAAATCTAACCTCCCTAAATCAACCACAGAAACAGAAACTTGATTTTGACCTAATTTGATTTTGAAATTTACCTTTGCAGGTTGCAGCTCCGACGCTGACGTGCTCCGGCCATTCTTCAATCACACTTCCGACGCCGATGCCGACGTAATTTTGACCTAATTAGGTTCGGGTTCGGGGATCCGGCTCCGCTTGGGGACCCTGATGAGCCTGAGGTGTGTTCGGATGCGGCTCTGGCTCGTCGGGGACGGGGGTGGAGGTGGAAGAAGCGACACCTTCAGTCGACGAGGGAGTTGTCGTCCATATAAAGAGAAGAGGGGACAACATTTGATATTTGCTTTCTGAATATCAAGAGAGATGTCGCCCATAAAGAGAAGAGGGGGCCAGCTACTTTCTGAATTAAAAAAAAATCACTATGGGGCATGGGCCCAAGTGGTGTGACTGTGGATCCGCCCGTATAGGGGTATTGTGGATATCATAGATTTAGAGTTGGGCTATAATGCACAGACACAGCAAAATTACCGGTATATGCATCGTTTATGTACCCGTATATGTATCCGTATTTATGCGACATAGGTAACTACCTTTGTGCCTAATTGAAAATGTTGGTATCCTATATCAATTGTCTTTTAATGCAACATATGTAACTACCTTTGTTTCAGAGCGCTCCCATTCTAGGTAACCATGGTTTGGATAATTATAGACAATGCAAAGCTTGCCCTAGGCCCACCCATAATAAGATCACTTTGTAGACATAAAAGATGGACATAAAAGATGAGTTGGATTTTTAGAACGCAAAGAAATGGATTGGACAATCACTTAACCTAAAATCAAAATACGCACCCCCTTCTACCTTGTTTGCGAGGAGCACCTACACGCAACCCCAGTGGCAACTAACGTCTATTCGAATATATTTTTATCATGTGTTCTTAAGAAACAATAGTTGTAGTTGCTACATTTATATATCACTAGTGATATTCACGTGCGATGGACGTAAAAAATATTTTTTCCTAATATAATTAAATAATTAGATAAAATTTTAAATTATATTAAAACAGTTTAAATATAATTTTAATATATATTTTTTTTAGAATTCTGGATACATATTTAGATAAGATCATTTAGTTGGTTTAAATATATTAAAATAGTTTAAATTTAATAGGAATTTAAATTAGATAGAATTTTAGAAATTTTTACGTGGGGATGAAGAATATACACACGTAGACATTTACAAGAATTAAAAATAGCAATAATTAGGTTGAGGAATTACAAACGCCTTGGGAGGCTCACTTTTGAGTCGTTTTCCAAGCCGCGTTATATAGTAGAAGATATTTTATGGTGTTTGCATGAAAAATATAAGAAAATTTGTACCGGATAAAAAATAAAAGCTCAATTGAGAATAGTCGAAAAGCCTACTTACCGACCAGAAGGATTGGGTTAGGGAACAGTATTATAAGATATGGATGGGCTGGGACAATTTTTTTACCCTGAACTATTTTAGAACCGAACTTGTATATTGCTCGAACGACCCAACCAATTATCATCTCTACTGTGGGGTTGTACATGTAAGCTCCATTTACAGACGAGACTATTTCGGCCTTTGTAACCACCATTTACTTGGAACACTACTTACATTAGCTTGAATGTTCCTCCACTACGCCTTTATAGCCCCATTGACTTAAATGTTCCTCCATTGCGCGCCTTTGTAACCCTATTTACCAACAAGACTACTTACCCTAGCCGTTTTTCAAACTCCTTGCCTTTATCACTCCTTTCCCAAAAAGAAGAGGAGGAACACCAACTCACTGAGTGTTCAAGCAGTATATATTCTATGTGGACTCAACTCAACTACGACCTCCTTTGGGCCGTTGTCATCTCCTCTAGACCTCCTCGAGCTCTCTCCAGTATATCCTTCTACATTCTCTCTCTCAACTCTACAAGTAGTCAGCAAATCCACTCCATTTTCTCTCCGTAATTAACGAAAGAACTAACTTATTTCACGAACAAAAATTTCTTGTCCAACAACTCCCTTGGATAACCTTGAAAAGTAGGTGTTATCCATGGAAGTCTCTAAAACTCCATAAAGTTGAGGATTCACTAGATATTTTTTGAGGGTTCTCTACCTATCTAGAAGATCTAGGGTAGGTATTTAGGTATTTCCATTGTTGTAAATATTTACCATATATGTCATGTAAATGTCTTAGGTCTAGAATGTTTCATCCTTTGGAAGAAAAACCGGGGCACAATCCTACCCACTCATCAGGGACGACCCTGAGCTCATGGGGGCTGAGACGAACATCCAAAATGGGACTCCCCTACATAATGTACAAAAATTAAGAAACTAAAGTAAATTTAAAAAATTAATGTTGCCAACAAGAACTGAACTAAGGACCTCTAGTGTGCAAGTCTAACATGATAACCACTATACCACAACTATTTTGTGTTAAAGTGTGACCCATAGTACATAATAGTTCTATTTTTGATAGAACAATGTTGATCATGCCCCTTTAATCTTTGGTCTCGTCGTCCATCCTGCCTTGGGACAGGGCCTCCCATGTTGCTCATGTAAGGACCTTGAGGCTATATAACAGGAAGGAGCCTCATTTATTCCCACCACCCAGAATTTGTAATCTTCTCCTACTGGTGAAGTTTTCCAACTTTCTAATCTCTCTTTGGTCCACTCTTCTCTTAGCATCTAGCTAAGTCATGGAGGTAAGGCTTGCACGAGTCTTCGAGGAGGAAGAACGTGCACAGCACGGATCGCACCGCACGGATAAAAATGAAAAAAATCAATGTGTCCGTGACAAGTGGTACCATTGTCTTCTCAGAACAACTACAACAAAGGTTTGCATATCCTATGGACAAGCCTACCAAGCATAAGAAGGGCAAGAGCAAGGATTATGCGGCTGAGGCACCCTTGCACATATGCAAAACACATGGAGTGTTATGAACCCGGCATGAAAGACGTAGAGATGTACATGGGCACCATAAAGCAAAGTCACATCAAACTAGAGAAATTCCACAATGGGTTAGAGAGTAATGTTTTCTCATCTATGGCAATATTCTGAGTGCATATCCATGAAATCTGATTCACACTTAAAAGGAGGAGCTCAAGGTGTAATGTCCCGCTCATGGCGGTCCGCTATGTGTAGCTTGTGGCTAATATGACCCAGTAGGAACTGGATATTGGAAAAACTTTTCGGCATCTAATCGATCAGAATGAATGTATAGAGAATCTTTCTTATTCATGATTGGCTTCTGTTGGAATGGGTCCAAATGTATAGGATTGTGTCTCGATGAACGAAATCTATATAAGAGTTTATTTTCATACCTTTCCATTGTAGTTTCCGTTGAACGTTTTCGTTGTTGGGTTTTGACGAATGTGCTTTCGTATTGGTTTTCGATGATTGCTTTTACTGTTCGCTTTCAACAATTTCTACATTTATTTTGAGATTTATGAGAAAAAGGAAAGATAGGGGAGGCATACTGATCCAATGTCGGTATCATTGCAGGAGGACGTGTACCAGCGGTTAATCGTGCGAAGTGTTTCTATTCATTCACGCCATCGGTAGATAGTTCTGGCCCTTCTTTTCTATTCATTCACGTCCTAATAAAAGAATCTCTTGTTTTCTTGCAACGTCCTTAGATTGATGATGCCTTAGTTAAAGTAAAAGATACGAGATGTTATATTTTGATGTTATTGTTAATGAATGAGACACTAGAAAGGTAAATTGTTAGTTAACTTTTACACAAGAATATTATAGTATAAGCTTCACATGAAAAATGTTATTGGAAATGATTCGGTACTAAAGAATATTGAATTGTTTGGGACCAATTGGTCTCCAAGGAATAGTTGAAAATGTTGGGACCAAGTGCGTAACCAAGTGATAGTTGGAACTGTTGGGACCTATAGGTAACCAAGTCTTTAATTCGGAATGTAAATATGAGAATACGAGCATTGACTCTATAAATATAATGTACAAGTAGAGATATATGTTAAATTTACTTTCAATACTTTACCATGCAAATTATGCTTTATAGTTATTTTAAAAATGCATAGGCATTCGGATAGTCATGGATAACTTGTGTAAAAGGTTTGGTAAATTTTCTCGAACGATATCCGGAGCACCGGGTCCGTATCAACCTAGGCAGAAATAATTCAAACATAGTAATAGGCACGATGTATTGTGAGACCTTCATTGAGTCTAGCTACCTGCTTTGAAATGACACGTTGCAATATCCTGTAAAAAAAAGTCCTTCGTAGTATTAAAATCACCAACGAGCGTCATTTAGCCAGACTACATGCTAACAAATATCTTGTGCAGGGGAGTCTTAATCATTGTTTTATGCATAGAAGGTCAAATCAGTTGTTGGTAAAAAAAAATCACATATAAAGTGATATGATTATATATTTACTACTTTCAATTTATTTCATTGAATATGAATTGTTAATTGACCCTAGTCCCTAATAGAAAGATCATTTTAATAACTATTTGTTTCATATGATTATTTTGTTAGCTTAGGTGAGTTGGATTAGTACCGCTTATCAGTATTCCCCAGTGTACTGAATCGTACCTCCACAAGTGTCGGAGTCAACGCGGACGTACGAGACAAAAGGCTCGTGTTGCATTTTTAAAACTTCCTATTCAAAGTATTTGGAGTACTTTATTTTGAAGCATTGAACTCATTGTAATAAAGGGACATTATGTATGAAACGAAGATATTATTTCATGGCGGTCATTCAGTTATTTTTATTTCCAAGCAATGTAAGCCAGAAAAGCATTTCAATTTGTACTGGAAAAAATTTGTATTTTCGCTGCAAAAATTCAATATTTCAATAAAGACTTCTTTCTTCCTATATTATTGTCTCCATTTATGTTGCTATGTTGTTACAACATTATTTTCAAACTAGTAAATGTACGCGTGTTGCACGTAAATTATTTTTTTCTAATATTATCGTAAAATAGTTTAAATCTTTAAATATATTTAAATTAAAATTTATTATATATATATATATATATAATAATTTATTATATATTTAATTATAATTTGTTATGGGTATATCTAAAATTATTTATCTTCCGAAAAAAAAAATTAAAAATTAAATTGGTTGAGTATTTACTTACGGTTTTTGATTTTTTTTAATCGGTCGTAAGCTTTTCTTTTTAAATTAAATTGGTTGAATATTTAGTTACGATTTAGACGGATAACAGGGGAGTTGGTTTCAGTTTCTATTTATCTCCGTAAGTTTTTTTAAGTAAATTGGTTGAGTATTTACTTACGGCTTGGACGGCTCAATTTTGAGCCGATCCCAAGCTGCATTATAATAGTAGAGAGATGAATATTATTCGTGCACGTTCTTGTATTATACAAGTACAATTTAGACTTTTATGACATAACACCCGGTGGCAATTATCGATCATGCGGGGATCGAGACGTGACACAAGGCACATTGTAAGACAATTGGGGATTTGCATGAGAACATCCAAGGTTACCAAAGAGCTGAAGACGTTCGTCGAAAGTTACAGAGGTCAAGACTAAAGTTGCCATTGTGGAGGAAGTTGCAACAAACAGTGAACCTTAATTAAAATTCCCAAGTCCAGACCCTAAAGCGTATATTGAATGTTGAGATGGAGAATTTTTTGTACAACATGGATATCTTCAAGCATTAAGCATCGAAGATTCATGCTTCATGGAGATGCCATGTTCTCATGGCTCCGTTGATTTCGTTACAAGGTGGAGCATAAGCCAAGCATATTGGGTCAATTTATGATTACATTTCACCTGGTACTCACAATATCTAGCATAGGTGAGGAGGATCACTTGTTCTTCTTCCTCGATGAACTACAACCCGGGACAGTTTAAGACTTGTAGCAATATAAGATGCAAGACGAGCACCATCCTGACATTAGCGAGGAGGCTCGCCAAGTACAAGTGGAATAACAACAAAATCGAGGTCAAACCAAATATCACCAAGAAGAATAGTAGGAAAACTTTGGAAGCTATTATGAGGGCCCTTCCAAACAAAAGAAGAGAAGGGCCAACATGAGCGACATATCTCATACTACAGTAATGGCAAGGATTGTCATGCTAGGGATTGCCAGAACAAGAGCGAACGGTGACCGCAATTCAAGTCAAAGATGTCAAACATGGAAGAGTACAAAGCGGGAGTGCATATGGGAGGTAATTAAGAGTAAGCTGATTACGACTAGAACTAAGTCGGGAACTCGTATATGTTGATGTGAGAAGTAACGACAAAAGCACACAGACTACTATCAACTTCATCACGGACGTGAAGACCCAACACTTGGCTACAGCGTACGAAGGATTCGAGCAAAATATGGTAGTCAATTATGCGGCACAACCCATACATGGAGTAGCCAAAGAAGTTCGCATAAAGGTAGGACATTGGTGGGGAATTGGCAATTTTACCGCCAACTGCTCAATGACTCCAAGACAAAACTTGGCATATATTTACTAATTACGGCTAAGGTGGGTTTTATACCATACTTGGACATCGTTAGCATTATGGAGGCCAGTTCATGCATGGAGACTATTGCAACGATGCGAGCCAACAAAAAAGTAAGTTATCATTGTCATCCAGCTCACCTACTTGATGGTGCTCGAGATGGAGGACTTCGTTGAGGAAGATCTTATACCCCCGAGACGAATAACGTCCATAGGAAGTTCAAGGATGTCATGCCCCAAGAGTTTTCCAAGGAGATACCTTCATAGAGGGAGGTATCCCACAATCTAGCTAAGAACGAAAGATGGCAACAATATGCTTGTCAAAGGGGGACGTTCTTGATTGTGTTAAGGAGGGGTAGCCGGGGACCCCACAACCTGAAGATAGGGTGAAGAGGAATGGTTCTAATTATGTCAAGAAGGGCATGGTCAAGAATCCTATGGCAAGAAGACTAGTGATCGTGGAAGCAAGAAAAGTATTCGCATAAGAAGGAGCTTCTCTACATCAAGGGTGATATGCTATTCGTACAACGATGGACTGGATGAGTCAAGGCGTCGTTCGAGGAATATCATACTACAAAGTGGGTTAGGCATTCGGGTAAGTAGAGGACTTTGGCCTTGCTCAACGCAACTTACTATGGACATTGCGTGCTTGGAGGCATAAAGGATTATGCATGCAGGTGTTTTGTATGCCAACTATTCAAGAGAGATCGTCAACGATTTACAGCCCGCTCGAGCTACTTCTCGTGCCAAGAATGTGGGAGATCACAAGAAAATGTTCTGCAACAATCTATTTTGCCAATGATCTTAAGAAGAGGAATATTTCGAGCGATCCTTGAAAAAGCAACGAAAGCAACGAAAAATCATAACGGCCCGACATAAAAGGCATGTTGAGTGCAAGGGTACATGATGTGCATGGAGTCGGTAACCATATGATTTGAGACGTTCCACAAAACAATAGAGTAACCCGCAAGTACGAAATCCCAAGTGACCTGAGATAAAGCTCCCTTTCTAAGGATAAAAAAAGATAGAGCATGCAATGATCATGACTATTAAACAAAGGGAGTGAAAGTTGTTTGAAGACTCGAAATGTTCATCGGCCACGTCAATACATTAGGTGGGGAAGAATATAGCGCACAAAATTTCAACTCCAAGACTACTTTGCATAACCTCTCAAAAAAGGGGTAATTTGTGTTAGTCTTTGGACCACCTTGAGTTGTGTAGGGTTCTCTAGATATTTCTCGTGGATTCCCTACCTTTCCAAGAGAGATATTTCGATTTCCAAGTATATACCATACATGTCTTGTAAATATCAGATATCTAGAATGTTTTATCCATTGGATGAAGGACAAGTGGCATAATCCTAGCTACTCATACAAAGTCGTCGAGGCTATGAAAGGGGGGAGGAGTACCATTTGCTCATCACTACCAAAAAGTGGCAATATTGTCTTACTACTGAAGCTTTCCAATTGTTCATGATCTTTTTGCACCAATCTTCTCTTCCTAGCGTGCGCTACACAAGACGTAGTGACTTCCATAGGTTGCAATTCTTCCTTCTCCCCCTCATTCATTTACGGTAGACCCACTTGCTTTATTTTATTTTATTTTATTTTATTTTGCCAACTATATCCAAACTCATGACCATGTACCAGTTCTTTCTTAGCAACTTTATACTCTACTTCCTAACCCACTACTTTATACTCTACTTCCTAACCCACTTGTAGCTGCCTATTCTCTCCTACAAGTTTATCTGGGTAGCTGGGTAGCTCACTAGCCAGCCTAATATTTAGTTTTCGGGTAGCCCGCAAGTCAACAATTGTTCTACGCTTGTTGTGGCCCAGATGTAATTAGCTCTTTTGGCAACTCAGGACCACTTTGTATAACGCTACTAGGTCCACTCGTCGATGTCCTACTCGTAATCAAATCTCTCTCTTACCTCCCTCAAGAGTGCAACTCACTTTTTTCTCACCGCCTACATGGTTGCAACTCCTAAGTATTCGCTCTCTAACCACCAAATGGTTGTTATTTGCTCTCTCACCAACTCTCTCACCGCCAAAAAAATGACAAGTCTCTTGTCCGGCAAGAAGACTACTACTCCATCCACCCCCGCGCGCAAGTTACTCCCTTCCTGCAAGAAGATAGAAACTAACTCTCCCTTCCTGCCGCGACGACTCCAAAGAGATGGCCGGAACCTCTCTGATTCATTATTTCGACAATTTCTCTTCAAACTGGACTTGATTGTCATTTAAGTTAAGCATGCAGGTGAATATAGAAAATATAGATACTTTTCCTCTATAGATCTGATGATGTCACGCACACTAGTTAGTATCTAGTTATTTATTTTTGTTTTAATACTTTTTATCTCTATATAATGCTTGGCCTGGAACCCTAATGAAATCAATCGACTTATTCCCAATGTAGCATTTTCTAAAAATTTCAAGAATGCAACAGAGCATGAGATAAGACCATAGAAAAGAAAACTTGAGTAATCGTTCGATCCCCCCAGCATTGACTCGCCAAATCAAGCACCGAATCAAGCCGGCCGGTGAGCCGAGCTTTCCTTGTAACGCTCGACTCATCTATGGCCAAAATTTACGGAGCCCAACCAAAGCTTGAGCTTGGAACTATCAAGTTAAGCTCGAAACCAAGCTTGAAAAGTGTGCCCAAGCTTGACTCGACTAGGATAGCGAGCAGGATGGCTCGACTTGAGAAGAAAATCAGCTCGGCTTGAAGGCATCTCATGAGTTGCTCAAGTGTACAAAAAAAATCACAATATCATTAGCAATTTCAGTTTTGAACTATAGATTGGGTTGGTATCCCTTTAAAAGAAAAAAAAAAGTCTATAAAACTTGAGTCGAGCCAAGTCTATTACATTCCAATGCTACTGGAGTTACTTGGGTCGAGCCTTGTCAAGTACTCGTCAACAAGCTTGCTCACAAGAACGTACGCGTGTGAGTACATAGATAACTTTATATGTAACCAGAATTTTACCTGAACTGGTCCTGACACCATTCAAAAAAAAAAAAAAAAATCGAGCCAGAACTTGATCAGGTCTTACTTCTTTCAAGTGAATTAATTTTTGTCCCAGAATACTTTGTGCTTCTGACCCATCAGACCCCAGCCCAAGCACAACTTAACCTAATCCAAAGGGAATCCTGCACTGCATATAGTTTAGCTGGTGATTTTTAGGATTAAATTGCTCAGATTTGGATTACGGCCTAGGATAAGATAGTATGCTTGGACAAAAATGTTGTAGGCGTTTGAAGGTTGTGAATATTAATTGTCTTGCCAATTATGCTCCAAAAGTATAATTAGTTTACAGTGAAACTTGGATACAAGCAAAATCCCAACAATGGACCTGAAAGCTAAGAACCTGCATATATGCACCTATGAATTAATAAAGTAGTATTAATTCGTCCAGCCTGTCATAGATGAATGCAATTCGTTCACTCTTTGGCGTGATGTGCCATAGAGATGCATGCAGTTCCCTTATAGCAAGTTGTACAGCTTACCTCTTCGAGACTTTTATAGTCTAGGGGAACTTGGAGAGTGCTCATTAGTTGCGGGAGCTTAATTGCAATGCAAAAGGTAGGTCTACCTACCTGCCAAGTGTCCACCTAGCTTTTATGATATGGTCCTCTCATATCATAGCTACCTTGGCTAGGAATTCGGCACCAGCATAAGCTCCATAGCCAACCCCATTCTGATGGGAGATGGCTTGGATGATGACGAATTTGTCCAGCCGGTTTACTGCATGTGCACCACAGCTGGATTATATATTTAGTTAAAACAACATTAAGTACCTTGCCTTTTTCATCTCACTATTTAACACTTTGTATGCATACTTCCACCAGGATCTAGGGTCAGACTTCACAGGTCGTGGTGGTCGATAATGAGCATATTTCAACCGTTGATTGAATGATGTGAAGTTATCAGCCAACATCAAAATGTCCCTGTACCCTTCCTGCAGTACGAACCAAGATTCATTATGGAAAAATTACTTGAATTATTGGTGTACGAGGGGGGTTAAGAGGAATACAATGAAGATCTACCTTTGATAAGCATATGGTGACGTCGTGTAAATTGATCCTTGCTTGCTGTAATGCCTGTTTTGTATTTTTGGATTCACTGTACTGCAGCTTTGTGTACTTTGCATTGCCAGTCACTGGTTGTAGAACATAACTATGCTCTTTCAGAAGAATACTGTCCAACTTCCCATCACCGCTTCCAATTTCAAATATCTATGGCAGATTAAATACTGTAAGCTGTTTCAGTCTATTATCTACAAGTGGCAACATGGCAACAGAGAACAATACCTCATTCCACTCAGAGGGTAGCAAATCCTCCCACGGTTTTTCAATACTCCATGGACAGACATCAGAATCAAAATAAAGAGCAAGTTGGTCAAGTTCCACAGACTGCAGAATGTCGGTGTACGATAAAAAAGGTTTAAAAATGTTAACCAGTTAAAATATATTAACCAGGCAAAAATTAGCAGGTTTTAGACCAAATTTGACTCAGATATCATACAAAAATTCTCTCAAGAACTAGAAGAGAAGTTGTAATATGAGAAAGACTGTACAACAAAAAGAAACCAAAGAATAAAACTTTAGGTGCATGAAAATCACTTGCATAAACAGCAGCCGAAGTTCAGACTTATCTAGCAAAATGAGGGGAATAGAGTACCTTCTGAATGCGCGCCAGAGCACCCTCAGTAGCAAAAGTTTCTTTACCAGATTCATCAACAGTTACTGCTGAAAGCCTAGCAAGTGTAATCCCAGCTGCAAATGGGTTTCCAGGATTGCTACAGTAAAGAGACTATTAAGACTCACGAAGGACTCTAAAACAAACCCAAAAAATAATAGGCATAAAATGTTCACCTCTCAACATCCTCGTATCTGATGTGGATATTAGTAATGGAGAGCTTGATATTCCCTATTATAGTGCCGATCAATGATCCCAGCCATGATGTATTCTTTAACATAAAGCAAGATAATATTTCAGATAAGAAAGCATAACTGAACTATAAACCAGACATCAACAAACAATATAGAAATAGATAAAGTTGGTACGACTCAGAACTCTTCTGTACATGAAAATGGCTAAATGAAAAAAAAAAATTAAGAGGCTTAAGAACAACTTAGAACAAAGTCAGAGAAAATGCCAAAAACACACTACAACTTTGACATGGATAATTCAGAAAAAAGGAAAAAAAAGTGTTGTTATCAACTAAAATAGCTGCATGTCATTTTAATGCAAGAGATTTCTGGAAAGGAGGCTACCATAATGGTGATCATAAAACTCCAGCTTTCATTGAATATAGTAATATAACAAACAGAAGCCTAATTAGGATTTGATCTCTTGAATCAAAAGAAAGCACGATCTAGTATGAAGGAGAACGGTTTTAAAACTGCATCAATCTATATTTCTCTTTGCATTTACAGAGGATGGCAGATTCAAAAGGGTCTTCTAAAGGCCATTCCTAACATTATTACTGAAGAGGATCATTGCAAGATTACGTGTTTTCTATGGTTAGGAAGTAAAGAGAGTTGCTTCTGCAATGTCAAAATGCTGCCCTGGACAAGATAAATTTTAAACAAACAAAACAATGTTTATCTAAAACCTCCGGAGTTTACTCGTCTTTCTGAAATGTTGGGAGTATAGTCAAAAATGTATACACTGGTGCTGGAAATATTTCTTGTAAGGGCAAAAAGTGAGGCCCTATAACTCCTTACATTCAGTCCAATTCCAACACTGTTTTTCTGGTTCGAATCCTTCAAAAGTCAGACCATAGATTGTTGGCTCAGATATGTATTCAGAAAATATTCATTTCCCTGCCAATATTATAGTATCAAAAACCTCTCAATCACAGGAGAGAACAAAAAACATGTATGTGTCTTATTACCCCTCGATCCTAACAATTACACCAAATCCCTGTGGTGTGCTCCAGAAATTTTTCCCTTTCCTGTTTCTTAACATTGCAACAGCTACAAATTCAGTAAAACTAATGCAAAACCAACTGTCATCAAATATGATACAAATGACCAATTGAACTTTGTGCCATGCTCTTAGATTAAGCCACAAATTGTTCATATTCTGTAATTGCAGATGCATGTGGAACCTCTGATGATCACAATAGTGAAGTTTGGATATGGAGAAGAGAAGGAAAAAAAGTAGGAGAAGAGAGAATATGAGAAAGGAGATTGCAAGGGCCTTAAACCCTAGGTTGCATCTCATGTCTATTTATATTGATATGTAATACACCCACAATTACTATTATACCCTCATATGATAAATAACAAAATAAAATAACTCTAACAACAATAATAAGACGCTCATAAATAATGACTGGAGACTGCCTAAAAAACAACTAAGGCTGAAGAACATATTCTATTCTATACTTGGCATGCTTTTATCTAACCATCTTTGCCTGCCAAGTTTAATGAGTGTCATCATCCTTCTATACTTCATATGATTGTTCTCTATGGAAAAACTTGCACACGAGATCTAACAAAGATAAGTAATTTGTTTTGACGTAGAAGAATTTGTATTTACAGCATTTCAGCAAGTTTTACAACGTAGTCGCTACAAGTATAAAGAATTTGGGGAACTGTGCCGATCACTGTGCTCTGTTGACGATCCGACTGAACTCTGAGGAAAGATGCACTTGGAAGAAGAAGAAGAAGAAGAAGAAGCTCTTCAACGCTCTGTATTCTTTGCTCTCTTTTTGTCTTTTTCTCTCTATGGGATCAGTCCCTTGAATAGCCCTAGCATGGGGCTATTTATAGTGTATGTAGGATATGGCTTTCGCATGGGCCGTGGAACTGCTCGCTGGTCCGCGGCCGCGGCAGAGGACCACGTTCTCCATTGTTCCCGTGGATGTAAGGCTACGCAAGCCACGTCCGGGGAGGAGGGGTTGTTGAGGCTATTACGGCCCCCGTGTCCATCCCCACCAGCAAGGAGTGGGGACACGTGGTGATTATAGACGTAGGGAAGCCATGATTGTTGACTCAGTCAGTGGGTCGCGCGAGACTGATCTAAAGCGTCACGAGAGATTGGAATGCGGCCGGAACTAAGGACGCAATCGAAGTGCACCGCGACGGTAGGTCATATCATGGTTGGAAAACAGCGAGTTGGATTATATGGTCTACCCTGAGGCTCTGTTTGTTGAGCCGCAGATGAATTTGATGATTCGGTGGCTTCAAAGCCACGACAATGCTACCTTCTTGTTCGTGAGTTTGCCACGTTTTGATGACTTGACTGACCCCTCTTGATCACGGCTTAGAGTACGACTACTTGGAGCCGCTTCTGGACTCAGATTTATGTCCTGTGGGCCTTGTGTGTTGTATCTTTTGCCACAGGCTTCGACCAAATCCTGCAATCTGTTCTTCAATATTTGAGTGCCAACAAGACCCTCTTCAAAACATTTGCAAGTATGTTCACTTTGGCTTATTTATAAACACTTTGAACCCTAACTTAGGGTCGCGTTGTACATCCTTAAGCAGTTGCGAGTCTGAGCACGCCGCTGAGGATGGGTTGTTGAGCCTTATTCGTAGATCGAACAGCCTAGGACTTGCTCTAACCGTTCGACGCAACACTTTGTACCTTCATAGTCGTTCGACGCATAACTCAGTGAAGTGTTTTTCCTTGTAGAGGCGTTTTAATTCCATAAGGACAGAAGGAGAGCGCTCAAGCCACTTTAATGGTTGGCACGGTCCATAAGCTTGTTCACAGGAGAAAATTTTGTAAGAGTGGAATTCACTTCAACCGACCCTTCATGGACTATTTATAGTGCAACCACATAAGAGAAGACTCCCTTGAAATCGGCTCGTCTTTAATTTGCTCCTCTGAATCCGTGTTCATGAGGGCCGCAAGTTGTTAGTTATTGGCAGTAATTTAGCCTTAATTACATCATTAAGGATGTGTGCTTTTCATCGCTAAGATACATTTTTGATTTGGTTATACTCGAAAAAACCATCCATAAAGGACTTACGCTCGAATATGCAATTGTTGTCGATCATGACGAAGGATGCGATCTAAACTCTGAGGAAGGATGCTCGAATCCGCTTTTCATTGTGCTCCGTTGACGATCCGATCTGAACTATGAGGAAGGATGCTCTTGGAAGAAGAAGAAGCTCTTCAACCTTTGTTCTTTGCTCTCTTTTTGTCTTTTTTCTCTTTACATGATCAATCTCTTAAATAGCCCTAGTATGGGTTATTTATAGTCAAGGTTCTAGAGGTAGGCGGGTGCACGATGGAGAGGGTCCGCCTACCAACTAGGCCGCCTAGGCGGTTAATACACTTTGCATTGTTTACTATTTTACCACTTTTTGCATAATATGCATATTTTAAGGATATTGTATGCATAACTAAGTTGTAGAACAAAATTTTATAAAGTTCTAGTCTTGTAAAAGTGAACCATAGGTCCATAATGCTTGTAAAACTGTTTTATCAAAACATCTAATCAGGTATTGCTCCGCCTAGACGCCCACCTATGCGCCTCACCTCCACAAACGTCGTCAAACCACCGTCGGTCGCCTATTCCACCGCCAACGGCAAAATCGATGCGAAGAGCGGCCGCCTAGCGCCTAGGAGCCACCTAGGCGGACGCCTCGACCGCCATTTAGAATACTATTTATAGTGTCTGTAGGAGATGGCCTCCACCTGGGGCCACAGGACTGCTCATTAGTCCGCGGTAGCGGCAAAGAAGGACCATGTTCTCCATTGTTCTCGTTGATGTAAAGGCTACGCAGACCACACCGCAAGAGTTAAGGCTATCATGGCCCACGTGTCCATCCCCATCAACAGGGAGTAGAGAGACGCGGTAAACCATTATAGTTGTGGTGAAGCCACAACTGTTAACTCAGTCACTGGGCCGCGACTTCAGCTGACGCGGGACTGATGTAAAGCACAGCGAGAGATTGGACCGTGGTTGGAACTAAGGACGCGATCGGAGAGCGCCGTGGCAGTAGGTCACATCATGGTTGGAAAACGCAAGTTAGATTCTGTGATCTACCCTGAGACTCCGTTTGTTGATCCGCGGCTGATTTTGATGATTCGGTGGCTTCATAGCCGCAGCTTGGGGTACTATTACTTGGAGTTGCAGCTGGACTCGGATTTCTGTCCCGCGGGCCTCGTGTGATGTCTCTTTTGCCGCACGGTTTGTCCAAATCCCGCACTCTGTTCTTCAATAGTTTGAGTGCCAACAATGATAAACTTTCGAGAAATTCGGGACACCAGCTACAACTTAATAGTTCAGTATACCAGTTCCACCCATTCCTTGAACCAAGTAGATATAACTAGAATGGGAAAATTCCCAAGTTGCTATAGTACTTATTAAATCAGTAACTAGATTATTAAGGACATAAGTCTGCTGTTAACATCAACAGAACATTTTGAACTTTTCATGAAAGTAACCAAAACCATGGTACTAGACAGAAAAACATTAGAAAAAGAATGTAAAACATTACTAGTGTCTCAAACAAACCATTTCAGATTTCAGCTGCTCATGTCGCTCCAACAGCTTCATCTCCAACTCCTGATAAGAAGAAACCATAAATCAAACTGATAACAAAATACGACATCGATAGCAACTGACTAGTCCAGTACCTTACCCGTATTCTACTTTTCTTGGCTTCTTGTATAGCATCTTCGCTACACCCCTCAACTTGAGTTGCAGGTTCTGCTAAAACTAAAATACGGTCCAGATAAACTAGAACTGGTTCCTGGCCAAGCCTACTCCATGGAACCTGAATGAAGCAAAATACATATCATCTACAGTTCAGGCTGTTATGAAACTAGAAATTTCTATTTCCCATCAATTTTTTGTTGGTTCATTGGCACGACAACACGTAACGGAACTTGGTTGAAAAATGCAAGTGTAATGAACCTTAAGCTTCACTGATCCAAGAAAACCCGCTTTAACTTTCACCGGCAACTTCAGAGCATTAAGTGCCTCTGGCCTCAATTGCATGTTTGTTAGTTCCACATCACCTGTGACAAAAAGGAAAAAATATGTTGTAGACATTAGAATATAGGTATGGTAAATTTGGAGGTAAAAATTATATTTGTCAGCTCCGCATACAGATAAGCTGAAAGGTACATTTTCAATAGGAGTTGATATTTGTGTCAGATCCCCACCCAGGGCCAATGAGACCGAAGAGCAAACTGAAACTCCAAATTTTCTTAATATGGGCTTGGGGCCTCAGCCTTGTTTATGTGAGTTACATCGGACCTGGGCTCCTCGAAAACATGTGGAGCTTCTAACCACCAACATACTTGTAGCGTTCCGCTCCGCACGGTGCACCATGATCGCTAGGTTGGCTCGAAGAAAGTCAGTTGAACTTGAGTTATGCGGAAGGATCAATTCAGGAGGCTATGAGATCGTGCTGGGAAGTCCCTTCAGATTAATGTGAGTGGTGTTGGTTCATCTATCTTTTATCTTCACGCTTAACAAAATAATTTCGTTCACATTTGTGTAAGTTGTTTGCTTAAAGCTAGCTAGCAAGAAATTACAAACGATAACAAAGATAATAATCACATGTCTATTAACCTGCTGTTGTTTTAGAATGTCGATTATATATATTGTGATAGCAAATGTCGGTACTTTGTGTTGACAATGATGTTAAGTCCCAATGATTGGGAGGTGAGTATGTCGGACTATAGCTCGAAGAGATTTCGGTAACCAAGATAATAGTTCCAGAATTGAGCAGAGGTAAATGTTCCGGTCCACTTGCTGAGAGCGGTGAAACCGTTGCTGAGCGCGGTATGGGCTAGCGGCTGGATTGGCCGAGTCAGATAACATTAGACAAATGAGAACTGTGGAATTTCAATTAAGTTATATTATCATGCATTATATGTTTCCTTATAGCTAAGTTGCATAGGTATGCATGGTCATGGACAACCTGTGCACAAGGTAAATTCCTCAAACGGCAATCCGGGGGCCACGGACCCGTTCGACCTGGGAAAAATAAGAGCATGTGCTAGTTGCACGGGGGATTCGGAAACCTCAAAGTGGGCTAGCTACCCAACGGGGAGGGGAGCCGTCTACCAAACTCTAGTCCAAGTTGACGCGAAGTCAATGACCTTCATATAGACATGGTGCATGCTAACAATGTATTATGCAGACAGAGTAAGTTATTACTCATTTACAGGGATGGCTAAACGACCGTAGGTAAGAATCACCGAAGGGTCATAACAATACATATTTTACATACTTGTAGGATATGAGTAATATGCATGCTTCAGATTTCTCTTAGTTATGAATAACTATATACTGCTTTATTGTCCCTTACAAATTATTGCATGCTTGCTTTACATTTATGTCAGCTATGAACTGAAATTGACCCTAAGACAACATATCAATATCACACTTAATAATGTTCCTATCACATGATTACTTAGTGTTGATTTTAGGTGAGTTGGGTCAGCCCTCTCGCCAGTACATGTGGAGTACTGACCCACGTATGTGGACATAATTTCAGGTTCGTAGGTGTGTGGACTCATCTTAATAAGTCTTGAGACATCGCAGGACTGTTGAGTGTACAGAAGCTCTTCTCCTGGATATGATAACTTTTGCTATACAGGACATAATGTATGGAACAGGACATTCGTTGTACCGGTGATGTTGTAAGCCGAGTTGGCAAAGTTCATTGTAAGCTTAGATGGCATGTACTTCAAGTTAGCTATCTCAGAGATTTGTAATCCATTCAATATCAATAAAAAGATATACTTTCCTTATATTTTATGTGACTTCAATTTGTCTACTTACTACTGTTGCAATGTTGTTATTTCTGAGACATGCCAATGATTGGTTTATCTTCTTGCCTTGTACAAGTGCAACTTAGACTTGTACGATATCACGCCCAGTGGCTACATTTCGACTCTACGGAGTCGGGACGTGACAATACTAACATGATATAACATGACTGAACTCATAAACTCTTACTCACCGGGGACAGAGCTTACGCAAATGGCACATCAAGCCATTGACGCTTGCTGGCAGATTTCACTAGATAAATCCCACTTGTGCTGCACTTAATGTCTTACATTTTCAGTGATGGTTGATTGTCCCAAGCTCATATAAAAGAGAAGGGTTGCAATAGGTAGCGGACAAGCGGAGTAAACATTGTGGGATCTCTATGAAATGAATCCTTAAAAAATACACTTTCGGAAGTACTCAATAATGATGCGTTTTTATCATTCCCGCCCCTGCAATGAAACGTGAGCAAGGGTGTGGATTGCTAGGTAGCAAGCGTAAGTGACAGACTACATCAACACTACCCCGGTACAATGTCAATTGATAAAGAATGGGATACCATACCATAAGCGACTCGCCACATTGCTACATCAATGTGGTCAAAAATAAACAAGGGACCACAAAGTATACGAACAAGTGAGGTAACGGGTTTGTGCATGAGTGTAGGATTACATTTACCTACTAACATAAGAACACTAACGGGGAAAGGGAATAAAGTTAGCGGATACATTGATTAGGAAGAGGATTAATATAGTTTGTCTATATTAAATGAACTAGATATATGAGAAATTGAGAAAATTTGATAATATTGGATTGAAATTTGGTACAAGTGTTAGGAATACATGTGGATAAATCATTAACAGATAACACTGTGATTGGGATACAATAATGGGGATGCTATTGATGTTATGAGCATATACGCCACAAGAAAGATCACATAAAAATACTAAACAAATTTTGGGAACATATGGATAGTTTGACCCAAGAAGTACCTAGAGGAGAAAAGTTATATAGTTGAGGTGACTTAATGGTCATGTTGGAAAGGATAATAATCATTAAGATACGTACATTGAGGTTATGGACATGGAATTAGGAATGAAGGCGATGGTAAGATTCTTAAATTTACAATACCAATAGTAGCAAATACTTGTTTTAGAAAGAGACATGAACATTAATTACTTTTAAGTGTGGATCTAATATTAGCCAAATAAATTATTTTCTTACTAAGAAGGTTGATATTACAAGCATATAAAGACAGCAAAGTTACATCGGAAGAGAACCGAAGTTCTAACTACTCAAAATAAGTTGACGATGATAAATATTAGTATTAGGGAATGGGAGAGAGACTAAGATAGACGAGACTAAAACTAGATGGTGGAACTTTAAAGAAGAGAAACATATATTATTTAGGGATAAAATAACACGGGATGGAAGATGGAAGATAGAACCTTCTAAAGTTATGTGGTAGTATATATCGAATTGTATCAAGAAAATAACAAGAGAGACGAGAAGAGTTCCTTAAGACAATAATTGGACATTGAAAGAAAGTTAGTGGTAAAACAAGAAAGTCCAAAAGGTAATTAATGAAAATAATTCCCTACAAGGTATTGGAAAGGATGGAAATTGGGAAAATCTAAGAATTATAAGCTAGCAAAAAAGCATGTAAGAAAATAGATACTGAAGCTAAATCTAAGCTCTATGATTATTTGTATAGAATGATATAAATTGATGGAGAAAGAGAGATTTATGGGCTTGCAAGTAGGAAAAGAAGTAGAAATCTAGGTAATATTAAATGTATCAAGAGTAACGACTAAAAAGTATTAGTGAGAGAAATAATATTAAGGAGAGGTAGAGTTATTTTCAGAAGTTACTTAACAAGAACCCAGAAAATTTTAATTTAGATACATTTCACGATATGTCATATGTTATTGTCATAAAACATGATTTATTAAGTTAAGAATGCTTTAAAGAAAATAAAAATTGGAAAAGCAAAGGAACTTAATGATAATCCTGTTATGGTTTGGAATATCTATAATCCTGTTATGGTTTGGAATGTCTAGGTGATACAAAATTTAGGTGATAAAAGGATTGATTTAGCTTACTAGTTTATTCAACCAAATCCTACGGAAAATAAGATGTCCGATGAATGTAGTACTAGAGTACCTATATATAAAATAAAAAGAAGAGAGATATACTAAGTTGTAATAATTATCGAGGAATTAATGTTATGGCCCATGCCACTAAACTATGGGGGAGACTAGAGAGTAATTGTGCAAAGATTAAGAAAAGAAACTAGAATTCCATATATTTAATTTGGTGACGTGCTGAGAGATCAACTGTGGAATTCATTTACCTATTAACAAATGAAAATTTTAGAGAAAGGAAGTTTTACATATAATTTTTATCGACTTAGAGAAATCTTATGATAAAGCTCATAAGGAGATAATAAGGTGGCTTCAAAAATAAATAATTTTCTAGTAGTTGTATTGAGACTATTACAGATATGTATGATTGAGTTACAATAACAGTTTGAAGTTTGAACCATTGGAAAGACGGCAAACACATTGTTGCCTTACATCAAGATTCAGTGTCAAGTCCTCACCTTTTTTTAGTTATTGATGAAATTACTATGCATATCCAGGAGACGGTTCCATAAGCACAATGTTTGCTCACAATGTGTGTTATTCGATGGAAGTAGAGACGGGCCAATGCTAAAATAGAAGTGCATAGAGAAATTTGGATCTAAGGGTTTTAATTCAGTATGACAAAAACAGAGTATATTAAATGTATCATCATCTAAAAGTAAAAGAGAAATGAGGTGGGTTATACATAGATGGATAATAGATAACTAAAAGTGATAATTTTTGGTATTTAAGATGAATCAATTGTCCTAATTGAGAGTTTAAGAAGGAATACATGAACAGAAATAAAATAAAATAGTTGAATCAGGTGCTTCTAGAATACTTTGTGATCGTATGATATCTTTGAAGTTGAAATGAAAATTATATACGACTGCTATAAGACCGGCCATACTTTATGGAAATGACTTTTGGACAATTAGGAAACATGTCAAAAAAAATAGTATAACCACAATCAGAGTGTTCAGATGGAGTAATAGCAATATATTAAAAGATAGGATAAGAGATGAGAGTATTTATGGAAGTTAGATGTGGTACCAATTTAGAATAAGATGAGATAAAATCGTCTTAAGTGGTTTGGGGCCTTGGGCGTGTGCAACACAAACAAATAGATTGGATGCTCCTCTAAGGAGGAGCATGTTCCGGTAAGTAGCGATAGGATAGTAGTTCAAGGAGCCACTAAGACTAGAGGTAAGACTTATACGAACATGGATTGAAGTTTTAAAGAAGGATATGGTTTTTGTTAGTGTTACAAAGGCATGGCCTTTAACATAGTCTAAATGGAAGATAAGGACTCAAACAGCCAACCCCAAAATTTCAGGATAAAGGCTTCTTTGTTTTTGTTATTATTGTTGTTGATGTTGTGTATAAATCTGGTGCTTCACTTTTTCCCAGGCCAGTTAATGTATACTAGAAAACAGAACTTTAGGCGGGGAGTTAGGAATGGTTAAGTTCGAGGTAAAAAAATATATGCAAGCTTTATTGCTAGAGACTGATTAGGACCACTTTTTTTTCCAATAGGAATCAATATCAGTGTCAGTTCTCCACGCAATGCCTCAATGGCCAATAGGATTGAAGGGCTAATTGAAACTCAAATTTTCCTACTATGGTCTTGGACCTCAGCGTTGTTTATGTGTGTTATGTATGCCAGAGGTTTAAATTAATGAAAAACATAACTAAGCAGTTCTCTAACAACAAATATTATAGCATGATATAACATGATTGGGCCGATAAAACTAGTATACACTGGACTCGGACAGAGCATACGCAAACTGTATCACAACTCATTGACCCTGAGGACAAATTCCACTAGTAAACCATAATAAAATCTACTCAATCCAGCACACTAGATTTATTTGGATAAAAATTTAATTTATTTAAATCCAACTATAAATCTGGTGCTTCAGTTTTTCCCAGACCATTTAGTACATACTACAAAACAGATCTCCAACTTAATTAACTTTCCAAGTCCCAAATCGTTATTCCATACTCAAAGGAGGGCTTTCCGGTTTGAAGAGCAGGTCCCGCTAATGTGGAACTCACAGCTATGCTTAACGTGTAATGGCCGACCCCGAATTTGCTGTTCTAGAATAGGTTCCATCGGCCGACCCCAAACTTGCAGGATGTTAACCAAGCTAGAAACACCAAATTAACTTGCAAGTAGTTTCAACATAGTTCACCGGATGTTCTTTGAAAGAGCCAAATCTTCAATACATTCCCTAGTGCCTTCTCGTGGATACTAATCAGTAAGAATTCTTTATATAGTTTTTTCTCCAGTATTCCTGTAAAGAATTATTTATATAGCTTGTTCTCCAGTATTCCTGAAAGTGGTCCTTCCTATATCGTATGTACCTTTTTTCCTTTCTAGTGAATGCAAAATCCAAATCGACTTATCAAAGATTAGACGACTTCTGACCGATCAGTCACATTTTGATTCTTTTGAGCTTGTTCGCATTCCCTTTTGAAAGGAGACAATATGAACGACATATGGCTGCCAAGCAACATATTTCAAAAAAAAAAACTACTTTATGGATCAATAGGCAGATAAAGAATGCGGATATAATATTTTCACATCTTGTAGCAAAGAAGATAAGGTCAAGAATGTAGTTAATGATATAATCCATGTAAAGCCTCTAAAGACCATGTACACCATAAACCATGAAATAGAAATGTCATGTTCAATTTCCTGATTATCAGTATTTGATGACACCAACAAACTTGAAGACATGAAACTAATTGGTAATTGCTAGTACACAAAAAGATAAAATAAATTTGGACAAGCCTACATGGCTGCTTTCTGTATTCATACATAGGAAGTAGCGACCTTTAGCAGTGAAGGTTTCAAATACATGCTTTTTGGATCAAAGTGTTAGTCAATTAAGAAAGAACATGTCTAGAAAGCTAGTGTAGCCGAAATGAAAATGCTAAGATGTATAAGTGGCGATATATTAAAGGATACAATAAGAAATGAGTGTATATGTTGAGAGTAGGTGGTGGCTTCAATTGAGGACAAAATAAAATAAAAATTAATGTGGCGTAAACATGTGTAACACAGCCCAACAGGCTCCCATAAGGAGCGATAATATAGTAGCTAATGTCCCACTAGGACTAGAGGTATGCCTAGACAAACATGATTTGAAAAGTTAAAGAAGGATGTGATTTTGTTAGTGTTACATAGAATATGGTACTTAACATAGTTGAAGGGAAGAAGCGGATCAAACAGCCAACCCCAAAAATTTGGAATAAAGACTTTGTTGTTGTTGTTGTACGAACCACAATTGCCATACTAGAAAGCATATCCATCTAAAATAATAGTGCAAAGTTACAATATTTATAAGGATATAATACGAAAATTGAAGTACCTAACAGATGATTTGTCAAAAAGGACGGTATTCCAATCCCTTTCTTCAAGGCATCTATGTTAAGTTGTGTTTGGTTGTTAAGAAAGTGAGGGAAAAGAAAGAAAGAAAGAAAATACAATCCTATGCAAATGGAGTCCCCTTACTACATGTACGGGTAATCCTATGCAAATGGAGTCCCCTTACTACATGTACGGGTTTCATTTTTCTTTCTTTTCCCTTGCTTTTACCAAACCAAAGACAGCATCAAGAGTCGTCCTCAATAATATTAACAAAAACATATTCTCCTTAGAGTCTCAATCCAAGTTAGTTTAGGCTACCCCCTAACAATAATTGTTCATTTAACTAGTATCTCACCACTCATCCTAGTCAGTACATCTATTGATATCTTATTACATATTCTAGTCAATACATCTATTGTCCAACGTTCCACGTGTAGGCTCAAAACCAAGAGCCGATTTTCCATCATCTAATATATATTAGTGTTATCTCCATCTTTTCACGAGTACATTCATTTATTGTCATGTTCTTTAATATGTTGACAATGGAGAAGGTATTATAGTGGTTTATACCGGAATCTGATTGTTATAGTAGTCAATGGATATTGTGGAAGTCTAGGAAGAATGAATCACTCCAAAATTCATGTTGTGCCCATGTCGTGTCGAACCTGACAAATGTATCGGACACTCCAAAATACACTAGGACACACCAAAACATGTGTCAAATGTGTCACGTATATGAAACATGTGTCAAATCCGCCCGTGCAACATAGGCGGTGGTATATGGAGTAGGTTGATCAATAAGAGTGGCAATCAGATGAAGTTTTGGTCGAGTAGCAGATGGTTAAAGTCAAAGGAGGAGAAGCTAGGTGGGGAGGCTAGTTTTACAAAGAGACCTGGAGACGAGTTGGGGTTGTGAGATCTGGTGCAGTCGCGAGTAGTTGGAGCCCAAAGTCGAACCTTTAGCCTTTAGGAAGTCGAGGGAGGAGCTCAGTCATATTTGTGGTCAAGCTTGTAGGGAAGAGCTACTCAGGAACCATAACTCCGATGCAATATTGTAAGCCCAATCCAATCATCACAAAAGCAAAGAAGTCAAGGACATAACAGAGAGAAGCTATGGAGGAGAAAGTCGCAAGGTGTGGGCTCGGGAGGAGAAAGTCATAAGATGTGGACTCTGCAAGGGTAAAAGGAGATGAAGACTTCTATAGGCAGCTAGAGGAGAGGGTAAAGTGGGAGGCAACGACGTCCATGGGAAGCATGGATGTTCGATCACATGTGGACTTTTGATCAGGTTATCTTAGATCAAGCTCGTCAAACTATATAAAAGATTAGAGGGGACTGATAATGTGGGTTTGTGTGCAAGGTTGTCGAGAAAAGGAAAATGAAAGAAGACAAAGGAAAAGATGAAAAAAATGGATATAGATGCATGCGTGATCGTCTTTCATATTGTTGGTAGAGTTGAAGCACGGATCCAAAACTCGATTAGATAAGGGCGTCAAGAGAGCCAAGTCAGAGCATATAACTAGTATTAAAACTAAAAAACATCTTGGTTAGTTGTTGGAGTGAAGTGAAAGGAGGGATGATGTTGGTTTGTGTTCGTGAAGAGGGAGACTGGATTTAGGTTTTTAGATCAAGAAGAAGATGAAGATGAGATAAAGTTGAGTTTGGGTTTTGGGCGAAGTTGTGGAAGAGGATGGCGGCTACGCTAGGAGGAGCTAGGAATTCAGATATTGGGAATTATGAGGGCAACAAAATATACATCATTTTTATTTTTTGGATGGAGGCTAAGGTTTGGATTAGAATCGGCCTAGCTCTAATACCATGTTAGAAAAGTACGTTATGATAATCTCGGAATTGTTTCCATTAAACTCGAGGCCAAGAATATATAGGAGTTGCAAGGTGAGCTACCCACCGACGGACGCACACTAGGGCAAGTGAGGTCCGTTGACCCCACTCAAAAAAAAAACCATATATATATATATATATATATATATATATATATATATGGTCCCAAAAAAAAGGATACTCTTTAGCCGATTGTCTTTTTTGTCTCACTTCTCTCTCTTCCAGTGTTTCACGCCCCTCTCCCCCCATCACACCGCTCCTCTCTCTCCTACCGTATCGCTCAGATTTGTCGACAGATCTGATCTCAAAAGTTTTCTTTGTTTGTATATTACACAACTTAGTTTCTTCGCTTTCGATCAATTTGATTTTTTTTTTCAATTTTCGCTCATTCTGGAGATAGATCTAGACTAGATCTCTCTGATATGTCGATTCTGCTTGGATCGGTGGATCTGTGAGTTCTCTTTTTTTTTCTTTTTTGATGATTTTTAAGCTATCACTGCTATTTTTGTTGTTGTTTTACATAGTTAAATAATCATTTACTTGTTAGATCTCAGAAATATGTACATTAGATGTTTTGAATCATTATATGTTTGTTTGATTGTTAGATATGATAAATTTGATAAATATGTACAACTTTTTGTTGTTTTTGGTGATTTTCAGGTTTGAACCCCCCCCCCCCCCCCCCTCTCCTTTTAAATTCTTGCGTCCGCTCCTGAAGCTACCTACTCTAACCGATATGGGACTAAATAAAGAAGATAAACTATGTAGCACGAATCTTGTCTTAGTAATGTGTCTCATGTCGGACATGTATCGAACACTCACAGACACTCTTTGAACATGTGTCGAACCCTCATTTTTATCCATTTGAAACTGGACATAGACACTCTCTGGTACAGACATACACACACACTCCAATTACGGGCACGTGTCGGTAAGGACTCTTCGAATACATACGTCGAACAATTCTAATAAGAGATTTTTTAGTAAGGAAAGAAGTCGAAAGTATTTTTTGTTCTAAGTATAAAAAGTCAAATATAAAAGGTAAATTGTATATCATTTTCCTTGTGGGGCATTTTAATATATAAATCAAATACATGTTTCTAAATATGCAAATAGTCAGTTATCTAATATCTATAGTTAAAACTTGTTTGTGTACATATATAGTATGACCTTATTCTGTCGTATCCTAGTTTTTTCTTTAAAAATTATGGGTCGTTGTGTCCATTCTATGATCTTAAGTGGGTTTGAGTCTTTCTAGTCCAATAGTATGTGGAAGATGCATCCAAATGCAGTCAATTTACATGTCCAGTTTCACAAGTAGTAGACAGCCATCGTGACAAGACAAAATAAAGCATGGTAATAGTAATTTGCACTCCAACTTCAGGAGTGCATGGACACCCAAAACAAACGGCCGTATCAGTGTCGTATCGGAAACAGCAAAGGCACTCCAAAATACACTAGGACACGTCAGAATCGATGCCGTTCCTGCTTCGTGTTATGCTGTTGACGAGGAAGTTACATACGGATTCTCTTGAATAAATTATGAGCAAGTTTAACCTAACTTCTTTTCCAAGACTAGGAATGTCCATAATCTGCATCAGTAATGTCAAACACTAAATTGGGAGTGAAACCCCAAATCATGAGCGAAAACCCTAATAACTGGGGTCAGGATGCTTGTTCGTGTTGTCGTATCGGGAACCTTTCCGTACCGAAAGAACAGCTTCCAGTTTCCAGACATAGCTAGGGTTTCTTGTAACCGAAGCATCGAATCATTCGATAAAAACAGTAAAATAAACAAAATTGACGAAGGAGAGAGACGGAGGGAGACTGACCTCGCCATACGCTGATTTTGAGAGCTTCCTTGTTGAGACCCAGGACATAGTTCCCCAAGTATCTCTGGAGGAGAGAGGCGACCTGGTCCTCCAACATCTTCCAATTTCTTCCGATTCTATGGAGAGAGAGAGAGGAGAGAGAGATATATGAGTTTGGGAGGAGTGAGAGGGAGGGAGGGATGGAGAGATGGAGAATGACGACTGGAAGGTGGGAGAAGAAGACGACGAGGAGGATTACGGGAATGACCAGAATACCCTCTCTTGATCATATAATATAAATGGACATTATATATTAACCAATATGCGCCGACATGTGTTTATACGATTTTATTAATTTAAAATCTTAATTTACTGTTAAATGTTTAGGTATCTAACAGGCTGATGGCTTAATAATGGAATATAGTAGTATTCTTACAATATTACAAAATGTTAACTATATCAATATTACAAAAAGAACTATATTGATATTATTGGTTTGCACAATCATGCAATACTTAGTTATAACTAACTAAAATACTCCCTTTTGAGTGTGCACAAATCACCTGAATGAATCAAATAAATGGACAGGAGAAGCAAAGTAATAAATATGCACCAATTTTCAAAAATAACCAGTATCAATCTTCAGAGATGATCAGCATCAATCTTCAGGTAATAGATTAATAGATTTATTGCGACATACATCTATAGATAGACTTTACCAGAACCATGATTTGAAAAATTCAATAGAAAAAAACGTGAAAAAAAAATTAATCGATGTCAATCGATACGTCTTATGGACGTGAAAATATCTAGAGGTATTACATTGGGGTGTCTCCTTAAAACGTTCTTACGATCCAAAAAAATAAGAATGTCCCCAAGTTAGAAAAAAAAAATTACACTAAGATCAAGTGATTGTATTTCGGGATACTCCACGCGATTTTAACTTTATTCCAAACTACGAGCCTTGCAAGGTAGAGAGCCTCCATAATCTGATGTTATTAACGATCTTCTGGAAAATGAACTTCGGTAGGAACTTTGGAAACATGTCAGTCAAGTAGTCCTGGGATCGTACATGCTTGACTTTAATCTTTTGATGTTGTTGTTTTCGTTGCTGATGTAAAAAAAAATAAAAAATTCAAGTTATATGTTTGGTATTGTCTCATTGATGTAGTCCTTCTTCATCTGGTCATTATACATACACATTGTCTTCATATATTATCGTCATGACATCATTGATAAAAAAGAATATCCTTACAGTCCAAACATGCTTAATGGCGACTCACAACCATCTACAGCCCAAGTGACATCATGAAGGCGACGAGCTCGGGATGATTTGAAATGAGGCAACCAGGGTCCGCATTGTAGATCGATGCATCCCAAATGGTAAAGATATAACCACTTTGGGATCTCATCTTTTGTCGGCCAGATAAATAACCATAATCAACATAGACAATGTGGGCATTATTTTGGGGTCCAATCCATTTCGAGATGCATAGAGATAGAATAAGCCCATGTCTATAGTACCCTTAAGGTAACATAAGATATCTTTTATGTCATTATAGTGGCAACATGTTGACGTAACGCTAAATCTAGCTAAGAGATTTACAATAATGAGATATGTGAGACTCGTCTCACAGTATTCGTATTTTATGTGGATACGTATTTTGTGCTAGTTATTGCAGTTTATTGGATCTCGAGGAAGCCCAAAAATTCTTAAAAATTAAAACTTTTCTACTTGACCGGTATACCGATGGTATACTGTCCGGCAAATATTTGTTTCACTTTCGAGATATTTTTGAGATATTTTCTCTATAAATAGTACTCGAGATATTTCATTTTCTTCTTTCTCTCTCCTCTCTTCTTTATTTTCTCTCGAGCTTAGAAGCGTGGTCTTGAGACCTGGAGTGTGGTTTCTAAACCCCTTCGTGGTGGTGGACTAGAAGATTTAGGCTGGGAGCTCGCGTTAGGCAAGTACATATTGTCAATTTCGTGAAATTCTTTTACTTTCTGTCATTTTACTTTCTGGAGCTTTGATTATTGCTTTTTAGCTTAGACTTATTTTTCTATTAGTATTTATATCGTGATTTCTAGCCTAGTGACTATCTCGATTTTGATTTCTGATTGAATCTCGTTCCGACCATTTTTTGTAACTCGGTAACAGAAACGGTACCGGAGTTGTGACCGTGAGATTTAGTCCATATTGTGATATGAGACTTACCCTAGACTTGACTTCATGTTAGACTTGGTTCTGGTAATTTTTGGGGGTTTTATTTGGGTCCCGAAAATCAGACTTGATTTAACCAAGTTTATTCTTGGAAACCGGTATACCGACGGTATACTACAATATACCGATGGTATACCGATTTTGATCGACTTGATTTTTAGATATTTTTCTATGAACCATATCGGCATACCGACGGTGTACTGCATTATGTCGACGGTATACCAATCTTGCAGACATTGTTAGATATTTGTCTTGGCCGGCATACCGACGGTGTACTGGGCTGTGCCGACGGTATACCAAGTTGTGGAACTTTGTTTTACAGTAACTTTTTGCCTACTTGGAACGGCATACCGACGGTATACTGTAGTATACCACAGTATACCGACGGTATACCACAGTGTAAAACCCCTATTTCTAAAAACTGTAATTATTTTTTTTATTAATTAATAATTTAATTGTAGTAATTAGTGGCTAATTAGGAGAAATAGATTTTTATTAATTTTTATTTTCGGTGTTGGTGAACTTAGGGGATTTATGGGACCATCGGGAATTTTTCGGAATTTATTTCATGTAGGAGACCCTTTGGACAGTTGCTAGCTTAATGGTGTGCAAAAATATATTTTTTAGATTTTTTTTCTATGTATATATATATATATATATATATATATGTGTGTGTGTGTGTGTGTGTGTGTGTGTGTGTGTGTGTGCATTTAGGGGATTTATGGAGCAATTATGAATTTTTTCGAATTTATTTCATGTAGGAGACCCCTTGAGCAGTTGCTAGCTTAATGTTATGTATTAGTGCAATACTAGAATTTTTCTATGAGTATATATATATATATATATATATATATATATATATATATATATATATATATATATATATATATATATTTAATTGGAAAAGTATTATAAAAAGGAAAAGAAAAGAAAATATAAACTATTAAATAATAAACTAATAACTATTACTTAAAACAAACCAATCCATACTATTACTAAACCATTCAATTACCTACCAAGCTACAGCGCCGCACCCTTTAAATTCCAACACAGCAAGCAAACTCCTTTTTGCTTGGTGAGCCGTCCACAAGCAAACACCTCCTTTCTTTTTGCTAATAGCAAATAACCCCCCCCTCCCCGCGGCTTCTAACTCAAACCCGCTTCTCCTCTTTTATATATATATATATATATATATATATATATATATATATATATATATATATATATATATATATATATTTTAATTCATCTAAAAACCTAAACCTAAATTATCCAGACCCTTTATCTTCCCATCTAGACCTAGAGAGCGCCGCCACCGCAGCCGGAGAACCCCGCCATGCCGTCCAAACCAATCCCGACGACCGCGACCCCGCGCACTGCAGATTCCCACAACGAGATATCTGTGTTCCGGAGTTGTTTTCCGTCGACTCGCTCAACCAAACGCCACCCCGTCTTCACCGGTATGCTCACCCCTTAACCCTCTCACATATCTGTATGATCGTAGACCTCGAACAACGTGTACCCATAGGCAAAAACAGCGCCAAAGTTGGCAGACACAGACCGAATTCTGGGATCGCAGAAAACTGCGGTGACCACCCATGTTGCCGAGTTCGTATCTCCCACCACAGAGATCCGAATTCGATGATTCTTCTTGGTATGCGTAGACCACTTGACCTAGTTTAATTTTTGTAAAATAATCCTAGATTATTAACTGTTGTAGACAGAATTAAATTCGTCACAAAATCTCGCGAACCCACTTTTCATATTTCCAAAAGTTGTGAAACGGAGCGCGCCCCGCCAAACGGAACCGCCCCGTCGTGTACCAAGTGTACCGGACGGTGCGCGCAGCGTAACTGGACACGTAAAAATTTGCAGAAACTGATTCAGACGCGTATGGGCTTTAACCACTCTGGTAAACCGTAGTATATAGTTCGCACTACGGGCGTGTGTCGCGTTGGTCGCTACCCCCGAGGTATGTCAATTTCTGTAGAGTCGCTGGTCGCTACCCCAGAGGTATTGAGTATACTCAAGCGTCTCTTCGTCCTCCAATTCATTATTTTGTGGCGACCCATAGTCACTCATTATTCCGTGGCTCATGCCCTTTCTGATATCGTATTACACTTCTGATTATTCCAATTAATGACCCATAGGTCTCGAGGTATTGAGTCACCGTGCCGCTTCTCGACAAAGTGTTCCATGGTGCCCTATCCCTGATCGATAGTTCCGTGGTACTATTCCTCTTTCGATTACTTAAGATATCTCATATCCCGTCTTGACAGCTCCATGGTCTGAACCACAACTGCCTTCTTCACTGATGAAACGTTCTTATGATTCTTGTTCGATACTCGTGCTCTTTATGCACGCCTCAATATACTTTGTTTTAATGTTCTATCTTAGTGTCCAACTATGTTACAACTTGTATTCTTCGAACCACGCTCGATGAGTCTTATAATATCACTAGCACCAACTGTATATTTTATTAAGCATGAAGGAGTATAGGAGAAGGGGTAGAGCCCGCTCACCTTATACTCATCCGCCTATTGTTTTGCCGAGCCGACGTAGCCTATCACTCGACCTGAGTTGATACAGCTTATCCCTAAATATTCGTGGTCTGATGCAAAGCACGATTTACTTAACTGGTATAACCATGCGAGCATGTCGTGCTTCTCAATCATTCGACCCAAGCGGATTCACGAAAGACTGCACCATCGCTAAGTCTCGCTATCTCTGTCTCGCTTTGAACTAGCCCACTGATTTTGTTGTATGATACTTGACTCCGTGCATTTGTCCACATCGAGACAATAAATCGAACATCAGAAAGTTTCATGTAAAGCCTGTAAATGAAACCAAAACCCGAATCAATACTTGTTCACGAATTCGTCTTATCGTAATTCAAGCAACTCGATGTCTCGTTCCCATTCCGATTTATGTTATGCAACCAAGCCAAATGTCTCATTTCAATCGGACTCAACGTAATGTACCGTGCGAAGCGGGGCATTATACCGGTAATCCCGAATCATAACACCCTATTAACCTATTTCACAAATGGTCAGTGTCTTTTATGTTTTCCTAAATTAAATATAAGTGAAAAAAACACTCCATTTCTAATTAGGGTTTCTAGGGAAGCAGATAATATGAGTTAGATTATTTAACTAAGATAAAAGTGTTTGGGGCTATAGTTCCAACACCACCAAAGGATAAAAGTATGTCTTTCTAAGAAAGCATAATGAGATGAATGAAATAGTCTGCTATAAAAGTACGTCTCGTGACGCAAAGGCTTCTCTTAATACATTGTAATTGATTGCGAGGAGATGTGTTCTCCAGTAATGAACGCCATTACGTTCCGCTATATTAATGTTAGTTAGGTAGTTTCGAAAAACTAAACATGCTTCTAGCTGATGGATGTGGTTACATTATATATGAATGTAATTTCTCCAAGGATATTCTGCGAGAGCCGCCCCATCTTTCTGCTCAAAAATAGGGGGCACTTGGAGTTAGACAATCGAGGGAAAAAACTTTGGAGGATTCAAAGAGGAGAATTGAATATATATATATATATATATATATATATATATATATATATATATATAAAGGTCTCGGAAGGACTTTCTCTAATTAATGCAAATAGTTAAAGACCATGGAATATGCTCTCAATCATGTTCAGACGTTTACTTTATGGATTAAAAAAAAATTCAACTTGATGTGATATAACCGCTTAATTGAGTATTTGATTGGTCATGAATATGTGGATAATGAAGTATGCCCTTGCGTGCTTATCATGAAATCAAATTGCGACTTTGCGATTATAGTAGTCTATGTCGATTACATAAATCTCATAGGGACTCGTAAATAGTTTGAGATAACTGCCTCACACATGAAGTCAGAATTTGAAATGAAGGATCTAAGAAAAATAACGATTCGGCTTAGGCCTACAACCTGAGCACTTATCGATAGAATTTTGATTCACCAATCGAGTTACTCCCATAAGATATTACGAAGATTTAATATGGTCAAAACAAAACCCTTGAGTACACCTACGATTGTCCATTTTGTAGATGCTAAACGAGATACATTCCGTCATAAGGAAGACAATAAAGAGGTACTAGAACTTGAAGTTTCATATCTAACAACTTTAGTGCATTATTGAACTAAGCTCAATGCACTAGATAAGACATCTTGTCATACTCCAGAACTAGAATACTGGAAAGCGGGACTGACAAGGCCAGCAACGTATACTTAGAGCACTCTGGTACTTTGCATATATGGTAAAGCTGTAAGACATGAGGGGTCACTACTACAATCCAACAGTCAAGCCTAGGTCCAACAAATCCTAGTATCTCAGTCACAAGAAAAACATGAATAATAACACGATGTAAGATTAGCTAAAATATAACAGTAAAGCGTCCCAAACTATAATATACAGATGATCATTATGCTAGTAAACACAGAATGAATAAACTAGTCATAATATGAGTCATACATGATCAACCATAGGATATGTCAATCATGCTAATGCCCGTAGGCTAACTGATCAAACCAAAATACGAGCTAAACACGTGCTCGGTGGCTGAACACTCACAGAATAGAATGTACATCAGGGTGGGGAAGTAAGAAAATCCACTCAAGCGGTCTAGTGCTCCTGGTAGCCACCATTATCAGGAAAGTACGAAAGATCCTCCGGTTCTGCTACTGGATCTGGCCATACAAAATCAGTAGGGTCAGACCCCCAAATAACAAGTACGACAAAAGAAGCCAATCTAGAAAATTAAACCAACAACACAAGTAATACAAATACTGGAAAGTAAAGACTGAATATAAAAGAATCTCAGGATAATAAATACGGTAAAACCTGCAATGAGACATATCCTGAACTAATATCAATAAGAAATAACAAGCGCAGAAGTAAGGTGCAATCATGTAAAGCCTAGACTAATCGGCATCCATCAATCATGGCAAATCATGTAAGTATGTCTTGATACTTTAATTAACTAGGGTTATCACAATCCTTAATTACTAACTTTATAATGCAACGCGATGCTAGAGTTCCTTCTGATCGCATGCCCCTGCTGTCCATCCGGGATATCCATACACACAACCAATGGATACTCCTCAAGGTACGCCACAATATAAACCACTGGATACTCTTCAAGATAACAGTACGAATAACCGGGACTGTATGCAATCTAGAAAAATTCTTAGCCATGTACTAAGTGAATCTCTAGTTATTTAATCCCTAGCAGTTTTTGGTATGAATCCAGGTAAGGCATTTCACAGAATCCATCCTAGACAAGATGCAGACAAATCAAGTTCTAATAGTAATATAGACATGTTTAATATACATTGCACATACGAACTCATATATGCCATGTCAACAATCAAGCCACGTGTAATCAAGTGAAGCCAGATAAAGCCAAGTGAAGCAATGTCAATCCAGGTGAAGCCATGTAAAATCATGTGAAGCCATGTCCAATCAGATGAAACCAAGTAAAACCAAGTCAAGCCATGTCCGATGAAGCCATGTAAAGTCATGCCAAGTCTAGTCCAGTCAATAATGTCCTCACGTGTAGCCGGGCAAAGCCGGATGAAATCGAGTAAAGTCAAGTCAAGTCAAGTCATGTCATCTGAAGCCAAGTAAGTTCATGTGAAAGATCAGGTCAAGTTATCGCGTGTCCAAGCAAAATCCAGAAGTTTCAACATAAAATCATGAAAAACCAAGAATTCCTAAAGAAAGTGCACGATTGGTATACCGCCGGTACCGTCCAGTACACCGGTACAAAGATAGGAAAAACTCAAGTCTGGATTCCAACAAATTAGTATACCGTCGGTATACTGTGGTATACTACAGTATACCGTCGGTATGTCGTTCCAAGTAGGCAAAAAGTTACTGTAAAACAAAGTTCCACAACTTGGTATACCGTCGGCACAGCCCAGTACACCGTCGGTATGCCGGCCAAGACAAATATCTAACAATGTCTGCAAGATTGGTATACCGTCGACATAATCCAGTACACCGTCCGTATGCCGATATGGTTCATAGAAAAATATCTAAAAATAAAGTCGATCAAAATCGGTATACCGTCGGTATACTGTAGTATACCGTCGGTATACCGGTTTTCAAGAATAAACATGGTTAAATCAAGTCTGATTTTCGGGACCCAAATAAAACCCCCAAAAATTACCAGAACCAAATCTAACATGAAGTCAAGTCTAGGGTAAGTCTCATATCACAATATGGACTAAATCTCACGGTCACAACTTCGGTACCGTTTCTGTTACCGAGTTACCAAAAATGGACGGAACGAGATTCAATCAGAAATCAAAATCGAGATAGTCACTAGGCTAGAAATTACGATATAAATACTAATAGAAAAATAAGTCTAAGCTAAAAAGCAATAATCAAAGCTCCAGGAAGTAAAATGACATAAAGTAAAAGAATTTTACGAAATTGACAATATGTACTTGCCTAACGCAAGCTCCCGGCCTAAATCTTCTAGTCCACCACCACGAAGGGGTTTAGAAACCACACTCCAGGTCTCAAGACCACGCTTCTAAGCTCGAGAGAAAATAAAGAAGAGAGGAGAGAGAAAGAAGAAAATAAAATATCTCGAGTACTATTTATAGAGAAAATATCTCAAAAATATCTCGAAAGTGAAACAAATATTTGCCGGACCATGTCCCAAAATACGTAGGACTAGGAACATGTAATCATGCCAGCCGCATGGATATGGAAACTCCAATATATGGAAACCAAAATTCACACGTACGCTGTAATATGAAAATCAATCCACAAGTGGTATAAACATATGTCACAAGTCACAGGGTATAATCTAAATCTCATCCACAGAAAATCAATATAAATGAATAACCAGTACCTATGAAACTAGATATCAATATAAGTATCTAAGGATGATAGTTGGATGGAAATAAATCCACTACCAACTAGAATGGAAAAGTACAACACAATATAGGAATACTAGCTAATAATCATGGGGCTCGGAGAGAAGACATCCACGAAACATATATAACCATCCAAATCTGCGCTCCTGCAAATACTCAAGAACAGATATACCTGGCAGGGGACCAGGTCCTCAGAGGGACGTAACAAGATACAAAAAAGCGAGCCAATTTGAATACAGTAAACATGCATATAATTTGAAAATAAATAAGTACGCTGTACAAGACAATCTATATGAATGCAAATGAGGACAACTTTTAGACGTATGGGCAAGGGTAGGCTACTCGATCTAAGCCTCACAACTCACACACCCATCAATGGACATCAGAAATCGACATACCTCTGGGGTAGCAACCAGCGCGACTCTACAAAATCGATATACCTCGGGGGTAGCGACCAGTGTGACACCCGTCCGTAGTGCAAACTATATACTACGGTTTACCAGAGTGGTTAAAGCCCATACGCCTAATGATTGTCCTCTATGATACTAAGTGTCAAGTGTGTGTCAACATATCTAATATATAGTAATAACTGAAAGGAACTACACATGCAATAAATATACAAAAATATACTAAACATGCAAAATACTGTAAGCAATTTGGCAAGGTATCTTGCCTGGTAAGAAGCTGCAAGGTGTACTGTCCAGAAGTCAAGCACACAGGATCAGAAGCTACGGCCTCAGAAGAAATGTCTTCGGATGCTGAAATAAACATCACCAACGTTCCCAGAATAAGCAAAATAGCTAAAAAGTACTTTCTTTTTGTCTAATTTGGACACAGGGGCAAAACGGTAATTTCGGGTCAAAGCGGGGTTCACATGTGGCCCACTTTGCACCGAAAAACGTGCCAAGCGTAACAGTCTCTAAATAGGACAAATTATAGGTCAAACAACTCTAAATGTCAATACGAACCCAACGGTATGTCCAAATATGGATTCCGATGGGCCGAACACAATTTTGCCCAAAAAGTCAACCGTGGGGTCCGCTAATTGGCGACTTGGTCAATTGTCTCAGAATTGCGTAAAAATTGGGTCACAGGACCAACGCGTTACCACGAGTCCAGTGGCGCAAGTTTCGTCGCAATCTGACGAGCGTACAGAAAATGCGCGCGACTTCCACAAAAGTTACGACACGGGGTGTATCCGCGGATACAGGCTGATTCCGGCGCGTACACGTGTCCGAATCAGTTTTTGCAAATTTTTACGTGTTCGGTTATGCTGCACGCACCGTCCGGTACACTTGGTACACGACGGGGCGGTCCCGTTTGGCGGGGCGCGCTCCGTTTCATAACTTTTGGAAATCTAAAAAATTGGGTTCGCAGGATTTTGTGACGAATTTAATTCTGTCTACAACAGTTAATAATCTAGGGTTATTTAACAAAAATTAAACTAGGTCAAGTGGTCTACGCATACCAAAAAGAATCATCGAATTTGGATCTCTGTGATGGGAGATACGAACTCGGCAACATGGGTGGTCACCGCAGTTTTCTGCGATCCCAGAATTCGGTCTGTGTCCGCCAACTTTGGTGCTGTTTTTGCCTATGGATACACGTTGTTCGAGGTCTACGATCATACATATATGGAAGAGGGTTAAGGGGTGAGCATACCGGTGAAGACGGGGTGGCGTTTGGTTGAGCGAGTCGACGGAAAACAACTCCGGAACACAGGTATCTTGTTGTGGGAATCTGCAGTGCGCGGGGTCGCGGTCGTCGGGATTGGTTTGGACGGCCTGGCGGGGTTCTCCGGCTGCGGTGGTGGCGCTCTCTAGGTCTAGATGGGAAAAGAAAGGGTCTAGATAATTTAGGTTTAGGTTTTTAGATGAATTAAAAAATATATATATATATATATATATATATATATATATATATATATATATATATATATAAGAGGAGAAGGGGGTTTGAGTTAGAAGCCGCGGGGGGGGGGGGGGGGTTATTTGCTATTAGCAAAAAGAAAGGAGGTGTTTGCTTGTGGGCGGCTCACCAAGCAAAAAGGAATTTGCTTGCTGTGTTGGAATTTAAAGGGTGCGACGCTGTAGCTTGGTAGGTAATTGAATGGTTTAGTAATAGTATGGATTGGTTTGTTTTAAGTAATAGTTATTAGTTTATTATTTAATAGTTTATATTTTCTTTTCTTTTTTCTTTTTATAATACTTTTCCAATTAAATATATATATATATATATATATATATATATATATATATATATATATATATATATATATATATACTCATAGAAAATCCTAGTATTGTACTAATACATAACATTAAGCTAGCAACTGCTCAAGGGGTCTCCTACATGAAATAAATTCGAAAAAATTCATAATTGCTCCATAAATCCCCTAAATGCACATATATATATAAATACATAGAAAAAAAAATTTAAAATATATTTGTGCACACCATTAAGCTAGCAACTGTCCAAAGGGTCTCCTACATGAAATAAATTCCGAAAAATTCCTGATGGTCCCATAAATCCCCTAAGTTCACCAACACCGAAAATAAAATTTATAAAAATCTTTTTCTCCTATTTAGCCACTAATTACTACAATTAAATTATTAATTAATAAAAAAAATAATTACGGTTTTTAGAAATAGGGGTTTTACATTCTACCCAACTTATAAAAATTTCGTCCTCGAAATTAAAACTAAGCCGTGGTAGAAAGTCAAGGGTGGTATAAGATTTGCATTGTTTAAAATGCAAAGCCAGGTTTAAAGGGGTGGGCGATGTTGCGCGTTGCACATCCCGAAAAAAAAATCATGGGAAAAATCACATGAGCGAAAAATAGGTTTCTTCATGTGTCATGTCCAATGGTGTGGACACCTAAATGCTCTTTTGCATGAAAGCGCCCAATAATTGAAAAGTTGCACAAAGATCAGAACGGATGATGGGCACGTCTAGGATAAGGGTATGAAATTTGTAGGAAGGCAGTGGCTAGTGTAGTGCTCCAATTATCGGAGCACGATAAGGGACGCTAAGTGATATAATTATTGTAAAATCAAATAAAATACCGTGTTCTATCTCTAAATGGACTCAATCTAGCCTTAGTCTCACTATCTCCGCCAAGTAGGTCTAAATTTTGGGTGAGGGTTCACAATCTACCGAACTTAAAATTTATCCATCTATCACCTAAGACTATACATCTAGGAAAACTATTCCTCAAATTATTTAATCATGTTATTCAATCCTCAAGGTTTTAATACCAAACATATCATTTATGATATGCCCTTAATCAATTATAAAAGAGGGTCACTAAGTCATGTGATTAGCCTTATAGGGTATATGTAGTACTATCAGTGTCAACTTATACCAGCACGAGGTTTCGTCTTTCCGAAATAGGGGAAGACGGAGAGCAATATTAAAGAATTCAAGGTGAATGTGACATAATACAAGTACGAGGTTCAAAGAGATTAAAGAATTCGAAGAGAGAGTTGTCAGGACAGTTGTGGATTGAAATCATATTTTTGGTAACTTCCTATTTATATGCTCGTATCAGTACAGTTATGTAATCGATACGATGTGTCAGACATGTCTAGGGGCAAGTATATCCGTCTACTACCATATATCTCAATCCACGTAAAGTAGTCATGCGAAGAGCGAACCAAGCGCACTAAGGTTAGCTAGACCTTAATACACTGATTCTGATTAGGCAATTATATCATTGTGTGCACCCAATAATACATATGCCATGAGTAAGCTCGATTAAAGAATAAGCTTGCAAAAACTAGGCTATAATAGCAGCATACGTCAAGGTAGTACATCAAACATAAATACGCTCGATTATGATGAAAGAAGGTACATAACAATTCAAGTTCACAAAAGATAAGACTCCATAATCTCTATAGTTGTCATACTAATTCCTGTCTAAGTCGTAAGTCGACTAAATTGGGGTATGAGCCTCTAAGTCCTATAGTCTGAATAAACACTGTCGTCTTACGCTAGCATACAATAAATGTCATTCAGTTACACTTCAATAATAGGGCAAAAGACTATGTGATACTAGGTTGTGAGGTATACTACCAAACTTATAACAATAAATTAATATTGTAATTGTCTTAAGGATACCGTAAAAACTCCTGTTAAGGTCGACGAGAAGGGGTCTTGGTACTTATTAGGGTATCCTCTTATATTACATAGGTCATAGTCGTCTTAAGTCTTAGTCTTAGTGCAAGTGTCAATAGTAAGAACGGAATAGTTATTGGCCTTCAAGGGAAAAGGGGGATATAACTCATATTGAGGTGGGGTACATATTACGCAATTTAAAACTAAGGGACAAGCACCAGGTCTCAATCTACAAGAATAGCTTAAACTATCAAATCCTAACTTACTAAGCATACAATTTCAAATTTTAACATTAACAACTATAACCCCATCAACTATATGTCCTTAACACAGAATAAATCACCTGGCCTACAATCAGAAGTGTCAGATGACACGAGTTGAAAATGAAGAATAAAGGAACAAAATTTGGTCGTCGCACAATTAGCGAACGCTAAGGTCGCAAAGGAACAATATATAAAATTAAAATAGGGGCTCTAGATAACATCGTGGTTTTTTTTTTTAAGGAGGAGTGGTATGTTAGTTGCTATGTTCGAGGTATGATCAAGAGAAATGTTATATTCATTGCTCTTGGCTTCCTAAGGTACTGTCTGCTACTAATAAGACAACGATCTAAGTTTTTAGTTCTCCTATACTTATCTAACTATGAAGGTTCAATCCTAATTTTTAAATTTTGGTTTTCTATTGGTTCCTCAATACTAGGGTCAAACATTATGGTAGAACTTCTAACTAACTCTAGTAGCGTCTATACTACTCTCAAGTCTTCATAACACATCAAGGGGTAATGGTAAACCAATCTATAGATAAGAAATTCTAGGGTTCACTAGATATTCTAAACTTAGTGGTGTGTCTATATTTTCGTTGTATTCTTAATAGGTGTGCTACCATAATTATTAGGGGTTCCTATATTCTAGCAGAAGGCTATACTCAAAGAACTAATAGGGAAGTACAGGAATCAAGCAGGATACAATTATTCAGATAGAATGGATTGGAAGAAGAGCGAATCATAGTCAATTATGGATGAGATCCTATACTCTATTCCTAGGTGCAGGCTTGTTCGGTACAATAACGTAACCGAGACAATAAGCTCTCGACCTGCATGGGCCACCACAAAAATATGTCACGCCCCAGTCCCAAAATACGTAGGACTAGGAACACGTAATCATGCCAGCCGCATGGATATGGCAACTCCAATATATGGAAACCAAAATCCACACGTACGCTTATTTGTGGTATTAAACGAAAGAATGAAAGTGTATTTCAATGACAGGGTTTATACGAGACCCGTGCCCTTTGGTTTACAAACAAACTTGTACAATTCGATCCTATACGAGGATGCGGGAGTACAATTTATTTAATCTGGGTATAAATTGCTATAGGTGTCTGATCTGCGGTCGATCACTTTAGCCCTTGGACTACACGATGTTGAAGAAGTGCCGTGGAAGACAGGATGCAGCTTCGGAGGTTGCGAATGAGGGTGGATGCGCGATGCTGAAGGTCGTCGCTCCCTATTCCTTGCCTGAGCTCTGTATTCTTCTCTCTCTCTCTGTCTCTCCCTCTTGATCTCCGGTTCGGTGACCTTGTTCGATCCTTCTTTCAAAGTTTCGAGCTTTGATCTGATATTGGTATTCTTGGCCAAATTTTCCGACCTTGGATCTGATATCGGTTTCTTGACCAATTTTTTGACCTTGTTCCCCATTGACAGGGGCCTCTATTTATAGAGTCTTTGGTGACAGCGACCATTCCGTTGGTGTAGCAACCGAGGAGTGAAAAGTACAGCACCCTTTTACACAACGGTTAAAGTAACCAATGCCTACGTATAGATGATCTTTTGACTGAGCGGGTGACGTGGGTCCAACTAAGGGGACACAACACGTACGGTTGCTACTAAGATCACGGCGTAAAAGCCACGTGGGTAGGTATCCATTGTGTAGAAGAGGTTGGCGTAGAAGCCAAATGTCTGTCACCTTGGCGTAGAAACCAAATAGGCATAGAAGCCGAGTAGGCATGGAAGCCGAGTAGTCGTAGAGACTGAGGGGGGCGTGGAAGCCGAGCAGGCATAGAAGCCGAACAGGCATAGAGGCCGAGTAGGCGTGGAAGCCGAGCAGGCATAGAAGCCGAACAGGCATAGAAGCCGAGTAGGCGTGGAAGCCGAGCAGTCGTAGAGACTGAGGGGGCGTGGAAGCCGTAGGAGCACAGATCCTGAATGGGCGTAGAAGCCGCTGCGTACCGTGCCGGGGTGCTGATGTGGACGTCTTTAGCCGAAATTACGGCTTTTGGAGATCAAATCTTTGGCAGAGATTTGCCATCATCCTGTGCATTAAATACGGAGATGTGCCTTGAGGGGAAACTGTCACCGCTCTGTGCATTTTGACGGAGGGACGTGCCTTGAGGGGACACTGTCACCGCTCTGTGCGTTTTGACGGAGGGACGTGCCTCGAGCCCTGTACGAAGCGCAGCTTTTGACGTGGCAGGCGGTTTGTCTTCTGCGGAGCGTAAAACAGCCCATGTTTGCCTGTGTAAAACAAGGCAGTGTGTTCTCTTTGCACGCGAAAGAGCGGTTTATGCCGGGAGATTTTAGTAAGCGCCGGTTTGGTAATATTTTAACCAAATCCTCTGCATTAAATACTGAGATCCGTCATCATACTATGGAGCGCGTCCCGAGGGGTCTGCCCCGTTCCCAGCCGTCGTTTGGGTAGCTGTGCAGCACTTTTTGTCAGGAGTCAGAGGTCAGGTTTACTGCGTGACTGGACAGTTTCTTTTCGGGAATACGAAGCGTTCCTCGTACGCTTTAACGCTGCTTTGAGAGCGGCTGGGTTTTACGCCATGGAGGCGATGAAGAACCCTGTTTTACGCTGGATGGCTCTGAAGGCCTCTGCTTACGCTGCTCTGTATCAAGACGCTGCGTAGATCTTCCAAGCGTTTTTTTTCATGCTTCTACAACGCTGTAATATGAAAATCAATCCACAAGTGGTATAAACATATGTCACAAGTCTCAGGGTATAATATAAATCTCATCCACAGAAAATCAATATAAATGAATGACCAGTATCTATGAAACTAGATATCAATATAAGTATCTAAGGATGATAGTTGGATGGAAACAAATCCACTACCAACTAGAATGGAAAAGTACAACACAATAAACACAATATAGGAATACCAGCTAACAATCATGGGGGTCGGAGAGAAGACATCCACGAAACATATATAACCATCCAAATCTGCGCTCCTGCAAATACTCAAGAACAGATACACCTGGCAGGGGACCATGTCCTCAGAGGGACGTAACAAGATACAGAAAAGCGAGCCAATTTGAATACAGTAAACATGCATATAATTTAAAAATAAATAAGTACGCTGTACAAGACAATCTATATGCATACAAATGAGGACAACTTTTAGACGTATGGGCAAGGATAGGCTACTCGATCTAAGCCTCACAACTCACACACCCGTCAATGGACATCAGAAATCGACCCTTCGGTCCAAAATGGATACATGTTGCACCTCGTAAGATAATTCGGTACTAACGACTAGCTCAGAATGGTCGAGGATATGACTCAGATCCGGGATATACCTACGCAACTGAGATACATAAAATACATCGTGCACCTCATGTAGCGAAGGCGGAAGGGCAAGACGATAAGCAACATTGTCCACCCACTCGAGGATATCGAACGGACCGACGTATCGTGGACTAAGCTTTCCACGAACCCCGAATCTAATGACTCCATGGGTCGCCAAAATCCGCAAGAACACATGTTCGCCGACATGAAACCCTAAAGGCCTACGATGTTGATCCGCCCAATGACGATGCCTATCATGAGCAACCCGAAGTCGCTCTCTAATCTACTTGACAACTTCTACTGTCTTCATGATCATTTCTGGGCCTATCATCTTCCATTAGCCAATATCATCCTATGCTAATGGTGACATGTACTTTCTTCCGTATAGTGCTTCGAACGGTGTAATCTGAATACTAGATTGGTAACTATTGTCATATGAGAACTCGACTAGGTGAATGTGATCTTCCCAAGACCCTTCAAAATCCAAAGTACAAGCTCGTAACATATCTTCCAATGTCTAGATGATTCTCTCTGATTGCCCGTCTATTTGAGGATGGTAAGCGGTACTGAATCTCATCTTGGTGCCCAAAATCTGCTGCAAGCTCTTCAAAAAATGTGAAGTGAACCGAGTATCTCGATCTGATACGATAATCAATGGCACACCGTGATGACTTACTATTTATCGCATGTACATCTCTATCAACTGCTCTGTAGACTATCCTACTCAAAAATAAAGAAAATGGGCTACTTTCGTAAGTCGATCCACTATTATCCAAATTGTATTACGACCAGTCAGGAATCTAGGTAAACCGATCACAAAGTCCATCATGATATGCTCCCACCTCCACTCAGGAATATAAGCGGCTGTAATAATCCTGGTGGTCTTTGCTGGTCAGCCTTCACTTGCTGACATACCAAACATCGAGAAATGAATCGCACTATCTCCCTCGTCATCCCGTTCCACCAAAAATATTGCTTGATATCTTGATACATCTTGGTACCTCCGGGATGAATTGAATACTGGAAACTATGCACCTCGGTCATGACTACTACCGGATATCTCCGTTCGGTACATAGAGACGATTTTCGAATCGAAGTGCTCCATCCTCGTGAATCACCAACTCCTTCCTGCGACCAGACTCACATTCTGCCCGAAGCTTCTCAACTTTCTAATCTCTGCCCGAGCTGCCTTAATCCTCTCAACCAAAGTAGAATGTATTTGCAAGCTTGCCAAAATTCCTGCGTTCTGCTGAAGTACTATCTCAATACCCATATCTTGAAGATCCTTCAATATATGTTGTTGCGATATCAACATATATGTACTACCTCTTGTAACACCCCGTTTCGCTCAAGCGGACTGCCGATTCAAACGAAAAAAAATACAATATCCCAACCAGCTTTTCTCAGGCAAGAATACTCGTTTGAGGCAAAGGATATCCAGACTTATCCCTTCAGGAGTTCGGTTTAGGCTTTCAGAGGCTCGCTTGACGTATCGCTCAACCGAGGCAAATCATCGCTAAGGTGGATGGCTACGGTGAACTTGTCTTTGCTTAGCCACCACACTTAAAAATATAGAATGATACATGCTATTCGCTAGGTGAATCACCCCATACATGCTAATAAGAATACAACGCACCTAGCTAAGGGAATAATCCTAACTTGTATTGCTTGTGTTAGAATATGGAATTAAAATATTGCTTATATTCAGACCCTCACATGCTACCCTAGATCATGTTGCTCGAAAAGTTTTTTACGGTTTCAACCCTCGGCTTACCTTCGGGCCCGAGCTAATGAAAATGGTTATGTTTATACAAACGCATGCTTGCCTGCTTGTATATTGCCTCGTTCGATGCTTGTCTCATAAACTATGCCTCAATTGTGTAATACTGTGCATGTCATGCATTCATCTAGTTCTCCTCGGAAGACTATCTAATAGTCGTTCCGTGCAAAAAATGAACCTGCAAGTATCCGGGACTGTTAGGTCACCAAGGCAATTCCCGAACCAGGGGAATGCATCAAGGCAAGTTGTTCACTAAACGAGAATCATATCAAGTAATTCAGGAAATACAGCTCATAGAGCAATTCTCGTTCAAAGTAAGAATCATGATTCAAGTATCTCGTGTTCTCATGTATCTCGTAAAATTGGAAGACCAATAATTGCATGTCGCGGACAACTCGAAAATGAGGTATAGTTCCACGGACGGTCACCGGGGCACTGGGGCCGATCCGATCCGGATGAAACTTTACGTATAGTCTCACGTACTTGGACGGGATGGTTTGTAGAGCCCCACATACTTTTCGTTACATTCCATCCTCGTTATTGACTAAAATTGGTCCTTTATGGCTATGCCAACGACACATGTCATATAGATAAGTCATCCTCGCTTAGCGGCTATCCGCGTGCAAGTCATTGTATCGTATCAAGAGCATCCAAACATAGTTCCGCACTGGAACACTTGTATTTGCATATGCTAATGCCCTGATTCATTTTATAAATGCTCATGCTTGAATTAACTTGGTTTGCCTTGGACAGGGAAGGTCAAATGGTAAGTTGGTAAGTCTCGCCGTATTTTCTCTTATATCGCACGGCGCACTGCCACACGAGTTAGGCTATTCAATCTTTGTCATGAAACTGATCCTAAGGCAACTAGAAAGACAACATAATAGTTGGTGCACATAACCTATATTACGTGTTTGGATTTTTCGAGTGGGCGAGTAGCCTCCCCACCAGTGCATTCATGTACTGATAATCCACCAGGTTGTTTGCAGGGTGCGGGAGAACCTCGTTCGGTACGGATGCCTCCTTCGTGCGTGCTAAGGCGTGCAGTCAAATCCGAAGCCTTGGAGCGTTGCGTCCGGAACTGAAGCACATATACAAGACATAATGTTAGAACATCCCCTGTACATCATTCCACTATTGTAGCCACTTGGCACGCTTTTACTATTTCAGAGAGAGAGGCTTGAGCGACTTGTCATCTCGGCTATGCGCCGCCTGTAACACTTGTTTATATCAATAAAGAGTTTTACTTCAACTTGTATTATTCAATACTTTCGCTGTTGTCGACTCTGAACTTGTTACCAAATCGCCTATGTGTTTATATTTTGCTGCACTCGGATAATCTGTGCGATTCTGTGGCTTAGATCTCTTACCGCCAGCCAATGAACCACGGCCTTGCACGGGCGCGGCTCACGCTCGTGCGACATCATGCCCGGATGGGTCAAAGCGATCTCCCCGCGGGAGCGCTGGCGCGGTGGTTCTCGCCTAGCGGGGACGGCCGATTTAGCCTGCGGGAGATCGGGGCGTGACAGGTTGGTATCAGAGCTTGGCTTATACGCCTTTGGACTTCATTTCGATTATCTCGGTTTTGAAAGCTCGTTCGTGGGTTATGTGCATACTCTCTCTCAATGTCCCAAATGGAATATTCCAACAATGAGTCTAAATACTTTCAAAAAGCGCATTTGAATGATGTGATTGCTTGTATAAAAATTGTGATGCTAAGGCCTTTGTGCCGACCTGTGCAAACCCTTAAGATTTTCGCAAATTGCTTGTCCGATTTCACTATCTCTAAGTTTGGTTGAATGCATATGTTTGAGGGATGCCTTGAACGTGTGCACGATCCAAGACTCAAGAAAATATGAAATTCGAGTGCTAAGACTTCGCTATCGCTAAGTTGGTTGGCGTGCTCATGTTTGAGGTGCACTTCGACTATGTGCATGATCCAGACTCGCGATATGCTGATCTCGATTGCTAGTGCAAGTGAATAATATCCAAATGAACAAGCATAATGACTTGTATAGGTTTGCCTCAGCCTTAGATCGTTAATCAAGATTGATTAAAACGTACTCAGTGTTAAGCAATATGTCCCGCGCTAAGGCGCAAATGAGATCGACTCAACATACACGTAACACGATGAAAGAATCAAGTAGGAGATTATGTTCAATTGGATTTAGTGGTACCGATTGCTACGCTTGGGATAGATTCCATAATGTGATAGTATGGCTTGCCCTCAGTAAGTCTCGAGGACGAGACTTTTTCTGAGTTGGGTATGATGTAACATCCCGTTCTGCTCAAACGGACTGCCAATGCAAACGACAAAAAATGCAATGTCCCAACTAGCTTTGCTCAGGCGAGAATACTCGTTTGAGGCAAAGGATATCCAGAATTATCCCTTAAGGAGTTCGGCTTAGGCTTTCAGAGGCTCGTTCGACGTATCGCTCAACCGAGGCGAATCACTAAGGTGGGTGACTATGGTGAACTTGTCTATGCTTAGCCAACACACTTAAAAATATGGAATGATACATGCTAGTCGCTAGGTGAATCACCCTATGAATGCTAATAAGAATACAACGTACCTAGCTAAGGGAATAATCCCAACTTGTATTGCTTGTGTTAGAATATGGAATTGAAATATTGCTTATATTCAGACCCTCGCATGCTACCCTAGATCATGTCGCTCGGGAAGTTCCTTACGGTTTTACCTCTCGGCTTACCTTCGGGCCCGAGCTAAAAAAAATGGTTATGTTTATACAAACGCATGCTTGCCTGCTTGTATATTGCCTCGTTCAATGCTTGTCGCATAAACTATGCCTTAATTGTGTAACACTGTGCATGTCATGCATTCATCTAGTTCTCCTCGGAAGACTATCTTCTAGTCGTTCTGTGCAAAAAATGAACCTGCAAGTATACGGGACCGTTAGGTCACCAAGGCAATCCCCGAACCAGGGGAATGCATCAAGGCAAGTTGTTCACTGAACGAGAATCATATCAAGCAATTCAGGAAATACAGCTCGTGGAGCAATTCTCGTTCAAAGCAAGAATCAGGATTCAAGTATCTCGTGTTCTCGTGTATCTCATAAAATTGGAAGACCAATAATTGCATGTCGCGGACAACTCGGAAACGAGAAATAGTTCTACGGACGGCCACCGAGGCACTGGGGCCGATCCGATCCGGATGGAACTTCACGTATAGTCTCACATACTTGGACGGGATGGTTTATAGCGCCCCACATACTTTTTGTTACATTCCATCCTCATCATTGACTAAAATTGGTCCTTTATGTCTATGCCAGCGACACATGTCATATAGATAAGTCATCCTCGCTTAGCGGCTATCCGCGTGCGAGTCATTGCATCGCATCAAGAGCATCCGAAACATAGTCCTGCACTGGAACACTTGTGTTTGCATATGCTAATGCCCTGATTCATTTTATAAATGCTCGTGCTTGAATTAACTTGGTTTGCCTTGGACAGGAAAGGTCAAATGGTAAGTTGGTAAGTCTCGCCGTATTTTCTCTTATATCGCACGGCGCACTGCCACACGAGTTAGGCTATTCAATCTTTGCCATGAAATTGATCCTAAGACAACTAGAAAGACAACATAGTAGTTGGTGCACGAAATCTATATTACGTGTTTGGATTTGTCGAGCGGGCGAGTAGCCTCCCCACCAGTGCATTCGTGTACTGATAATCCACCAGGTTGTTTATAGGGTGCGGGAGAACCTCGTTCGGTGCGGATGCCTCCTTCGTGCGTGCTAAGGCGTGGAGTCAAATCCGAAGCCTTAGAGCATTATGTCCGGAACTGAAGCACATATACAAGACATAATATTGGAACATCGACTGTACATCATTCCACTATTGTAGCCATTTGGCACGTTTTTACTGTTTCAGAGAGAGAGAGAGAGAGGCTTGAGCGACTTGTAATCTCGGCTATACGCCGCCTGTAACACTTGTTTATATCAATAAAGAGTTTTACTTCAACTTGTGTTATTCAATGCTTCCGCTGTTGTCGACTCAGTGAACTTGTTACCAAAGATTTGAGGCAGGATTACTGGTGGCATGGAATAAAAAAAGAGATTGCATGATTCATGGCAAAATGTTTGGTCTGTCAGCAAGTTAAGGCTGAGCAATAGAGGACCGCGGGTATGTTACAGCCACTCCCCATCCCTGAATGGAAGTGGAAACATATTCCCATGGACTTCGTTACAGGATTTCTAAGGAGCCCCGGCGGGAAGGACGCGGTGTGGGTTATTGTGGACCGTCTCACAAAGTCGGCACATTTTTTCCGTTTTGAGTTGGGCAGTCCACAGAGATTCTAGCAGACATGTATATGTGACATATTGTGAGGTTGCATGGAGTGCCAGTTAGTATCGTGTCGGATCGTGATTCTAGATTCGCATCCCACTTTTGGCGGAGTATGTAGGAGAGTCTAGGCACTCGACTCAAGTTCAGAACTGCGTACCATCCGCAGACAGATGGCCAGTTGGAGCGCATGATCCATATCCTATAGGATATGTTGCGATCTTGCATTTTATACTTAAGAGGGTCTTGGGAAGACCACTTGCATCTGGTATAGTTCTTCTATAATAATAGCTATCAGGCGAGCATCCAGATGACACCTTTTAAGGTGCTTTACGGTAGGAAGTGTATGTCCCCTATATGTTGGAGTGATATAGGTGAACGACAGATACTCGGTCCAGAGTTGGGGACATAGACAGTTGAGAAGGTGAAGCAAATCCAGAGCCATCTTCGTGCAGCCTAGGACAGGCAGAAGCATTGGGTAGACGTGCACCGCCGACCTTTTGAGTTCATGGAAGGCGAGCACATATTTCTGAGGATCTCAGCTACTCGAGGCACTATTAGATTCGAAAATAGAGGCAAGTTGAGTCCAAGGTACATTGGGCCTTTTGATACCTTGGAGCGTATTGGTGAGGTGGCGTATCATCTTGTATTACCCCCATATCTAGAGGGAGTGTATGATGTATTTCATATCTCACAACTGAGGAGGTACGTGACCGACCCAAGCCATGTAGTTGATCATTCTGAGATTGTGGTAGGTCCGAGTTTGAGATATGAAAAGCAACCCGTGGGGATACTGGATACTAGTGAGAAGACGCTGCGGGGTCAGACGACCAGACTTGTTCGCGTAGCTTGGAAGCATCACTCTCCAGGTGAATCCACTTGGGAGCGAGAGGATGTCGTACAACATCGTTATCCTCACTTGTTCATGGATGCAGGTATGGCCTCGGAACTGCCGTGGTTATTATGTCATTATAGCTTCATAGAGTAGCTTTATTCTTAATTGCGAGTACGCAATTCTTTTAAGGTATGTAGATTGTAACCCCCCTCATTTTTTAATAGGATTATTTTGGTATTTTTAATTTATTTTAATTATTTTATTTTATTTAATAGATTATATTAGTAATTTCTAAAATCTTCTTTTAGATATATGACGAACAAAATTTATTTGATATTTTGAGCAATGTAATACCTTTTTTCTTCCAACAAAATTTATAATAATAATCTTAATTGAGTCTAATATAGTTAGAACATGGATGTTGTATTTATTTGATCTACCCCATGCTCCAAAAAATATTGATGAACGTCTAGAATTACGGTTACTGTAAAATTTTCCCTTTTGACTAGAACTTGACCCAAACATACCCAAACACATGTAGGCATGCAGTACACCCAAATATCCCCATATAAATATATATATTATATATATATATATGATATTTAAATTAATTTATTTCTATTTATAGGAGTTCTATCTATAGAAAGTGGTATAAGTGGCATCCTAGTTGGCAAATAACTACCTAACCAATTCCCTAACCAACCCAACAACCAAACCTTATCCAATCCTAACCATAACAACCAACCCCACCCTCTTATTTCGTCCAAGAGCACCCCCCTGGTCGAACCTCATTAGCATTAGGACAACCCCCTCCTATATTTAAATCTATTTAAAAAGACCACACACACACACACACACACACACACACACACACACATATATATATATATATATATATATATATATATATATATATATATATATATATCAACTTACCACCAAACCCTAACCCTAACCATATCAAATCCCTTTCTCGTAGCTAGCCGACCCCTTCCCTCTCCCTCACACGTGGAAACAACCCCCCCTTGCCATCGCACTCTCACTACATTATCTCCTTCACCAAAAATCCCCCCTCTCTTCTAAAAGCTCAACTTTTCATTATCCTTCTATCATCTCTCCATCCAAACACCATTAAACCTTCAAGAAGAACCCCATCTTTCCCATAAATATATTAATAACCTATTTTTGTCATCAATAACCTATCACGAAGGGAGTAGCAAGCCAAGCACGAGCAAGGAGGAGTGTTTCTTGGACAAGAAGAAGCACCATCATCCAATCCTCCAAAGTTTTCAGTAAATCTTAAATCTTTTCTTCTCAAATTCCATGGCATGATCCTTTTAGGTTATGTAAAATTATTGATTTAGAATCCATATTTTGTCATATTGTCCTCATATTAGAATATATGGATTTTTCATGATAAGATGGTGATAATTTGCTTGTCGGTAGAACTAGTTTGAGACTTTTAATGCAATTTTGTCAAATATAATATAAAATATGGACTAGCAATGATAAGATGGTGATAAAATATAATATAAAATAATTTTTCATAAATATAAACTATACTATTGGACTAGCAATGTTTCGAACAAGTTTCGAACAAAACTAGTCAACCTAAAGTGGCCAAAATCTTGAAATATGTTGATTTTGTCAAATCTAAGATTTATTGCTAAAAATTCATATAAATAATGTTTAAATCTGGAATATATGATTTATTATGATTTATGTTCATGTCCTTTAGTTGGGGACTTAAACTTAAATTTTGGAAGTCAAAAACCAAGAAACTAGGTCCCGATACCCTGTAAAAGTAAGCAAAGTTGTTAGGAATAATAATGGGCTTGGTTTTGTATGGCATCGAAGAAATTATAGAATTAATTTATAATTACAAGAATTCATGATTGTACTCTTAAGTATTTAATTGGTATTTAGGTTAATTGAATTTCGAAAGAGTGGACGCGAGATCATCTTTACCACCACTGACTGTAGAATAAGGCAAGTGTACCTTGCCAAGATGTTTATAGTTCTAAATTATTTATTTGATATTATTTATGCATAAGATATTATATTTGTGTGGATTGGTTGATATACTTGTTGAGCCTAGGTCCGTTATACGATATTTTGTGTCGGAACAAGATTCGGGTACCGACATCCTCTGCGGAGTCGAGTAGCGTAGTCAGAGAGTCATCTTTACGAACCCATATTGGTGCAAACATTATTTGCACATCCACCCATAGGACACTGGACACGATATTCATGTGGCGGAGTCTTTCTTGACTTGTTCGTGGTACTTGGACTCTGGATAGGACTACATGATGCATGCTATAGTGATAATGATAGTTATACATATTGACTATGACTTGTGTTGATAGTTAGAGGTCATGATCTTGCGTGTCTTGATTGAGACGTGAGGTTACATTGGGTGGGGAGAGTCTTCATCGTGCTCTGGACATATTTTACTTATTACTATTTATTGTATATTAGGCTTTAGGTTCCCTATGCGGAATCTAAGGTATTATATTTATATATACAACTTCCACATGGTTCTCCCACATGGAGCCTTGAGTGTACTATTAGATTACGGAAGTGTCCCTTGAGATCTTCCGTGAGTACCAACCCGGGGTACGATACCATACTCTCATTTGCATATCACATAGTTGGTTGTTGTAGCTTTCCCCATATTCATAACATTATACTGTTTACTTTTGGCTTGAGTGTTTATTGTACCTTGCTATGTCCCCTGAGGACCTGGATGTGGATTATGTCCCCAGGTATTGACGAGAAGGTTTATCCCGAGGTTTACGAGTCAGGAGCTGATATCGGAGTAGTACCAACAGCCGAGGGCAATGTGGTACTGGAGGACTTCTCTTGAGTTCTCATATTATCTTTATGTTTGATGCCCTGTGATTCTTAGTTATGGATTTGGATATTTTCTCTCTCATTATTTTGATACGGGTTGTTCCCCATAATATTGTGATAGACAGTTTCATTTAAGGCGTTGATGGTTGAGACTGGTTTATCATATTGCTTCTTGTTTATAAATTGGTGGATGAGATTAGATACATAGAATATGACATATATTGTAGACCATTTTAGTTAATTACAACTTAAGTGCACTCTAAAGGGTCCATTAAATTGGGTTTGCCTATTGGAGTTGTGCTACTGGCCATTGCCACGTGGCTAGTCCCTTGGTATTTTGGGACTGGGACGTGACATGTAGATTAGAATATTTGAAATAAAAATCATTTTTGCTGATTGATCAAAAGATCTTTAGTGTCTGCTTTGTAACGGTGTTTTTACCGGTTTGTGAATAGTTTTTAACCGACCGTTTATAAAAACCTCTACTTGTTAATTTTTTTAGGCACTATTTTTCGTCGGCTCAAAAAATTCTCCAAAGCGGTGTAATGTAATTTTGAGTGGCTTTATAAACACTCAAAATCAGGATTTTTGAATGGTTTTATTATTTTATTTTATTTATATTATAAAAAAAAATTATAATTACTAATACCCTACCCTATTTTTTCTTTCTCATATGTTTTTCTCTTATACTTCTTCCAAACTATAGCTACTTTTCTGGTAACTTTTTAAAATCTTTCTCTTCTACTTTAATCTAGAAATTTCTATTATTTATGTGTTTATATTATTTTGATCAAATATGGACTTCATTCTGATTGAGGCATGGACTGGGTAGCAGTTCTCGTGCTCGAGAATATTTTTTTTATATATGGGTATATAGGTAATTTTATTCGTGTAAATTTTTTTTTTATAACTGCTCGTTAATGAATTACTAAGCATGAGTTGGACTGGTTTAAAAGCTGCTACTTAAAACCACCCAAAATCGGACCCCTCATAACCGGTACTCTAAAAACACTTAATAACTGCTACCCTACAATTGCCAAGCAGACCATAAATGAAAGTCATTTATAGTTGATAGATCATAAGATCATAAATAGAATTCATTTTTGGTTGATAAATCAAAAGATCTTAAACGAAACCATTTTGGCTAATAAATTAGAAGATCTTAAATGAAAGACATTACTGAATGATAGTTCAAAAAATTCTCTTCTTTAAAGGGTACAACCCCTCTTCATCTGTTAAGAAGAAGAAAAAAGAAAAAAAAATAGATCAGAATTTTTTTAGATCATACTTATTTCGTTTGAGGATGATCGCACGATCGCGAGCTTTCACGTGATAGAGTTACGTGCTGATAATGTGTTGTAGTTTAATTTACTGGATTAAGAGATGAATTCTCAAGTAGTTGAATCCTTCAAGGGTTCTTGATAGGCTTATATTTATAATAGTCTAATGGCTTAACAACTAGATACAATAATATCTTCACACTATTACAAAGAGATAATACATCTTTATTATTGGTTGTACAATTTTCCAATTGTTAGTTACAATTAACTACAACAAAGACATAATTATTTATTTTTTCTTCAATAAATGGTGTTTTGTTTTCTAAAAAAAAATCCATTTTATTCACATATTTTTCATATTTGCCTTGAAGGGTACAATTTTGGACTAACACTCGAGTAATAACATTCCTATAGAGAGGTGAAGAAAAATATCTACCTTGGATATAACGTGTAAAAAAAGTTGAGAATACTAACATGGCAAGTGCTAAGCTTTTCATAGATAAATAAAAAGAGTATTACTTGATACTAGAGATAGATGAACCTATTGAAGAAAAACGAGAGAAAAAAATCATCCGACGCTGTCTGATATTACTAGTTTCAAAGGTCTCGAATTGAGTAGCTATGGAAATATACTATATTAGAGCATATCCAACCATATTGTTTTGTAATGTGTTGTAATTTTTATGTGACACGAGATACAAGACAAGGTCTTTAATAAGTGGCAAAACTATATTCGCAAAAGGCAATGAGACGGGATATCTTTTCCAATACAAAAGTACTGAAATGCTTAATTTTTTAAAATTCTAAATTAACTTTTCATCTTCTTACTTTGAAAAAAATATATATTTTATTCATAATTTATGACACGTAGGTGAAGACGTTGTCAGTGTAATGTCTATAACTAGACAAATAACTTCACAATATTTTTTATAAATTTTGTCACGTAAGCTCCACAATTGATTTGACAATTATTTTGGGGAAAAAATTCAAAATAAAAATTTATCATTCTTATGTGGCAAATTTTTTTTTTTTTTCAAAGTCTCAATAGTGTTGGAGATGCTCTTAGGTTGTGTTAGACACAACATATTCTTATCAGCTCAAAAATAAATAAAATAATATATGCCATTAAATTTTAAATGAAGGTTTTAGGGAATTGCAATTGTCAAATAAATTTTTACAATAATTTTAGATTTTGAAAGTTGTTTTCCAAAATTATTCTCAATTTATTATATTTAAAAAAATAATTATAACCTCTTATAAATTAAGGATAATTTTTTTAATCTATTTTAAAAAATCATAGATGTTGTAAAAACTTTAAAAAAATTATAGTTTCCAATGTTTTATTGTTGTTATTACTATTTTGAAAGTTGCTAAGAAGATTTATGTACGTTTTGTTCACAAAATCAAGGTCTAAGAAAAGAAAAGTCATTCATTTTCTGTGTTTGGATACCAAACAAAATCAACATGAAAGAAAATTGATTCCTATGGCCCACTTTCAATTATTTATTTATTTTTACAATTTTTAAAAACTTTTCAAACACCGAAAAAATCTATTAAAAATTATATATATATATATATATATATATATATATATATATATATATATATAATTTTTTTTTTTATTTTTTTTTTTCGAACCAAACGATATATTAGTTGGTTGAATAGATTCAAAATATTATAGAAAAAAAAGCCAACAACACATCGGAAGACAAGTACTTTTTGGTCTAAGATAAGAGTTATAGATGAAACATAATTACAATTTAGTACAAACTGGCCCGTAATATTTATAACATTTATGGAAAAATATATTTTCTTGAAAAATACCCAAATCTAATGGGAAAAAAAAAAGAGTGAGAGGACAGATCCGTCATTTGCTAGCAAAGTTGTGACCACTTTAGAAAATTGATCCGCTTTTATTGCTAAGCCAGCAAGAGCCAAGTGTTGTGCAAAATCGGTTCGCGAGGAATTCGCATGTAACCGTGTCATCCGCAAACACCGCCACGTTGTGATGGCTTCTGATTCCGATTCCCTCCAATTTCGACCGTCCGATTTGTTTGCAGAGTTTTAGTGGAACTTTTAGGACTTTTACACAACAGCCCATACAATCTCTTGCAGCAGTACCTGTTATTTTCAACGGGCCGTCCTCATCACACGGCCCAGTGTTTGAATATATTTTTTTGGTTATTGTGTGCACATGACATCAGCGTTTACATTCGCATCGATGACAAAAGTTATAAAATTATTTTCTGAGTATAATTTTTTTTGCTTTGTATTTAAGTTACTTTCATCTTAAAAATAATTTTAAGAAACAAAAATTTTAAATTTTGTTTAGTAAATTATTTTTAGAAAATAAATTTTTTAACTGTCACTTAGTGTCCAATTGTATCCCTGTCCCCCGTGTCCATCTCTGTGTCCTGTGTCCCATCAAATGTATCCCTCGACATCGATGAGCTCGAAGGCTGTCCGGTAACTCAGAGTCCAGTCGTCGAAGTGTACTCGTCGTCAAAGTGAACTCGAGTCCAATCGACAACGAGGCGACCAAGCTCCCACCACCATCGACGTCGAGTCACTCGTCGATGTCGAGGGACATGAACACCGGGGACGGGCGGAGCTCTGCGGCAGAGGTACGACGATCCGATCCTCCGAAGTTCGAACCTGCTCCTCCATGATGGCGAGTCAGATAAGTCACCTCTGCCTGCTCGACCTCGACCGGAACCCTAATCCCAACCCTAAGTCGAGGTCGTCTCTTGAGGTCGAGGTCGCATGCTCGAGGTCACCTTGATCTCGTCGAGGAGGTGCTGATTGATGCCCCTTGTTTGTCCTCCGGTCGTCGCCATCTCAGAGAGGGAGAGGGAGAAGACTCCAAATTTTTGGATAGTCTGGAGGAGAGAGAATCGAAGAGAGAGAGAGAGAGGGGTTGGTCTGGGCAGTTGGTTTGGAGGTGGGGCCCACCAAACAGTGCAGAAACAAAAAAAAAAGTGTTATGTGAAAACAAGGGTGTTGATAAGGGCACTACACATTTTACTCGGGGCTAGCCCATTGAAAAATTAGAAAAAATTACAAGTTTGCCATCATGAAAGTTACTCGGGGCTAGCCTACTGTTATATTCAGGACTGTCAAAATTTTGACAGTCCTACCACTTGGAAGGACTGTCAAAATTATGACAGTCCCACCACTAGGAAGGACTGTCACAAATTTGACAGTCCTACCCTTGTAAGGACTGTCAAAATTTTGACAGTCCTAAAAATTGTTAGGACTGTCAAAATTTTGAGAGTCCATTTCCCAAAATTACAAGTTTGCCACTCTGATAGTTAGTTGGGGCTACCCCACACCAAAGTATAAAAGTGAAATGGGTTTCTATTTTTGGCATTCCACCTAGACTTAAGAAACCCTCCTTCCACCAAACCCAAACCTAAATTTAGAAATAGCTAGTTGTGGTTGGAGGAGTATTTTACTTTGGTGATACTACAAGGAATATTCTTCCGGTATGTCTTCGACAACTTACGTTGAATAAGTTTTGGAATTGTGCGAAAAAAATTTAGTTTATTTTTATTAATGTAGGAACAATGCATGAGAAAATGTTCGATGACGAAGTCGGATCGTCCAATTCATTAATTATGCACTCCGGACGTTCCGAAGAACAAGTTGGTTGTTCCGAAGCACGTACGGTACGTAAAACGACAACCCTAATCTGACAGTCACGAGTTAGGACTGTAAACATTAGACAGTCCTATATAAATATAGGACTGTTAAATATTCCACAGTCCTATATAAATATAGGACTGTCATAAATTCGACAGTCCTACTTAAAAGTAGGACTGTCATAATTTTGACAATCCTATATAAAAATCGGACTGTCAAAATAGTGACAGTCCTGGATAATTATATGAAGTTATTAATTTTAATATTATTTTATATTGGTTATAGGACCAACCTTGTTCAGATATTGTGGTACATCCTGTTGTTGGTGATGTGGATGATATTTTCTCAACGGATATTGAATTTGCAAGCCATGAAGAAGCATTAGAGTGGTGCAGAGAAGTTGGGAGACGACATAACGTAGTTATTGTCATTGCAAGATTCATCCGATCTCGGCCGGGCCAAAAATATCTTGAGCTTGGATGCGAAAGAGGAGGTGTGTTTAGGCATCATAAAAAAAAGGGTGTTGTTGAAAAAAAAATCCCTAAGAAAAATGTTGGGACGAGAAAATGTGGTTGTCCATTGAAGGTGTTGATTGTAAAAGTTGAAGATGTAAAGTGGATAATCAAAGTTAAGAATGGAAGACACAATCATCCTATTCCAGGGACACTTACGGGTCATGCCTACGTGGTACGGTTGAAGGAGGATGAGAAAAAGTTGGTTGAAGACTTGTTCCTTTCAGGAGTTGCACCGAAACAAATTTATTCTGCTGTGCGACAAAAACAAGATGGGAACAAGTCTACCATGAGGACGATCTATAATAGTTTGGCCAGAGCGAAATGCAATAGTATGAAAGGAAGAATGGCGATGCAGCAAGTATTGAAGTTGCTTGCGGAGCATCACTACGTGGAGTACCATAGAAGACATCCACAAACTGATGAACTCCTTTCATTGTTTTGGGCTCATCCTGATTGCACACATATGGCTCGGTCCTTCGCAGACGTGTTGGTCCTTGATTGTACATATAAGACCAACAAATTCAAGATGCCTCTTTTGCATGTTGTCGGGTTTACGTCTATGGGAAAAACATTTACAGTCGCTTTTTGTTTTATGAAGCGTGAGACAGTAGAGGATTACACATGGGCGTTGAGAAAACTACAATCCCTTTACACAGGTTACAAAGAGCCGTCTATTTTTCTTACTGACAGAGAATATGCGTTGATAAATGCTATAGATATTGTATTTCCTCATGCGCATAGACTACTATGCACTTGGCATATAAATAGAAATATCCATGCTCAATGCAAGAAAAAATTTGAAACTGTGGACGGTAAAATTGACATGCTTCGCTTCGAAGAATTCTATAGTGATTGGAGTCTTGTATGGCAAGCAAGTACTACAGACAGTTACGACGCAGTATGGTACATGTTCCAACAAAAGTGGGAGCCAAGTAACCCGACATGCATATCTTATATCAAAGATACTTGGCTAAGACCACATAAAGAGCAATTCGTCTTAGCATGGACCAACATGGTGAAGCATTATGGCACGATCACTACGAACCGGGTCGAAGGGGCACACTCATGTTTAAAAAGATATCTACGCTCATCGGTCGATAATTTTGTCTCTGTTTGGCAATCGATTCATTTGATGACTATTGCCACGGTGAACGATATTGTAGCATCATTTGAGATGAGCCTCAATATTGCAAAGCATGAATACAAGCAAGAACACCTCTTGGATGGTTTAACCCATGTGGTATCTCATAAGGCCTTGGGGTTATTGTTTGAGGAGATTCGTAGGTCGAAGTCGGTGGGTTATGATCCCGAGGTTTGCGGTTGTTCATATCGACATTCACTCGGACTTCCGTGTGCACATAAAATCAACGAATACCGTCATGAATCTATACCTATTCCAATAGATGGTGTTGATCAACGTTGGCGACAATTGTCGATAATGCCGGCGGTGGAAGTGCAAGATGATTTCTTTGCGTTGCCCCAAGTTAAACTACTTCACGCAAGGTGGTGTGGCGCATCGGAACTGGAAAGAAGATCCATTGAGTTTAAAATCCAAGAGATTGCAGGATGGAGACAGGTTAGGGCAGAGCTGTACGAGGAGTTGGAGTCGCGACTAGCCTTCTATAGCCAGATACTTGGCGAAGAAATTGTTGGAGATTTGTTGGCAGGCATACCTTGTACGGAAACAGTTACCGGACCAGAGCATTACATGGATGTTCCGCCTGCTGCTTACGTCTTCTCTAATAGGTATAAGTTACCTATTGTAATTATCTCACATGGTATTAACAATACTTTCTTTCCAATGTGTGCCCCCCCCCGGCCGAACACCGAGTATCCAATCTATGTTGCATTGGGCTTGTCGGACAACACTTCGTCATCCCAAGGTTGATCGCTCATTCTCCTATTCCGCCACCTTTTACGTTTTGGTATAAACACGCACCTGAGGAAGCGATCGCATGGACGACACCCTACATGGATGCAATGGCGGCCTATAAGAAGATGATGAAGATGGAGGATCCAAAAATCATGTCGGACGACTACTTTGATATTTTAATCGATTGATACTGCCCCATGTGAAAATGTATATTGTGTTGATCCGTGTATGTTTAAGTGTATATTGAACTATATGTTGTATGTTGTGTAATGAAAAGAGTTATGAAGATTTTGATTGTATATTGCGCATTGCTACTAATAACTTAGGACTGTCATTATGGAAAACTGCCAGGATACTAGGACTGTCATAATTTTGACAGTCCTAGTGTAAACTAGGACTGTCAAAATTGTGACAGTCCTAAAGTTTACTCACTGTCAATATGCACATTTATATAACTTTAGGACTGTCACAATTTTGACAGTCCTAGTGTAACCTAGGACTGTCAAAATTGTGACAGTCCTAAAGTTTACCCACTGTAAATATGCACATTTATATAACTTTAGGACTGTCACAATTTTGACAGTCCTAATGTAAACTAGGACTGTCAAAATTGTGACAGTCCTAAAGTTATATAAATGTGCATATTTACAGTGGGTAAACTTTAGGACTGTCACAATTTTGACAGTCCTAGTGTAAACTAGGACTGTCAAAATTGTGACAGTCCTAAAGTTTACCCACTGTCAATTTTGGACAGTCCTAGTGCAAACTAGGATTGAAATTATACAGTTAACCCACTGACCAAAATTAACTCATAGTGTCACAACATGGCAAAATTAACTCAAAGTGTCACAAGTAGGCAAAATTATAGTTTAAAGTTTTACAACTCAAATCCTCAATATCGTCAAAGTGTCACAAGTAGGCAAAAAGTCATATTCAATCAAACTTTTACAACGTTTACAGGTCAAATTTTGACAATTCTCAAAGGTCATATTCAGTCACACTTTTACAACTCAAAATGATTGTTCAAACGTCATGGCGCCTCTTCGTGCGTTGCTCTCTAGTATCCAAGAAAGGATATTCTTCAGCGTTGTCGATATTTTGGAGTTCGTCATTGATTGTCATAAAATTGGAACCCTGGCAACTGACGAGGATTCTTCCCAACTTCTTAACTTTCCTTGCCTATTCATGAAAAATGAAAATAATTGTTAGCCACAGTTACAAATATCAAACTTAAACTATACAAGTAGGCTTACCATCTTGACCAGTGCAGTATATAAGACCGATTTGGGAGAAAGATCTGACGGTACACGCACAATATCCCCTCCGCGTTAGAACAAGGTCGGTAGTCCGACACCGGCGTAGTAGGCGAGGTAGTCGTCGCTGCACTCCGCCATATTGACTGCTGCTAGCCGGTCGGTATCTCTAATGACGTGGCGTTGCCACTCGGTGAAGAAGTCCGATACCCAGTTGAAATGTGCAGGTATATAGTTTAGCGGTTTTGTACCGCGCGAAGGAGTTATCATTTGCAAAGTTCGCCTTGGGACAGTTTGGACGTAGCCAAACTGACGTAGCACTCTATCCGGCATATAAGCCTCCTTGATTTCATGACAACTGATAACACCGTGATATAAGGCGACTGGTTGCAACGGACGGGTAGTCTGTCGCAAATCACGGTATGGATCCCATACAATTTGCACCACATAAAATTTAACATAATGTCATTTAGCATAACGTAGTAAATTAATACCAATTAAGTACAAAATTAGGTCTATATTCACCTCTTATGTCGTCATATCTTTGAGTGCATGCCGTAGAGCGGCCAATGTGTGAGAACGTTTGGCATCTTCTTTAGTCGGCTTCCATCGGCACATTCTAGGCAGGTTCTCGTCATACCTTAGGCTCAGCTTCGCCCGCTGCAGGGTTGGAAAGTGCTCGTATATCCATGCCTTCACGTTACCGGAAATATATTAGTCCAAAAATAAATAACACAATTTCTATTTATGTAAAAAAGTTGACAAAGATATATCTATACATGGAGTAGAGTCTGGCATCCGAAAATTGTCTTCGAACCCACACGGGATGCCGCACCAAGCTCGCGGTAAAGGTATGCCAGTATACCGCTTCTCCAAGAAATTTCGTCCACAGTTTCAATGTTGTCCAAATCGAGGAGATATTTGGCATTTATGGACGTTCCAGACTTATCGGTAATGCCGACTGCCCCTAAGATGAACTGCATATATCCGCGGGCCACATTATCGCTATTATCAATTTCGGGGACCGGCTCAGCGAATATCTCCTCCAAATATTTTAGAGGAAGTCCGTAGGACTTCTTGAATTCTCGAAGACTAGTAAAACTAGTGGAATCAACTCCCAGACACTCTGATACATGATCCACAATATTATCGTAATAGTCGATGCTCGATTCATCAAAAGTATGATTCTGCATGGGACGACCATCAACCCTAAGTCCCAATATATGATGGACGTCATCAAGGGTAATCGTCAACTCCCCATTGGGTAGATGGAAAGTGTTGGTTTCTGGATGCCACCATTTTACAAATGCTGAAATCAGTGCATTATCCACCGTCGTATATGAGTAGCTACCCAAATATTGTAGACCGGTGGGACTGATTTTTGCCTTCACATCATCTCCCAATAATTCATACCTCCATGTATTACATTTTTTGCCATGGTTGATCACCGTCAACATACGACCACTCTCCTGAAAAGTCAACAATTGGATAAAATTAAACCTCCATGTAAAATGAACTTTGAACTTACAACTATATATAAATTTATCATAACGTAATGTACTTACCGGATTGTTCCATATTTGGTATGCAATATGGTTTTCGATTGACGGTAACATAGAGCAACCGTTTGGACGAGTGTCGACTGGACTATCTGCCTGCTCAGAAGGTCCCGAACCATCAGTAGGCCAATTTTCGAGAGTTTGTGGAAGACTCTCGACAGGACTATCTGCAGGCTGAGAAGGTCATGAACCATCAGTAGGCCGATTTGGAACATTTGGCATGTCCTCATCGGAGGAGGAAGAAGAACCGGAAGAACTAGGAGGAGCACGTCTCTTTGTGGCAATCTTCTTCGTCAATGGACGTTTCCTCACTTTAGGGCGTGCCACGGCCTCGCGGATAGTGACGCCTTACGACACTGTGCGTTGCTTACGCATTGACGCAGTAGGGCGTCTTCTCATTTCTTCATCCACAGTGTCCTTTCCAGGGGCATGACTATAAGACAAAAATTAATATATACAGACAAAAATTAATTTATATTTTAACATAATAATTAAATTTTTTTTCAGGACTGTAGCCATTTCTACAGTCCTGTAAGTATACAGGACTGCAGATTTTTCAACAGTCCTAATCTTTTAGGACTGTTGAATTTCCTACAGTCCCATATAGATTTAGGACAAATTTGACAGTCCTATATATATATAGGACTGTCGAATTTCCTACAGTCCTAAATCCGGAAGAGTGTAAAACCCACAAGTTATATTAAAAACCCTTTTCTTTTTAAACCCAAAGCCCAATATCCAAACCCATACCCACTAGACTAAGTCAGAACCAACCCCCGTAATTCCTCCCCCACTCCCGGATCTGGAAACTACCTCCTTCTCACCCCGACCGGCCATCCCCGCGCGAGCACCCCCTTCGGCCAGCAGCCGGCTGCGCATCCCGCGCGGTTCCGGCGACCCCCGAGCCGGCGCCAGCCCGCGGCCCCGGCGCCCCTCTGCGGCCGCCCCGCTCCAGCACCACACACCCCTGCGCGGCCTCTCCGGCCGGCCAGCGCCCCGCACGCCTCCCCGCGCGGCTTCTCCGCGTGTCCCGGCACTCCCCCGCGTCCGTCCCCGATCCCGTCTGTGCCCGATCCCGAGTCCGAGGCCTCCCCTCGGTGCTCCTCCATCAACTTCCCGGTAGGTGCCACTATCAGAACGTACTGTTCCTTCCAAAACTATTCTCCTGTCCGACCGGGACTGACAGAATAAAGCTCTGTCAATCCCGGGATAGCTTAGAAATTGATAGGTTTAAAGTTAATTAAGTAGATTAATGTTAGTTTAGTTATTGGTTTGTTAATTAATTAACGATTTGATATAACGATCTTCAATACATATATTAGTTATATATATAATAAAAACCTTATTAAATATTACGTAGATTAGTAATTATTTTGTATATATTTCTAAAATGATTTTTAGTATTCAAAATATAATACGTTAGTATTTAAAATAAGTTTTCCAAAATATTATTCTCTTACAAATTGATTTGTAATATTACCAAAATAAAATTAAGTAATATTTTTTCCCTTAAGCCTAGTTTATTAGAAATAAATTGATTGCTAAAACAAATGATATTATTTTATTATAATCGTTATAAAATAACTAAGTACTTTCCTATTTTATCTTATTAGAAACAAAATGATTTTTAAAATATTAGTATAATATTTTAAATAAGTATATCTAAAACGTATTCATTAATTTTTGCGTATTCGCATCTTTATTTCTTTTTACCAAAGATTAGTGTTTAAACGAAACAAATATAAATAAATGCTATTTCTTTTAATAAAATAGAAAATCGTTTATTTACCTTATTAAAAACAGAAATACGATATTTTACCTTAAAATAAAATGTAATATTTTCTACGATAAAATAATAAATAAGTTTTATTATTAAAATTGTTTTTGTTTTACTAAATTGCTATTACAAATTATTATTAAAAAATCGATCGTTGGATTAAATCATTAACTTAGTTAACTAATCAAGTCAGATTAAAACCCTTTGATTTAATTCTAAAATCAGATTATTAATAAATGTAGGTTCCTGTAACAAAGGTTGAGACCGTCGCGACATCTCACTCGCGTCACCAACCAAATCCAGGCAAGTTTCATATAATTCAAACCTGTATTTTAGTTGTAATTAAATATGTTGCATGTCATATAGATATATTGTGACGACACTTGATTCACAGAACCGACTGATTGACTGATTGATTGACTTATTGACTCATTGACTCATTGACTCATTGATTATTGCCTTGGGAACTGGGGAGTAAAGTTAGCACCCGTGGTCAAAGCCCCCTTATTGCCTCATTGTGGATAGCTGAAGTCCAACCTCACTGGACTGACGCCGGACCGTGTTCACTAGAACACATATTGCCTCCAACCCCAACCGGCCACGGGACGCTACCTTTCTCAAAACACTTTTAGTGATTGTAGTTGTCATCAATTGCTTCATCGACATTTACTGTTCTTGTCTCATATTTGTTTCATACAAAAATATAAATATTGTTCAAAACTATTTTATTGCATCATTTTAATTATCATTAAAATGCTGGAATTGGATATATGTTCTTGCTCCCTCCTGACTGGAGATTAACATTTTAGGTGATTACGGTAACGATGAGGCGTATGACACATTTTATGGTCCGGACCAGAGTACTGAAGGTCTAGCTGAACCTAGCCAGGAGGCCGATGTTTAGTTGTTTCCCTTTAAATTCCAAGTTGTAATAATCAGGGTTGAAGTAATAACTCTGGACCATGTTTTGCTTGATAATTGCTTGTAAAAGAATTTCTCTTTCGGACTTAGCAATAAAATTGAATTTCCTTCATGTATTCTAGATGTCTGTGTGTTACTACGGATTGATACAGCTTACTGCCGCCGTCTCACAACGGTGCAGGCTGGGCATGATCCGACTGGACCCAGATTATTGGGATCGGGTCGTGACATGTTTTCAGTGGTGGCCCATGCAGGTCTAGTTTACAACCTTTGGTCTAGTCAACTTAGGCTAGCCAAACAAACCGACTTGCCTTTGACTTTAGGTTTAGTATGACTTTAGGAAAACAGACTCTAGAAACAATTAGAACACTTAGAATTCTTGAGAAAATTTCAATCTGTCACATCATAGGACCAAAATTCTTCTATCTATACATATATACAATTATTTTGCTTGCTTATAGAACATAGGTTACCTTGCTTATGCTTGCTTCCTAAACCTTCCAGAAGATGGCACGAGGAAAGACAACCCGTTCCGGCCCAGCCGAAGAAGAGGCTTCGTCTTCTGAGCACACCCCAACTCAAGCTCAGTCCGACCCCTCTCCGTTGCAGCTCACAGATCGCCCCCATGTTGCAAGAGCTCCCCGCGCTGCCTACACTTCAGTAGTGCATGCAGCCCCACCCATTCCTCCCAGGACCACATCAATTCCAGCCGATGTGACTCCTCCTGTTGCACCACCCGTGCCAGTGGACCCCGCTGAACTCGTAGGCCTGCTACGAGGAGTTCTTGAAGCCCAGAGGGTCCAAGCTGAAGCAAATCGCGAGCAGACCGCGATTATGAAAGAGGGCATGGAGAACGCCCATAATGTAGCCATGGCAGCGCTAGGAACATCCCAGTCAGAACAGAAGCCTGCCAAGGTAATTAAGGATTTAAAAGCTTGGATTCCATTAATGAATTTCTGGTCTAACCACAAACCTGTTATCCAGGTAAAGGTTGGAACTGTGGAAAATTTTAAGAAGTTGGACCCGCGTCCCTTCAAGGGGACCGAAGGCATCATCTACGCAGACGAGTGGCTAGATGATATGGAGCGACTCCTCAGCGTCGCTCGACTCCCAGACGACCTCATGGTTGAGGCCGTAGCACTCCAGCTGAGAGATTTGGCTAACATTTGGTACCGCAACGAGCCAAGATTTCGAGCTGGAGGGATTTCCTGGCGGCTATTCAAGAAGCAGTTCAAGCGGAAGTTCTTTCCAGAGGCTGCCCTCGAAGCTATGGGAGGACAGTTTCAAGATCTGAAGCAAGGAGACCGCACAATTGAAGAATATGCGGCTGAGTTCAACAGGCTTGGCAGGTTTGCAAGTCACCTGGTGGACAACCCTGTGGAACGTGCTAAGAAGTTCCGGCACGGACTACGTGAAGAGATCCGCACCTTAGTAGCTGCTAACGGTGCGAAGACTTATGACAAGATGTTGAAGGTGGCCCAAGATGTAGAGGCCAGTTCACCTGGCCGACCCAAGAGGGAGCATCCAGGGTCAAGCAACAACTATCAGGGCAACAACAAGAGGCACAGCAACAACAACAATAGGCCCTCCTATCCCCAGCAGTCCCAGCAACAACAGCCAGCAGCGGCCAACAAAGTGCCTCAGTACAACCAACAAAAGGCGGTCAACTGCGCCTACTGCAAAAGGCCAGGTCATACCGCAGAGATCTGCAGGAAGAAATTGGGACACTGCCTTGCTTGTGGATCTGCCACCCATCAAGTGAAGGACTGCCCCACAGCATTCAACAAAACTAGAGCTGGACAGCAGAGAGGCCCACTGCCTACCCAGCAGCAGCGCTACAACCAGCACAGAGCCGGGCAAGCTTTTGCCTTGGCTGTGGAAGAGCCAGAAGCTGAACCCGAGACAGAAGGAGATGTCATCGCAGGTTCCATTCTACTTTATTCGCACCCTGCCTTAGCATTATTTGATTCTGGAGCATCACACAGTTTTATATCTGCAAACTTCATTTCTGCACACCATCTAGTTACTGGCATAAGTAAGATGATTTGTAGAGTTATGACTGGCGGAGGACCAATACCCATTAGTGAGACTTGTAGCTGCCCAGTCACTATCTCAGAACATGAGTTTCAGACTCAGTTCCTAATAATGCCTCTGCCAAACTATGACGTAGTCTTGGGCATGGATTGGCTTAGTCAGCATCATGCTCTGATAGACTGTCGAGAAGGCTGCGTAACTCTAGACCCACCTGGAGGACCTAAACTCAAAGTGATTCGAGCACCTGAAGGTGTGGAGTGTGTGTCCTACACATCCATCACTGAAGAAACCGGACCCCCTCATCCTCTCATAGCAGAATTTATAGACGTCTTCCCAGACAATCTTCCAGGGCTACCCCCTGATCGAGATGTGGAATTCTCGATCGATCTTGTACCAGGCGCAGCACCAATCTCCCAATGCTGCTACCGAGTGAATCCCAAGGAGTCCAAGGAGATGAAAGACCAGATTGACGAGCTTCAGGCGCAAGGATTCATCAGGACCGGTGCCTCATCCTGGGGTGCACCAGTCTTGTTTGTACCCAAGAAGGATGGGACAGTCAGAATGTGCATAGACTACCGGGCATTGAACAACATCACTATCAAGAACAAGTACCCGCTGCCCCGGATCGACGACCTCTTCGACCAGCTGAGTGGAGCTAAGGTTTTCTCGAAGATAGACCTCAGATCGGGTTACCATCAAATCAAGGAGAGGAAGGAAGACATTCCAAAGACGGCATTCAACACCAAGTATGGACAATTTGAATTCTTGGTCATGCCCTTTGGTCTTACAAATGCCCCAGCAGTGTTCATGAATCTCATGAACAAGGTCTTCCACAAATACCTGGACCAGTTTGTCGTTGTCTTCATTGACGACATTCTGATCTATTCGAAGACCAAGGAAGAACACGAGCAGCATTTGAGGATAGTTTTGGAAACCCTCAGAAAGGAGAAGCTATATGGAAAACTGTCCAAGTGTGAATTCTTCTTAGACAAGGTGGACTTTCTCGGCCACGTTGTCACAGGAGAAGGCATATCAGTGGACCCCAAGAAGATAGCTGCCGTGGAGACATGGAATACCCCCAGTTCAGTTGCAGAGATCAGAAGCTTCTTGGGCTTAGCTGGATATTACAGAAAATTCGTGAAGGACTTTGCAAGGATTGCTGAGCCCATGACCAAGCTAACCAGGAAGAATGAAGAGTTCGTCTGGACCGAAGCGTGCCAGGCGTCATTTGAAGAGCTGAAGAGAAGGCTAACAACAGCACCGATCTTGTCGCTACCCTCAGGATCAGGAGGATTCTCAATTTATAGCGACGCGTCCGGCAAAGGATTAGGATGTGTGCTCCAGCAACATGGAAAGGTAATTGCTTATGCTTCCCGGCAATTACGGACTCATGAGAAGAACTACCCGACGCATGACCTGGAGCTAGCAGCAGTCATCTTCGCCTTGAAGCTGTGGAAGCACTACCTGTACGGCGAAAGAGTAGAGATATACACGGACCACAAAAGTCTCAAGTATGTCTTTACACAGAAGGAGCTCAACATGCGTCAGAGACGATGGTTGGAGCTCATGAAGGACTTTGATATCAGCCTGCAGTACCATCCCGGAAAGGCTAATGTGGTCGCCGACGCACTTAGTCGATATCTGATGGCGATGTTCTTGACGACAGACCGGTACCTACTGGAGGACATGGAGAAGCTGGGACTAGAACTCGTATTGCCTGCAGAAGAAATGAAGAAGCTTGGACGGGAAGCAATAATACCCGGCGCCGACTTCCCCATGATGCATTTGCAAGTGCAGTCTAGCTTGATGGACAAAATCAAGGAGACTCAATTCGAGGACGGAGCATTGTGCAAGCTCAGGGACCAGGTGGTAGCTGGCACACTGGAGGGATTCTCTATTTCAGACGGCGGAACACTGAGGAATGGCACCAGACTTTGTGTACCTGCTGGTGATTTGAGGGAACAGCTGATGCAGGAAGCTCATCACTCATAGTATTCCATCCACCCTGGAGCAAATAAGATGTACCGAGATATACGGGAGCACGTATGGTGGTATGGAATAAAGAAGGATGTCTCAAAATTCGTTGCCAGATGCTTGATCTGCCAGCAGGTGAAAGCAGATAGACAAAGACCAGCAGGACTTCTTCAGCCGCTGCCCATTCCAGAATGGAAATGGGAGCACATCACTATGGATTTTGTGTCAGGATTGCCTCGATCCCAAGGAGGGAATGACGCTATTTGGGTGATCGTAGACAGATTGACTAAGTCTGCCCACTTCATTCCCTTCAAGGTTGGTTTATCCACCGAGAAGTTAGCTGCCCTATACATGAGGCAAATCGTCCGGATACATGGAGTTCCTGTGAGCATTGTATCAGACCGAGACAGCCGCTTTACTTCTCACTTCTGGAAGAGCTTGCAAGAGAGTCTGGGGACCCAACTGAAGTTCAGCACTGCATATCACCCACAGACCGACGGACAGTCAGAGAGAACCATCCAGACGTTAGAGGATATGCTGAGATATTGCGTCCTGGATTTTGGAGGGTCATGGGAGGACCACCTACACTTGGTAGAGTTTGCTTACAACAACAGCTACCAGGCCAGCATCGGCATGACTCCTTTTGAGGCTCTGTATGGACGTCGTTGCCGCACTCCCTTGGCTTGGGACGACGTAGGAGAATGAGTCATGCTGGGACCTGAGATGATTACAGATGCGGCTGAAAAAGTCAAGGTGATCAGAGACAGACTTCGGGTGGCTCAAGATCGTCAGAAGCATTGGGCGGACAGCCGTCGCCGACTTGTGGAGTTCGAAGCAGGTGATAGTGTCTTCGTCAAGATCTCCCCCACCAGAGGAACTATCCGTTTTGGCAGAGCTGGGAAACTGAGTCCCAGGTATATCGGCCCATTCGAGATATTGAGCAGAGTTGGAGAGGTGGCATACAGAGTGGCGTTACCACCTAATCTTGAAGGCGTGCACAACGTCTTCCATGTATCGCAGCTGAGGCGTTACATTCCGGACCCGAGCCACATCCTGGATCATTCAGAGTTGGAGATTGGACCAAGTCTTACAGTACCAGAGCAGCCAGTAAGGATCGTAGACCGTATGGAGAAGCAGTTGCGGAACATCGTGATTCCACTGGTCAAGGTTCAGTGGCTTCACCACTCCCCAGGCGAATCCACCTGGGAACGAGAGGCTGTGATGAGGCAGAAGTACCCTCATCTGTTTTAAGGTATGTTTACCCTTGTTTTTCCTTCAATTGTAGTTAATTTCGAGGACGAAATTCTTTAAGGAGGGAAGGTTGTAAAATCCATAAGTTATATTAAAAACCCTTTTCTTTTTAAACCCAAAGCCCAATATCCAAACCCATACCCACTAGACTAAGTCAGAACCAACCCCCGTAATTCCTCCCCTACTCCCGGATCTGGAAACTACCTCCTTCTCACCCCGACCGGCCATCCCCGCGCGAGCACCCCCTTCGGCCAGCAGCCGGCTGCGCATCCCGCGCGGTTCCGGCGACCCCCGAGCCGGCGCCAGCCCGCGGCCCCGGCGCCCCTCTGCGGCCGCCCCGCTCCAGCACCACACACCCCTGCGCGGCCTCTCCGGCCGGCCAGCGCCCCGCACGCCTCCCCGCGCGGCTTCTCCGCGTGTCCCGGCACTCCCCCGCGTCCGTCCCCGATCCCGTCTGTGCCCGATCCCGAGTCCGAGGCCTCCCCTCAGTGCTCCTCCATCAACTTCCCGGTATGTGCCACTATCAGAACGTACTGTTCCTTCCAAAACCATTCTCCTGTCCGACCGGGACTGACAGAATAAAGCTCTGTCAATCCCGGGATAGCTTAGAAATTGATAGGTTTAAAGTTAATTAAGTAGATTAATGTTAGTTTAGTTATTGGTTTGTTAATTAATTAACGATTTGATATAACGATCTTCAATACATATATTAGTTATATATATAATAAAAACCTTATTAAATATTACGTAGATTAGTAATTATTTTGTATATATTTCTAAAATGATTTTTAGTATTCAAAATATAATACGTTAGTATTTAAAATAAGTTTTCCAAAATATTATTCTCTTACAAATTGATTTGTAATATTACCAAAATAAAATTAAGTAATATTTTTTCCCTTAAGCCTAGTTTATTAGAAATAAATTGATTGCTAAAACAAATGATATTATTTTATTATAATCGTTATAAAATAACTAAGTACTTTCCTATTTTATCTTATTAGAAACAAAATGATTTTTAAAATATTAGTATAATATTTTAAATAAGTATATCTAAAACGTATTCATTAATTTTCGCGTATTCGCATCTTTATTTCTTTTTACCAAAGATTAGTGTTTAAACGAAACAAATATAAATAAATGCTATTTCTTTTAATAAAATAGAAAATCGTTTATTTACCTTATTAAAAACAGAAATACGATATTTTACCTTAAAATAAAATGTAATATTTTCTACGATAAAATAATAAATAAGTTTTATTATTAAAATTGTTTTTGTTTTACTAAATTGCTATTACAAATTATTATTAAAAAATCGATCGTTGGATTAAATCATTAACTTAGTTAACTAATCAAGTCAGATTAAAACCCTTTGATTTAATTCTAAAATCAGATTATTGATAAATGTAGGTTCCTGTAACTAAGGTTGAGACCGTCGCGACATCTCACTCGCGTCACCAACCAAATCCAGGCAAGTTTCATATAATTCAAACCTGTATTTTAGTTGTAATTAAATATGTTGCATGTCATATAGATATATTGTGACGACACTTGATTCACAGAACCGACTGATTGACTGATTGATTGACTTATTGACTCATTGACTCATTGACTCATTGATTATTGCCTTGGGAACTGGGGAGTAAAGTTAGCACCCGTGGTCAAAGCCCCCTTATTGCCTCATTGTGGATAGCTGAAGTCCAACCTCACTGGACTGACGCCGGACCGTGTTCACTAGAACACATATTGCCTCCAACCCCAACCGGCCACGGGACGCTACCTTTCTCAAAACACTTTTAGTGATTGTAGTTGTCATCAATTGCTTCATCGACATTTACTGTTCTTGTCTCATATTTGTTTCATACAAAAATATAAATATTGTTCAAAACTATTTTATTGCATCATTTTAATTATCATTAAAATGCTGGAATTGAATATATGTTCTTGCTCCCTCCTGACTGGAGATTAACATTTTAGGTGATTACGGTGACGATGAGGCGTATGACACATTTTATGGTCCGGACCAGAGTACTGAAGGTCTAGCTGAACCTAGCCAGGAGGCCGATGTTTAGTTGTTTCTCTTTAAATTCCAAGTTGTAATAATCAGGGTTGAAGTAATAACTCTGGACCATGTTTTGCTTGATAATTGCTTGTAAAAGAATTTCTCTTTCGGACTTAGCAATAAAATTGAATTTCCTTCATGTATTCTAGATGTCTGTGTGTTACTACGGATTGATACAGCTTACTGCCGCCGTCTCACAACGGTGCAGGCTGGGCATGATCCGACTGGACCCAGATTATTGGGATCGGGTCGTGACATGGAGGCTAAACGACAAGTTGGGAGACTAATAGTGCGCCCTGAGCTCGGGACGTAGCTATTAGAATGGTGGATGCAGATTGATGGCGTGAGACTAATAGTGCGTCCTGATGTTCCGGTCCTACTGGGTTCTAGGGGGACGTGGCTATTATATGGGAGGCGGTGCTTCAGTTGAGAAGGGTTGATTTTGTGTTAGAGAAGTTAGCTTGTTCATGGAGATAGCTGCATTCAGATTGTTAGGGAGCATGCTAGGCTAGCCTTCTTGCATACCTAACTGTTTGATGCAGAGATGAACATGAAAAGAGAACCATATGTTTATATATGCATATGTTGCTAACTTGTATGTCTGTCGCAGGAATAACCGATCGACAAGGGGTAAGAAACACAAAGAGTATATATATATATAGCATGCTTGTTCATGAATATGTGCATCTTAGAGTTTATCTGATAGATCCCATTCTAACTCCCATCTGGCTACTCATTACCAACCATTAGAGGTGAGAAAGATTAATGAAACTTTCCAAGGGGATACGAACGTACTGAATCAACGGACAGGTAGACAGTTAATGAGGACTTTAGCGAGCGAGCAATCTCCAATTCCCGCTAATCACTTATATATATATATATATATATATATATATATATATATATATATATATATATATATCTGAGGGGCTCTCTTTTTATGCCGCTCCTCTTTGTAAGTCTTTCTCAATCGTACGTCTATCCCTCTCCTTCTCTTCTGTCGCGTCTTACCTTTCTCTCATGATGTACATTTTTTCACCTTATTCATCAGGTAACACCACTAAATATATTTAATTTTTGTCATATTTTTAAAATAATTTCAAATTGATGCATCCCCTAATTGATTGTTCTTATTTGCTCTTAGATGACAAAATTTAATTTGTTCTTAAATGGAATCAAATTGTTTGCTAGTATAACAATTTTCGATTAAGAAAATATGAAGCCGAAATAACTTAGTGGTTGTAAATGAAATATTTTTAATCTTGATTTTTTTCTTGTGGGAAAAAAATAATATTTAATTATGATCTCTAGGATGACAACGTTCATGATTAAAATGGTAGAATTCAAATACGTGTTCTAAGTTACATTGAATCTTTTCGATCAAATGGTCAAAATTGAACAAAAAAGATCTTGCATGACCTGGCTGATGACACTGAAGTTTAAAGTTATAATTATATTGGTTAAAAATGTGTACTTTTAATGTCAATGATATTTTGAACTAAATGGAAAAAAAAATGAATAGCTATGAAAGAATGGACGACTAAAGTTAGATATAAAAAATAGTATTTTGTGATTAGTTTATACATTTTTTTTTCTTTACATTTTTATACTTTTGTTTGCATTAGAAAATTACTATAGTCATTTTTTGATCCAGGCTACTTAGCTACCTATTGATTAGCTGTTACTAATTTTTGATACGATCATACAATCTTGATCACAATTCCTAAGACTAATGCCTAGTTATAGTGCACGGGGACACCCACGGATAGTTCCTGGATTCGAATTTTTTTCCAGATGGCTATGTAACATATATAGCACTGCTCAACTTGGTGAAAAGACATAAAAAGAAAAAAAAATCTTTCGGATTTAATTGCTTTATGTCTTCAAAACTTATGCATCGTATTTTGCCCAAATAGTATCCAATTCACCTTAGTTAATTGAACTAAGGATCTATATTGTACAAGTCAAACATGATAATCATTACACAACAATTGTTTTATGTATTGTCAAGGACGGATCCAAGTGTTGCATGAGGTGGGCTTCAGTCCACCCAATTATTTATTTTTTTTATTTAATTTTTTTTATTTATGTGTTAGTCCAAATCTAATCTACCCCAATCCACTCTAGTCCATTCCATGTGTATGTTTCTGGACCCGTCCTTGTATATCGTAAAGGTGGTCCATTGTACATACTAGTTTTTTTTTAGAATTTTTTTTTTGACTTCGCGGCATAATGTACGGAATCCGACGTAACGTTCGGGACTTTTTGTGTATACTGTATTGCATGCATTTGGACCCACTGTTCTCCAACTCCCATCATTTATAAATGGAAGGAATAATACGTCCCTATGGCTTGATCCACTAACCTTCAGCCATCCAACCGGAGTCGTATATCTCTCCTCAATAACCACAATAGTCACTCGAGTTCGGTACTAGTTCCTTTTTAAGATAGAACTATGTTGATATCGTTTTGGTTTTTGGGTCCTGGACCATCGTTCAATCTGTCGTCAGGGTCCTGGACCATGTTAGGCTCTTCCAAACTTAATTTAATCTCAAGTTTATATTTTGTTATTACTATGAACTACTTTGATGGTGACACAAGATTCTATTGTTCTATTTTTTTTCTAGGATTTTACACATACTACAAGGGTGGTTGAACTTGGATTAGAACGAGGAATAGCGAGAGAAAAAAAAGGTTCTAAAAAACTATTTTGGTGCATCCAGAAATTTTTTAAATTCTCAATCTCCATCAGATTTTCTTTTGGTACTTTAAGCTGATTCAATGACCATAAAAAATTAGTCATATATTTCATAAATTTAATAAAATAATTTCTGTACAGAATTTTTTTTAAAATAAATTATATAAAACGAAAATATTTTAAAAACATTTAAAATTATGAAAGATTTTACAATCTCAGATGGCAAAAATATGGAAAAAAAAATTTATTTTTTTTGTTACATTTTCGTCAACTGAGATTGCCAAAATTTGACTTTGTCCAATTTTTGTCATCTGAGTTGGCGAAAATTTCCTACGATTATTTTTTTTTTTGGATTTTTTTTGTTTGTTTTTTTTGTGTTAATTTTTTTTGGATAGTGGATTTGGTTTTATTTTTGTTGGTTTAATTTTTGTGTTGGATTTTTTTGGCACTTTTCTGCCCACATGGTAGAAACGTCTGGTGGCTGTCTGGGTGACCGTTACGTGACAGAAATGTCACGTGGCAGTCGTTTATTAAAAAAAAATGTTGTAAGCATTTGGTAGTAAACTTGGCATTATTGAAAAAAAAAAAAATTCAAATTGAGAGGGGGTCCGAGATTATTTGGCCCCAAAATTTCGGTTGGTGATGGTCCAAGCAGTATGGAAGTGAGTTCTGGAAAAAAAAAAAAAAACTGAAAAGTAACCAATTCAAAGTTTGTTACGATGATTAGTTTGGCTCTCATTTAAAATAGATTTTTTTCTATTTCGTAATCAATGAGGATGGATTTTTTTATGAAATTGTTCAAGAGATGGTTGGAGTTTTGTCCAACTCCAAAACCCCATCAAAGTGTTGTATAAACGAAGTTAAATTACAAGGTTGGAGACCTAACTTCAACAAACATTTTTTTCCCTTCCAAACTATGTTTTAAAGTAACAATATGGACCCTCTCCTAAGGAGAGAATTATGTAGAATCTTAACCTTTTAAGATCAAATCAAAACCACCCCCTACAAATGATAAATCCAAGGGTCGTGGTTTGCATAGTTCTACATCATAATTCCGTGTCCACAAATATATTTTTGGAACTCAAATCAAACGTAAGATTTCCAAAAAAAAAAAAAAAAAAAAAATTGTTAGCAAAAAATATTGTAACCATTAAGATCGTTGAAAGTCTCAATAGTCTCTAGCTGTTGTTTGTTTAAACAAAATTTTTTCTACTGTTGAATTTTTTTTCTTTTCTTTCGGAACTGCTACGTTGTCCACACGCGGGCCAGTCCGTCCGTCACGTGTCGTCATTCCATTGACAGGTCAACCGACGACGGAAGGACCGGGCCGCCTAGGCACAACAAATCATTTCCAAATTTTTTTTCTTTCATGAAAGCTTTCTTGGGACATGTTAATAGTAAAAAAAAATCTAACGAATTGTTGACAAACTCTACAAAGTATCAATATACCTCAACATCAGAGGCTGAGTAATTTGCCCCAAAAAAAAAAAAAAAAAAAATTGACAAGAAGAAAACTTTTGGGAGTATGATGTACTGCATCATAATTCTTCCTCATTGAATTTTCAATAATAACAATCTCTACACTTCAGTAACCCCTTACAATAATGGCAAAGTCGAACGGAAAAGGAACTTTTGTTCCTGTTCCGTCGCTATTTTGCAGTATTTTTGTAGTGCTAAGCATTCACAGGCACCTGCATCTTCTCATCAAAACTAAAGATACTATTGGTCCTGCTCTCCTCCTCCTCCTCCTCTGTAACCTCGGCCACCATCATGTTCATCATCATGGTCTTGATCTTCCTCCGTTGCTTGCTCCTGAGCCTCTCCTCGGCCGCGTCGAAGTCGATCTGCTCCTCCCTGCAGCCCACGCTGCAGAAGGGCGTGTCGCCTCTGTACATGTAGATGTCGTCGCCCGCAGCGAACGGCTTGCTGCAAAGAAAACAGGAATCCTTGGCCATTCTGACTTGGTCTCTCTCTGTGGTTTGGTAATGTCAAAAAATGAAGAGGCGGCGGAAAAGAAGAGAGGAAGGTTAGAACGGGGGGGTGGTGGTGGTATTTATAGAGGTTTTAACGGATGTGGGCCCCATGCCAATAATAGGAAGGGAATCCAGATCGTGTCGCTGTAGCAGTGGAACGGGTCCGCACTCTGATGTGGATTCGTGTCAGCAGCTGATACAGCTGGTCCCAGCAAACTGCGATGATCAGTACTGATGTGGATTCGTGTCAGCAGCTTATATATACAGCTGGCCCAGCAAACCGAACATGGCTTGCCGGAACGGAAGGGGGGCGGATCTGCTGTCCATTATTTTCTGTTTCCGATCCTGTCCCTCCAAACCAAAAGTATGGAATCCACTGTAGGGGACATGATTTGGACAAGACCGTCTTAGGTCATTTGAAGGTCCTAGACAAAAGTTCAAATATAAAATATTTTTTTAAAAATATACTTACATACTAGTATTTCATATTTTGAAATATATCTATGTACGAGTATCGTCCTTGCATGCGCTTGCAGCTGTATGAGAGAGAGAGAGAGAGAGAGAGCATGCACTACCAGAAAAAGTCAAATTAGCGACGTTTAAAAAAGTCGCTAAATGACCAAAAAACGTCGCTAATCACTTTTAGCGACGTTTTAAAGAAGTCGGAACAAAACAAGTCGTTGAAAAAAAAACGTCGCTAAATGTTGCAATGCAGACGTTTTTAGCAATTTAAATGTGTCGCTAAATTAGCGACGTATAGCGACGCAACGTCACTAATTAGCGACGTTAATTAACGTCGCTAAATGTCGCTAATTAGCGACTTATATAGCGACGTTACATCAACGTCTTTAATGACCTGACAATATTGCCATGTCAGCAATTTGCGACGTACAGCGACTTTTTTAGCGACATCATTAGCGACGTGTATTAACGTCGCTAATTAGCGACGTATTTAGCGACGTGTATAGACGTCGCTAAACGTCGCTAAAAACGTCGCTAATTTTACAAAAAAAAAGAATACTGAATTATTTCCAAACTATTATTCCTGCAGTTTATTAAATCACAATCTCTATAAATAGACCCAGAGCAACCCTCCATTGAATTTCTGGGTTTGCCAACCCCCTTGGGTTGAACACTCAACACCGGTAAAATAACATATTTAATATGAATAATATAATAAAATTTGAAGAAAAGAAAGCATCCAACAAATCTCATCGTAAAGAATACGGCAAATATATATCCATACAATCTCATCCTAAATAATACAAAAAATATAAATATCCAGCAACTAGCTATACTACTGCGGATCTACAGGAGGCTGACCACCGGCGCGCATGAAGGATAAGAACAGCTCATACTGCTCCGTGGAATCGACACCGATGTCGATGGAGAAGGCAGTGACGTCGGTGGAGTCTGTGTAGATGTAGGCGGACCAGGAGGCCGTACCCGCTCTAAGTCAGCGAGTCGCTGGTTGTAAGAATCCATGGTAGATAACAGCCTCGTACTGCTATGAACCATTGAATCCTGCATCATCGTCAGCCTCTCGCCCATCGATAGGTGTGATGCCTGCAGCTCCGTGATGTTGCGGTCTGTCGAGGCTCTAATATTATTTGTCAAATCCCGGAGCTCCGTGATGCTGCGGTCGAGCATATCGAATCGTGCGATGAGCGTTGGATCGTCCGCCTGTGGCTGGGACCGGGGCTGCTCCTCCATCCTTCGCAGCAACTCGTCACAGAGAGACGCGATATGACGGTCAACGACCTCCTGGACTCTAGCCGACGACTGCGAGGACTGTGTGGAATGCGCAGCTGTCGGGAAGGCCCTAGATGACTGCGTCGCAACCAGGGCGCCATAGGATCCCGTACCGTAGTACGTACCTCTCTGGAGACCACCAGCTGCGGTCACCCACAGGTCGTCCGCCGACGGAGCTAGAGCGGGCTGCGAGAAAGTACCAGCCTCTCCAGGTGTAGGTGCGCTAGCTGTCGCCCGCTCACGCAGCCTAAGATACTCGGCCTAGAAAGGTTTGAAAACTCGATAATTGCCTAAGTTATATTAAAATTAACACAAAGTAAAGTAATACTTACATAGGTCTGCGAGGCCCTCTCATCAATGAGATTTCGTCCTTGCGATGGGTGGCCAAGAAGACGGTCACCATGTTTGCATCCTCACCCCTCTGTACCTGTTAAAAATATATTATTTAATACTGAACTTAAACATTTTTTCCTACTACCATTTTATGGTACTTACATTAAAATAATATATTTTAAAAGAAAAAACATACCAAACGACGAAAATGTTCCGTCATCGGAATCGAGCCACCACACCACTTGGCAGCATTCCGCCTAGCCGCCCTGGCCTTTTTAGACCTTTCCTTGTAGCTCGGATCATCGAATATAGCCCTCATCGCAGTCTACTTCTCAAGCGTGATCCAACCTTGTATCGGTTTTCCAGCACGATCACGAGCCTTCTGGTCATCCAGAGCATCTTGGATAAGTTTGGCGGCAACGGTAGGAAAGAGCCGCTCGATCAACTCGGCCCGGTGCGGAGGATAGAAATACGTTTGCTACAATAAATAATTTAGTAAGTGAGCATCACGGATAAGTTATATAATATGCATAAATTAGAGGATTTATTTAACATATGTTTCCTCTAACAGTGGCCTTGTAGCGATCAGCACCACAGAATCTGCACGCATCTTCATCCTTGTCGTCTTTGTAGTACAACATGCACCCGTTGCGACATGCATCAATTTTCTCGTATCCCATCCAGAGCGATCTCACCATCCTTTTAGATCGATAGAAGTCTTTAGGCAACTTTGCACCATCGGGCAAGATCTCTATAATCAAATCGATCAGTCGATTATAGCATTCTTGCGACATGTTAAAATCGGACTTGATGCTCAATAATCTTGTAACCACCTCCAACGGTGAATGATCCTCCCAACCAGGATATAGTGGACTCCTAGCATTCTCCAGCAACTTCATAAATTTTGCAGCATTGGCATTCGGTACCTCCTCAGCTGCAACATAATTGTCCGGATTGTAACTAGGTCCCGCCGCATCATAATTGTCCGAATTAAAACTAGGCCCCGCCGTATCATAAACCATGTTCACCCACCCGTCGTCGTAAGCATCGTGGTCGTGGACATCCATATACGGCTCCACATAATGCTCCGACTCCGATGCTAGAGACACAAGTTCTCCGTGCACGGTCCACTGATAGTAATTCGGCGTGAAGCCCTTCGAGTACAAATGATATGTGACTTCCACTTCTGGATGATATTTTCTGTTGCGACATCTCACACACGGACACTTAATTTTGGTACCGTCCATGTACTGAGGGAACGCCTTGGCGAACTGCAGGAACTACTGTACACCCTCAATGAATTCATCCCGCATACCGCACATGTTATCAGGATGACGGTTATACATCCACGAACGATGACGTAGATAGTAATTCATATACATTTCTAGATACTTCTGCAAAAATGACAGTATGTAACATATAAATCATTACATACCGTGGTTTATCACCTAACTTCATAACTTAACCGTACTATAAAAATCATAACTGATATAATACATACTTTCATTTATCAAAGTCTAAAATAAGCAATATTCAAAACAACTAACCATTTAAACTAACACATACACCTATCAACTAACAGTCATGAAGTATTAACTTACCTACAAACTGAGAACAATACCCAACTAACATGTAACACTAACCACCCTTTAACATATAACTTAATATTTACTAACAATTGAAACTACATCATGGCCTCTAATTCGAATACTAAACTAAAAGTCATATCTAATTATCATACTCCTACAACTACCTGACACTAACCTTCACCATATACTAACCATCATCAATCATCTTACTACAGACAGTGTGCCACTGAACTAAGAGTCATCAACTTCAAGTTCCACAATCAACTTCCTTCCCTGGACTTAACTGTATTCAAATCTGAACACAACACCCACCGAACTACACCTAAACAGCAACATAATTCCCCCACATTGATGCTTACTGCAGTTCTTCCTACGGTAGACTATCTGACTACCTCTCCCCCCATAGCACTATGAACTGCACTATAAGTGTACAGTCAACACACTACAGATAGTGTGCCATACTACAGAACTGCAGCTGCCCCCAACCACACTCCTAGCTCACTGACTTACCTCAGCATACTCCAATGCACATTGGACTGATGTGCCTCAAGTCTCCCCCTGCTCACTGCTGCTGTTACCTCTACTTGCCATGCTTACATGTGTACCTCAATCTATGTGCTTGTAGGCACTCAAACCCGAGCCCCTCACATATTCACCATTGTACATCTAAAACCCAACTTGAGTCACGCTCACTGATACACTTGTATCAGTATACACCATCTCCTCACTCATTTGCTGCTAACATAGGACACCACTATGATACCCTCAACTTTGATATACCCTCCCTGCATACTTCAATAACACTCTCACACACACTCTAACTAATATAAAAGTATCAATACCAACCACACAAATAACACTAACAATACAGACACTATACGCACTGGCATTTGGTACCAATAATCACTGCTCCTGTTGCTTTCTCGACGTTTAGTGCACATACATTTTAGTGTGCATGTGTGTGTCGAGTGTAGTGTCAGGGTGTGATTATGGGGGATAGGTAGGTGTTAGGAATCAATCCTGATCAAAAACCCTAACCCTAACCCCAGGTCAAAAAATCTAACCCTAACCCTAACCCTAACCCCAGGTCAAAAAATCTAACCCTAACCCTAACCCTAGGTCCTGATCAGTGTCTGTGTCAGTGTGTGTATGTGTGTGTGTGTCGTGTCTATGTCAGTGTTTGTGTGTGTGTGTGTCGTGTCTGTGTCAGTGTCACATGTGTGTCCTGTGTGTGTGAGAGAGAGAGAGAGAGAGAGAGAGAGAGAGAGAGAGAGAGTTAGGGTTTACCTAGAGCTCGAGGAGGAGGAGGGGGAAGCCGGAGTAGCCGCTGTGGAGAGCCGGTCGCCGGAGCGGGGGGGGGGAATTTTTGGGTTTTTGAAATTGAAATATTTTCGACAGATGGAGAAAAACGAAACCGAGCCATAATTAACCAAATTTTAGCGACGTTTAGCGACGTCAAATAAAAACGTCGCTAAATTAAATTTTAGCGACGTCATAGACGTCGCTAAACACGTTGCTAAATATTTTTAATATAAATGTCGCTATATACGTCGCTAAACGTCGCTAAATTAGACATATTAGCTACGTTTAGCGACCTTAATTGTACTTATAGCGACTAATCTTTTAAAATCTTAATAAAAGTCGCTAAACGTCGCCATTTAGCGACGTCTAGCGACGTTTTTACATGAAGTCGCTAATTTATATATTATTAGCGACGTTTCCTTTGACGTTGCTAAAATACGTCGCTAATCTCGCTTTTTCCAGTAGTGATGGCTTCTACTTTTTTTTTTCTTCTCTTTATATAAAATAGAGAAAATGAAGAGGCGAAAACGGTACGGTAATTTCTACAAGAGATGAGAGAAAGAAGCGATAACTGATCTTAATTGATTTGTCACGTTTTACCGAGTCATCTGTATCACTTTTCATATTCTTCTTTTTCCAGCCAGATATAGCTTGTCCGGACCTTTCAAAGAAAAAAAGGTAAAATTTGATGATTACATATATACTTATATACTAGTATTCCATATTTTTGGGGCCCCTAAAAAAGTGGGGTCCTAGGCAGCTGCTTCCTTTGCCTAAAGTAAGAATCGATCTGGAATTTGGGACAGCAGATCCGACATAACCGGAAGCAATTTATAAGTAAAGGTAGTATATAAAAAAAAAATTCAGAGCATTTACAGTGGGAATGCTCTATACTGTACAAAATTTTTTTTTAAATTATGTAAATTACCACTTTTGGAGGGTTTCGTTATATTGGCACACAATATTAGGGAATCCACGAATGGGACAGTCCAAACACATACTCCATATTATTAGAAATTGTGTAAATTATTAATTTTGGAGTGTCTCCTTGATATTGGTATACAATGGTATACTCCAAACTAACCTGATATTTTTTTTCTTCATTCTGCTTCCCTATCTGGTAAGATTTTACCCCCTCTTTTTCTCTTTATTTTTTGTTTCCTGCTAGGAAAGAATGTTTTTCTTACTTTTAATGGGTCCAAGAATTAATGTAGACGAGATAGGACACGTACCAAATCTGAAGAGTCTCTTGGCTTTCTAGCAATGTTCAAGTATGAACAAGTGACCATTGCATCATTCAAGTGCTGTAAATTTTGACTAAAGTCAATATGTAGCATTTGAAACCGACACTCCAAACATATACTTCAAATTATTAAAAAGTGTGTAAATTACTATTTTTTGAGTGTTTCCATGATATTGTCACACAATGATACACTCTAAATAAGCACTCCAAATTAATCTTCTCTATTTTTTTTTTCTCTTTTTCCTCTTTATTTTCCTTCCCCATTTGGTAAGATTCTTCCTGATCTTTTCTATTTCTTTATTTTTCTTTCTTGTTTTGTTACTTTTGGTGGACCCAACAATTAATATAGAAGAGCTAGGAGACGCTCCAAATCTGGAGTGTCTCGTAGCTTTCTAGTAATTTTCAAGTATTTATAAGTGTCCACTATAATCTTCAAGTGCTATAAAATTTGACTAAAATTAAAATATAGTACTTGAAACATCTCTTACTATGGATGCTCTTATATTCCAAATAACACATCAAATTCATATTCCAAATTAACTATAAAAAAAAATTTATCTTTTTTTTTTTTTTTCCTGATGGGTTCAATTAGATTACTATTCACTTGTTAGAACACATTTTAAATTTGAAGAGCCTCTTGACTTATTAATATTTTTTATATGTGGATAAGAGTCTAGTGCAGTCCTGAAGTACTACATTTGACTAAAGCAAAATATAACATTAAAACCATTTCCCATGTATGCTCTAAGCCTCTAACTTATAGTTCGTTATTATCTAAGCTATGCACTACACATTTTATTTATAGAGTTCCAAAAAAGAAAACGGAAAATTTAAATCAGAACATTATAATATAAAATATTTTCAAACAAAGTATTAAATTTTTAAAAATTATCAGCAGAGCATCAAAACGTCCTTCGTAAGGACGTTTTATACTTTCCGTCAGTAAAAAATTAACTTCCGTTAACGACGTAAAAAATAAAAATTTAATATAAAAAAAACGTTCTTCCTAGGAGCATTTTTCTACTCTCTCTCCTCTCCTCTCTCCTCTCCGCTCTCCTCTCTCCTCCTCTCCCGCTCCCCCCCCCTCTCTCTCTCTCTCTCTCTCTCTCTCTCTCTTCTCCTCTGTTTTTCGTTCCCCTTCTCTTCTCTCCTCTCCGCTCTCCTCCTCTCCCGCTCCCCTCCTCTCCCCCCCTCTCTCTCTCTCTCCTCCCCTCCCCTCCCCTCTCTCTCTCTCTCTCTCTCTCTCTCTCTCTCTCTCTCATCTCCTCTAGGCAAAGTAATATATATATATATATATATATATCTATATATATATATATATATATATATATATATATATATATACTCTGATTTTTTTTCTTTTTTGTGCCACGAGTTTAACATCCAAAATAAAATATTTTATCATTGAACCCAAAATAAAAATCTACCGTACGAATATTACGTCTGCCGTCGATCAGACTTCGAACGCCCATAACTATTTGTTTTCAAATCATTTTTCGTCACACAATAGGTCGATTTGTATGTTTTCGACGAGAGTAACACAATTCGTGTAGAGAGAATTTTCATCCGAAGTAAGACGTACATATTACAGATAAAAATATAAAATATAAAACTTTAAAGTATCATAACTTTTGACTGGAAGATCGAAACAAGTCCCAGTTTGTGCCGAAATGATCGTATAGAAAAGTACTTCGGGATAAACCGTTTCACCGTTTGACGGACTTCCCAAATTTTTAGAATTGCAAAAAAATGATGTTTGGACCTCCAAATTTTAATTTTGGTATTTTTTTTTTACAAAATATTTATTTTACCAATAATAAATTTACTGTTAATAACAGAATAAAACAAAATTGGGATATTTTAAATAACAGAATACTTTAACAAATTTTAAGGATAAAAATTTGAAATATTTTAAATTTTAAAATTTCGATACAGTAAATTTTCTGTTAATTTATTTTAATTTTATTTCGTTAAAATTTATTTTCTTAAATAAAACATAAAATTAACAAAATAAATTGGCCTCCCACCAATTAACAAAAAGACAGAATCTTTTTTGTTATTTTCGTTAAAATAAATTAACCAATTAACAAAATATATTAAATTAACAAATAAATTGACCTAGGAGGGAGGAGAATAGAGGAGAGAGGAGGGGAGGGAGGAGAGAGAGAGAGAGAGAGAGAGAGAGAGAGAGAGAGGAGCGGGAGAGGAGAGAGCGGAGAGGAGAGGAGGAGAGAGGAGAGGAAAGGAGAGGAGAAGAGAGAGAGAGAGAGAGAGAGAGAGGGGTGCGGGAGAGGAGGAGAGAGGAGAGCGGAGAGGAGAGAGGAGAGGAGAGGAGAGGAGAGAGAGTAAAAAAACGTCCCTGGGAAGGACGTTTTTTCTCGGAAAAACGTCCTTCCAAAGGACGTTTTTCTTGTATTAATTTTTTTTTTCCGACCGTTAACGGAAGTTAACTTTTTACTGGCGGAAAGTATAAAACGTCATTCCAAAGGACGTTTTGATGCTCTGCTGGTAATTTTTAAAAATTTAATGCTTTTTTTGGAAATGTTTTATATTATAATGCTCTGATTGAAATTTTTCGAAAAAAAAAATTTCATTTGTAACATTTAGCTTTGACAGATTTTCTAAAAAAAATATAAAATAATAAAATAATTTCTTTTTGTTTTTGTGGTTGTTCTAGTTCAAAAATTATATGCATACTTTACTTTCAAACTAGTAGATGTTGACAATCTCACTGTAAATAAAATTATAGTAATGAATTTCTCAAGTTCCAATTGCACAAACTTAGATGTTGACGTTCTCACCGTAAATAATATTACAGTAATAAATTTCTCAAATTCTAATTGCACATAATAATAATAATAATAATAATAATATATATATATATATATATATATATATATATATATATATATATATATATATATATATATTTATTTATTTATTTGAACTAGCAAATCCAAAATCGCCACCAAGAAATGTATGATTATTCAGAGAAAAGTTCTTAAAATTAAATATTAATTATATATATTATTGAGATCCAAATATAAATTTTACAACTTATCTGAGATCAAAAGTCTAAATATTCTATTATAATAAATAATTTGTATTGAACTACATGATGCCATTACAATGGAAAATTTCTCCCTTAAATTGAAAAGTAAGGACACGTTATACATACTTGGCTCAACTAAATTAAGAAGAAACAAACATAAAATCTATCAATTTTGACGGAAAACTAGTAAATCAAGATCCATAAGCGTGCTATTGTTCTTAATAACATGACGATCAGTAAATGAAAAACACCTAGAATTCATATTTTCATAGAGCTAATGAATGTAGAGCATTTGACAACAATCATTACATCTCAGATCATGGCTTTGTCATACACACAGACACACGCTTCTCACTCTTCATTTCTTGTATTGATGTTTGGCTAAATTTGACTTTGATACCCTCAACTATTCTAAATGTTCCACTTAATATCCTAAATTTTTAAAAAATAATTTTTCTAAAATATCCACTCTCTCTTCTCAGCCCTTCCCTCCCCCCCCCCGCCCGCTGTTCACCTCCCCCTGTGCAGTCCGTGCACTGCTCCTGCTGTCGCCGCTCCTGCTCGCTCGTCCCTGTGGGCCCGTGCGCGTCGTCCGGTCGGAGAGGGAGGGGGAGGAGGGAGGCTGGCGAGGGAGGTGTGGAGGGGTAGTTTAGAATTTTTATTTTTTTTATTTTTATTAAGTTACAAAATTTTAATAGTTGAGGATATCAAGTTACTGATTAAAAAAGTTTAGGGTATCAAGTTGAACATTTATAATAGTTGAGGATATCAAATTAAAATTTAGCTTTGATGTTTTAGAATGGACTCCATAATGACCAAATCTCTATGAGTCCCTATTTATTTCCTTTTCATGATTTTTTATGACCATTTGTGGGTTAAAAAAAGGAATATATATATATATATATATATATATATATATATATATATAGAGAGAGAGAGAGAGAGAGAGAAGGAGAAGGAGGGGGAGGGGGGGAGCTGATAGAGATTTGTGTGTTCAAGCCTCCTGGGCGTCATTTAATTCCTCTTTGGAGGAATTAACTGGCGAGTTTGTGATGGGTGCAGCGCAGATGCGGTTCAAGTACAGTGCAGATGCAGGTGCGGACCTACGGGCCGAGATGTGTGGGACCTTCGGATCGAAATTGTAGACCTTCGGACCAGAAGTATGTAACACAATTAACTCTTCCACACACACACACACACACACACACACACACACATATATATATATATATATATATATATATATATATATATATAACACCTCTAACTCAAGTGGTTGAGGTGGACATAATTCTTTCGGCTGGGTAGATTCGATTCCACAGGAGAACACTGACTACTAATTATTGAGATTTATCATTCCTGAGTACCCATGCCCTAGGCCTCGTTTGGTTCGCGGAAAGGAAATGAAAGGAAAGAAAAGGAAATCAATTCTTTACTCTTTTCTTTTCTTTCTTTGAAAAATTATAATTTTATTGATTTTTCTTTCCGGTGTTTGAAAATGACAAGAAAATTAAGAGAAAGAATGCACATTTAAAGGTGGAAAAGTGAATTCTTGGTTGGATGGAGGGAACCATTTTCTTCCCTAATTTATTTTCATTAGGAATCACTTTTCTTTCCTCCTCAATTGCTTTGGCTTACAAATATAGAAAAATAATCACTTTTTTTTCTTCTTTCAATTTTATGATTCCGCGAATCAAATTTTGTGTGCATATATATAATCTAACTCGAGTATTTGACATTATTATAGTAACTTTATTAGTAAATAATGCATGTTGAGAATTTGTAAAATAGATATATTCGTCAATCCAACATCACACTGGTATTATTGGTATATATTAATGTTTCTATTGATCTATGTTAGAACATGTTTATGTTATATGACCTAATGTTTTCTCACGTCCTTAACTGACTAATTTTGTTTATCCCATCTTCAAGTGATTGACACCCACTATTCTCATTTTAGCTACTGAGAGTTTTCTGGACTTTGATTTAACACTCTCGTCCAATAAACACATGCTGTCCTACATAAATTTATTCTAATATGAACGAGTTATTAACTGCGATCACAAATAACTCTACAACTCTTCGACCTACACTTTCGTGTTTATAATCGTGTTTATTTGATTTCAATCCTATAATTTTATTTTATTTATTTCTGATAGAAAAAAATATTTGACACAATGAAGGAAATAGCGGTGTCGTATCCAATCAATTTTAATGTTAGTCCCTAACAAATTTATAATTTATATGTGTTGTCCTAAACCAGAAATTTAATAAAAAAAATAAAAACATATAAAATGAGAGAGAGAGAGAGAGAGAGAGAGATGTGAATTGGGTGAGACGGAGCCCACTGCAGCCCAAGGGTGATTCCGCCCTTGGTTGTCTCCTAACATATATGATTTTCCGTCACAAAAATCCTGTTAGCCATTGGTTAAACGAAAAAAAATTGGAACAAAAAAAATTTGGGACAACAAAAATACGAACATAAATCAGCACAACGCAAACAAATTACGTTAAAAAATCGATCAAACCATCGGTCAAACGAAAATATTGAAGTTAAAATTTTTATTTACTTAAACAGGTTGTCAAATTTGGTTAATTAAATACCACATTTTTTGTGCCGAATTTGTCATTAGTTTGTACGAAACACGTTTAAAATTTGGCAAGCTTAAAATTTGCATAGTAATACGATTTTTTCAAAAGTACGTAAATGTTATACATTTATGAAAGGTACAATTTTTTTTATGTATTATATAAATTTATTCGGATAATTGCTAACAAAGATACAAAATTGGTTGTGACTTTATGAAAGATCTGTTAGAAATTTTGTTGTTTTTCTTTTTGAAAAAATCAGAATAAAAATAAAAATAAAACTGATTTACCGGCCTCTGGGGAAGTCGTGCATGAAGCACTGCCCTAAGAGTTTATTCGAGATCTGTGTGCAGACGTTCCCGACGCTCCTAGTAGTAAAACCCCCGCACTACCGGAATCTCGTTGCCGCACACGACTTGGAGAGAACGACCAGAACTTAGCTCTGCCCAGAGCTTGGAGACGATGGAGATTAAACAGAATGTTGACAGAGGTTTGGAGTAAGAAAAATTTCTGAATGATTTTACAAAGAATTCAGTCCGAATATATAATACAATTGTGTAACGGTCAGAATTAAATTATGATTAATTCAGCCGTTACGAATGAACCTGGACACAGAAAAAAAAACGGTTCAAAATTCGTAACGTTCAGAAATAAATTCAGGAAAATAAATGAAGAAGAAGAGGGGCAAAAAGTATTTTAGGGTCCCAGCCCGAACCCGAAGAGGAAATCGGATCGGCATTCGGCGCCCGCAGATGTGGGCGCGTACCCGCACCCGTTACTCGCGCCGAACCAAACCGAGCCGAGCCGGACCGGGCGACGGCGGCGGCGCGCGCGTGTGGCCCAAGGGGTTCCCCACACAACAACTTAATAGAGCAAAGGAGAGAAACTAATATATGTACATAGGAAGGTGTAATCACCTGAATTTTTCTAAAATTTTAAATTTATTTTCTGGTATTAATTAGCAATTTTCGGTAATTTTTAAACCAATAATTTAAAGCTGTCTGAATTAAAATAAATTTTTAAAATGAAATTAAATAATATTAAAATGTGATGAAAATTATATTTTCGAGTGTAAAATTAAAAACCGAGCCTGGGGTATTTTTTCGGGAATTTATTGGACCCCGGATGAATTTTTAAAGGATTAAAAACTATTGTTAAATTTATCTGATTATTTAAACCTATATATTATTTAAACCTATATATTATTTAAACCAAACCATTTATCTGAACCGAACCCTGAACCGGACCAAGCCGGCCGGTCAAACTAGACCGAACCGCTCAGGCTAGCGGGTCGGATCCGGGTAAGAACCCGACCCGCCAGCACCAGACCCGACCCGACCCGTTCCAAACCCTAACCCCCAATTTTTCGTCTTCCCCGATTCCTCTCCCTCCGGCGGCCGTTTCCGCCGCCGTGGCCGCCGGAGACTGTCCGTCTTCATCTCCCCTCAACCCGCCGACGCCTCCTCTTCCATTTCCGGTAACCCCCGACCTCTCCGTCTTCCTTCTCCCTCTATTTAAACCTCTTCTCCGGCCGATTCTCCCTCCTTCCCCGTCTTCCCCCTCCGCTTCACTTCTTCGACGAACCGCCCGGCCGCCTGAGACGACCCAGCAGCTATCCCTCTACTCCTTCCGCCCCTCTCCGTTGCCCAGAACCCGGCGCCACCCCACGACCGGACTTCGTCGATCCCTCCAGCCCCGGTCCTCCAGCAACTGAGGTGTCCCCGCCTCTGCCAGCCGCTCGAGACGCCCCAAACCCTCAGCAACTCCGGCCAGAGCCGTCCTCGGCAGTCCGCAGCCCTCCGCCTCAGCCGACCCTGCCTCGCCGACCTCCGCCAGTCTCCGGCGACACCCACCCTGTCCAGCGCCGCCTCGGACACAGACACAAAAGCTTCAGAACCCTAACCCTAGTATTGACGCGTGTCGGATACGAGTAGGACACGAGGATACTCGGGATTTTCAGACCCAGTTCAGGTAACCGCAACTTTCTGCTCGTAGCTCGGTTTCCTATTCCGTCAGTTTTATCATGAAGCCTGTATGACCCTCTCGGTGCCCGGACAAACCGCTCGGGGCATCGCGTCCTGTGGTGATCGCACACCGCGATCCAAAAACAGGAAAAACTAAGCCCTGTTTCACCCCGGAATCGAGTACGCCCCGCCAAACGGGACGACTTGGTCGCGTGCGGTCTTCACCGACACGTGAGCATCGTAGATACGGACGTACGGGCTTTCGCAGAAGCTGATTCGGATGTGCGTGCACACCGAAATCAGTGCGTATCCGCGGACACCGTCCCGTATCCGAGTTTTCTGAATCTCGCTGTAACTTAGTGTAAACACGTCGGATCGAGACGAAACTTGCGCCATCGGACTCGTAGCAATACGCTGGTCCTGTGGGTCAAGTTTGGCTCGATTCTGAGAACGTTGGAAAAAATCACGTGTCGTGGGCCCCACAGGATCCACCGGACAGGCGATTTTGAGAACGGCTCATCGGAATCCAATTCTGGAAGTTCCGTTGGGTTCGTATCAACGTTCCTGACTTGTTGACACTAAGTTGGACTGATTTGGAGACCTTTGACCCTGACCCGGTTTTCGGTACAAAGCGACCTACACATGGACCCGCTTTGGCCCAGAAATGTCGTTTTAGCCCTTGTGTCCAAACTGGACTCAAGGACAGGCGTTACTAACTATTTCCTATGTTCTGAGACTGTTGGTAATGTTCATTTCAGCTTTTGGAGGAGTTATTGCTGAACCCACTGTTATTAAGACCGCTACTGATATTCCAATCCCAGGCAAGTGTACCTTGCCATAAATTGCAGTTTATTAGTTTATTTAGTTCTTTTGCTTTATTTTCTGGAATATTGTACATGCTACAACCTAGGACCGTATGACGTACTTTGTGTCCGATCACAGTCGGGTGCCAACCCCGTACGCGGAGTTGAGTATGTCATTTAGTGATGGACATTCGAGACCCTTTATATTCTCGTGCTTGATTATCAAGTACACTACAACCTAGGACACTTGACACCATACATTGACAGAATCTTCCTGACATATTCAAGGCGATTCTGTATAGGATACAGGATGGACATAGTTATATATTCTTAGTTTATGACTGTTGCATTAGATCTGATCTCACGTGACATGGACATGAGACGTGTGGTTACATTGGGTGGGGAGAGACACACAGGCTACAGGCTGTTCTATACATATATACTACTATTGTGAGGTTGTAGACTCTCGAGCAGAGCTAGACCACTACTAGATATTGCTGCTACCGGCTCCCCGACACAGAGCTTGTAGCAGTCTCAGCCTGAATACTAGTGTTGCTCTCAGTTGCATTTTCACTTAGATGGTTATGTAGTTACCCTGCTTATTCATTTACTATTTTCACTGCTTTTATTTCTGGTTTGTATTATTTGTACCTTGCTATGTCCCCTGAGGACCTGGAATGGATGATGTCCCCAGGTTTAGCAGAAGAGCATTATCCCGAGGTTTACGGGACAGGAGCTGAAGCTATACCAGGAGCTGTTGCTGAAGGAGAACCTAACATAGAAGCAGAGGTGATGGCAGAAGATTTTACTTGAGATTATGTTATTTGTACTCTTCAGATACTTTATTTTGGACTCTTTTGTTCTGGTCGGATGAACCAGTGTTTTAGACTCTTGTCGGGTTGTTTCCCGACATACTCTGCTGAGACTGGACTTGATATACTTTCTTTTATTTGCTGTTGTTCTTATTATTCTGTGTGTGGATGAGATTAGTTTTGATATGATGTTGTAGACCTATATTACAGCTTAAGTATGCTTGATGGATCCATTAAATTGGGATGTCCATCGATGTGTACTGCTGGCCATTGCCACGTGTCTAGTCCCACGACATTTTGGGACTGGGGCGTGACATGGTTTATGTGGTGGCCCATGCAGGTCTACGACAAATCGTTTGGTCTCAACTTAGGGGCCAAACAAACCTGTAAAAGGATAGGATAGGCTATAGGATCTCATCCATTTGTTGAACGTTTTTGAAACTCTATATCGCATTCGAATTAAGTACTGGAATTTGCATCCTGCTTGACTCTACTAAACGTTCTCATAAAGTTTATTTTTGAATACAGCAAGATGGATCCAAGGAGTGGAGATGAAATTCCTTTTACACCACAAGATGCTGTGGTTACCTATGGAGATGGAGTTACACCAGAGAACAGGGGACAATCCTCTCAAAGTGGGCAAGCTGAGCAGCATAACTCAAGGTTCAGGCGTGATGATATCCCACCACCGCCTCAGTTCACTCCACCTATGCCTGCCTTCCCACCAGGGCAAACAATGGACGGGCAGCAGATGTTCCAGATGTTTTATGCCATGATGCAAGCTCAACAACAAGTTCAACAGGAGGCGCAGCGTCAGGAGACAGAGAACCTGAGAACCAGCCTAGTGAATGCATTGGAACAGGCAAACCCACAAGCTAGGCGACCAGCGACGGGATCTATCACTGATTTCCGTCAACTCAAGCCCCGTACCTTTTCGGGCAAGGAAGGACCAACTGAAGTGCATGAATGGCTCACTAATACACAGCATCAGTTGGAAGCAGCTGAACTTCCGCGGGAGAGATGGATGACTGCTGTCCGAATGCAACTGACGGACAATGCACACCACTGGTGGCTAGCTGAAGAGAGGAGGCTCGGACATGACCGAGTCACTTGGGAGGAGTTCTCCAGACTCTTCCAAGAGATGTATATCCCAGCCGTTGCTAGATCAGAACTCCGAGATAAGTTCAACCGTCTCATCCAGGGCAACATGACAGTGGAGGAGTATAATGCCGAATTCATTCGCTTGAGTCGTTTCGCCCCTTCTCTAATTCCTACCGAAGAAGAGAAGGCGGAGAAATTCTTTGATGGACTCAGGTTCGAACTTCAGAGGTTGATTGGATCTGTTGCCCCTACATCGTACAACGACGTCCTTGCGGCAGCACGACGCATGGAGCGCGTCACCAGGAGGGAGTCAAGCCTGAAGCGACCATTTTCCTCAGCACCATCCAAGGCAGCACAAGGGGATTCTGCAAAGCGACTCCAAAGGAATCTACCGCAGAGGGCAGCACAAAGAACCCTACCTACTTGTCATTTCTGCGGCAAGTTAGGTCACATTGAAAAGGAGTGCAGACGCAAATTGGGACTGTGCCTGGTTTGCGGATCCAACCAGCATCTATCCAGGGACTGCACAACACGTCGAGAGGGAGCACCACGACCAGCTCTACCTGCACCAAGGCCAGATTATCCAGCAGTGGGAGCACAGCAGACGGGAGTTGGAGGAGTCAAACCACCAGCTCCAGGAGGATATCAGCCAAGACCTCCATTGCCACCTCAAGCAGCATTATTCCAACAGGTTCGTCAGCAGAGAGGACCAGCACAGGGACGAGGTCAGGCTTTTGCATTGGCTGTTCAGGAAGAAGCTATTGCTGGAGAAGTTATAGCAGGTACCATCTTAGTAGCTTCATTACCTGCTGTAGCTTTATTTGATTCTGGGGCATCGCACTCATTTATAGCTGCTAGCTTCGTAGCCACCCATAGAGTAGCTACTGCACCCCTTCCGAAGACTAAGAGAATTCTTACGGGAGGTGGAATCATACCTGTTAGTGATATCTGTAGATCATGTTCAGTAGTAGTCTGCGGAAGAGAGATGCGAGCCCAATTTCTGATCTTTTCTATGCCTGACTATGATGTGGTACTTGGTATGGACTGGTTAAGTCAGTATCATGCTACTCTTGATTGTCGGCTTGGAAAAGTTATATTCAGACCACCTGGACACTCAGAGTTTGAATTTCTTCGAGGAGCTGTAGAACAAGGTGTTCAGCCAACTCTTAGGGCATTAACTGTAGAAGGGGAGTCAAGTTACCCAAGAGTTATATCAGAGTTTGTGGATGTATTTCCCGATGATCTTCCAGGTCTACCACCTGATCGGGAAATAGAATTCACTATAGACTTAACTCCAGGAGCAGAACCTATCACTTCAACAGTTTATAGACTAGCACCTAAGGAGTTAGTAGAGTTGAAGAAGCAAGTTGATGAACTTCTGGACAAAGGTTTCATCCGGCCCAGTGTATCACCTTGGGGAGCACCTATACTTTTTGTACCGAAGAAGGATGGAACAGTTCGTCTGTGCATTGATTACAGGGCGTTAAACGCTGTGACCATTAAGAACCGGTATCCCTTGCCTCGCATTGATGACTTATTTGATCAATTGAGTGGAGCTAGGGTATTTTCAAAGATAGACCTTAGATCCGGTTATCACCAGATTAGGGTGAGGAAGGAAGATATCCCGAAGACAGCCTTTAGAACCAAGTATGGACACTATGAGTTCTTAGTTATGCCGTTTGGTTTAACCAACGCGCCTGCTGTGTTCATGAGCTTGATAAACCGAGTTTTTCATCAATACTTGGATAAATTCGTGGTGGTATTTATAGATGACATTCTGGTATATTCCAAAAGCCACGAAGAGCACGAAGAGCATCTCAGAATCGTGCTAGAGACGTTGAGGCAGGAGAAGCTTTATGCTAAGCTCAGTAAATATGAGTTTTGCATGGATAAGGTGCCATTCTTGGGGCATATTATCTCAGGAGAAGGGCTGTCAGTTGATCCAGAGAAGGTTGCTGCTATTGAGACTTGGCCTACACCAACATCAGTTGCTGAAGTGAGGAGTTTTCTAGGACTTGCTGGATATTACAGAAGGTTCGTAGAAAATTTCTCAAGGATTGCAGAGCCAATGACGAAGTTGACACGGAAAGATCAGGACTTTGCATGGACAGAAGAATGTCAGTTGGCCTTTGAAGAATTGAAGAGGCGTCTAACAACAGCACCAGTCTTGACTCTTCCTTCAGGGTCAGGCGGTTTTGTTGTTTATAGCGATGCGTCAGGTAGTGGCCTAGGATGTGTTTTGATGCAACACGGCAAAGTTATTGCTTATGCATCGAGACAGTTGAAGGTCCATGAGAAGAACTACCCAACGCATGATTTGGAGCTAGCTGCTGTAATATTTGCACTGAAGATTTGGAGACATTATCTTTATGGTGAGAAGGTGGAAATTTTCACTGACCACAAAAGTCTAAAGTATGTATATACCCAGAAAGAGCTTAACATGAGGCAAAGACGCTGGCTGGAGTTGATGGTGGACTTTGATATAGATCTGCAATACCACCCAGGGAAGGCGAATGTAGTAGCAGATGCACTTAGCAGGAAGCCTACAGCTTATTACTTGACGGTACAGCCTGAGCTATTGAAAGATCTACAGGAGCTCCAGATAGAGGTTATTCTACCAAGGCAGAGTGGCTTGCTGGCTAATCTGGAAGTGAAGTCATCGCTCGTGGAAAGGATTAAGGAAGCTTTGCCTACTGATGCAAGATTTCGAAGACTCAAAGAGAAGACAGAAGCAGGCTTGCAGACAGGGCTTCGCATACATGAGGATGGAACCTTAAGGTGCGGAGATCGTCTATATGTTCCAAATGGAGAACTGAGACAAGAACTAATGACTGAAGCACATAGTTCCATATACTCTGTTCATCCAGGAGGAACAAAGATGTATCGAGATCTAAGGCAGTACTATTGGTGGCATGGAATGAAGAGAGAGATTGCCAGATTTGTAGCTAAATGCTTAGTCTGCCAACAAGTGAAAGCCGAGCATCAGAGGACTGCAGGAATGTTGCAGCCGCTTCCCATACCAGAATGGAAGTGGGAACATATCACCATGGACTTCGTCACAGGATTTCCAAGGAGCCCTAGTGAAAAAGATGCGGTATGGGTTATCGTGGACCGACTCACTAAGTCTGCGCACTTCTTGCCATTTAGAGTTGGGCAGTCCACAGAGATACTAGCCGACATGTATATGCGACAAATGGTAAGATTGCATGGAGTGCCGGTTAGTATTGTATCAGATCGAGATTCGAGATTCATCTCTCATTTCTGGCGAAGTATGCAAGAGAGTCTTGGCACCAGACTAAAATTCAGCACGGCCTATCACCCCCAGACAGATGGTCAATCAGAACGTACAATCCAGATCTTGGAGGATATGCTGAGATCTTGTATGTTAGACTTTGGAGGGTCTTGGGAAGATCATTTGCATTTGGTAGAGTTCTCATATAACAATAGTTACCAGGCAAGTATCAAGATGGCACCTTTTGAGGCGTTATATGGTAGAAAGTGCAGATCGCCAATATGCTGGAGTGATGTCGGAGAGCGACAAATCTTGGGACCAGAGTTGGTGATGCAAACAGTAGAGAAGGTTAAACAAATCCAGAATCATCTTCGTGCAGCTCAGGACAGACAGAAGCATTGGGCTGATACACACCGACGTCCATTAGAGTTCAAGGAGGGAGAACATGTGTTTCTGAGGATTTCACCTACTCGAGGAACCATCCGCTTTGGGAGCAGAGGCAAACTGAGTCCAAGGTACATTGGGCCCTTCGATATCCTGGAGCGCATTGGTGAGGTGGCCTATCGTCTTGCATTACCTCCATCTTTAGAGGGAGTGCATGATGTGTTCCATGTCTCACAGTTGAGAAGATATGTGACTGACCCAAGTCATATAGTGGATCATTCCGAGATCGCAGTAGGCCCAAGCCTGAGGTACGAAGAACAACCAGTGGGTATACTTGGCACCAGTGAGAAGACACTGAGAGGGCATACAATTAAACTGGTTCGTGTGGCTTGGAAGCAACACTCTCCTGGTGAATCTACTTGGGAGAGAGAAGATATCATGCGCCAGAAATACCCCCATTTATTCGAGGATGCAGGTATAATTTAAAGTAATTATTGTAATTCCTGTAGTTCTGTTCTTTTAGTAGTAATCTTTAAATTGCGAGGACGCAATTTTCTTAAGGGGGGTAGATTGTAATCACCTGAATTTTTCTAAAATTTTAAATTTATTTTCTGGTATTAATTAGCAATTTTCGGTAATTTTTAAACCAATAATTTAAAGCTGTCTGAATTAAAATGAATTTTTAAAATGAAATTAAATAATATTAAAATGTGATGAAAATTATATTTTCGAGTGTAAAATTAAAAACCGAGCCTGGGGTATTTTTTCGAGAATTTATTGGACCCCGGATGAATTTTTAAAGGATTAAAAACTATTGTTAAATTTATCTGATTATTTAAACCTATATATTATTTAAACCTATATATTATTTAAACCTATATATTATTTAAACCAAACCATTTATCTGAACCGAACCCTGAACCGGACCAAGCCGGCCGGTCAAACTAGACCGAACCGCTCAGGCTAGCGGGTCGGATCCGGGTAAGAACCCGACCCGCCAGCACCAGACCCGACCCGACCCGTTCCAAACCCTAACCCCCAATTTTTCGTCTTCCCCGATTCCTCTCCCTCCGGCGGCCGTTTCCGCCGCCGTGGCCGCCGGAGACTGTCCGTCTTCATCTCCCCTCAACTCGCCGACGCCTCCTCTTCCATTTCCGGTAACCCCCGACCTCTCCGTCTTCCTTCTCCCTCTATTTAAACCTCTTCTCCGGCCGATTCTCCCTCCTTCCCCGTCTTCCCCCTCCGCTTCACTTCTTCGACGAACCGCCCGGCCGCCTGAGACGACCCAGCAGCTATCCCTCTACTCCTTCCGCCCCTCTCCGTTGCCCAGAACCCGGCGCCACCCCACGACCGGACTTCGTCGATCCCTCCAGCCCCGGTCCTCCAGCAACTGAGGTGTCCCCGCCTCTGCCAGCCGCTCGAGATGCCCCAAACCCTCAGCAACTCCGGCCAGAGCCGTCCTCGGCAGTCCGCAGCCCTCCGCCTCAGCCGACCCTGCCTCGCCGACCTCCGCCAGTCTCCGGCGACACCCACCCTGTCCAGCGCCGCCTCGGACACAGACACAAAAGCTTCAGAACCCTAACCCTAGTATTGACGCGTGTCGGATACGAGTAGGACACGAGGATACTCGGGATTTTCAGACCCAGTTCAGGTAACCGCAACTTTCTGCTCGTAGCTCGGTTTCCTATTCCGTCAGTTTTATCATGAAGCCTGTATGACCCTCTCGGTGCCCGGACAAACCGCTCGGGGCATCGCGTCCTGTGGTGATCGCACACCGCGATCCAAAAAAGGAAAAACTAAGCCCTGTTTCACCCCGGAATCGAGTACGCCCCGCCAAACGGGACGACTTGGTCGCGTGCGGTCTTCACCGACACGTGAGCATCGTAGATACGGACGTGCGGGCTTTCGCAGAAGCTGATTCGGATGTGCGTGCACACCGGAATCAGTACGTATCCGCGGACACCGCCCCGTATCCAAGTTTTCTGAATCTCGCTGTAACTTAGTGTAAACACGTCGGATCGAGACGAAACTTGCGCCATCGGACTCGTAGCAATACACTGGTCCTGTGGGTCAAGTTTGGCTCGATTCTGAGAACGTTGGAAAAAATCACGTGTCGTGGGCCCCACAGGATCCACCGGACAGGCGATTTTGAGAACGGCTCATCGGAATCCAATTCTGGAAGTTCCGTTGGGTTCGTATCAACGTTCCTGACTTGTTGACACTAAGTTGGACTGATTTGGAGACCTTTGACCCTGACCCGGTTTTCGGTACAAAGCGACCTACACATGGACCCGCTTTGGCCCAGAAATGTCGTTTTAGCCCTTGTATCCAAACTGGACTCAAGGACAGGCGTTACTAACTATTTCCTATGTTCTGAGACTGTTGGTAATGTTCATTTCAGCTTTTGGAGGAGTTATTGCTGAACCCACTGTTATTAAGACCGCTACTGATATTCCAATCCCAGGCAAGTGTACCTTGCCATAAATTGCAGTTTATTAGTTTATTTAGTTCTTTTGCTTTATTTTCTGGAATATTGTACATGCTACAACCTAGGACCGTATGACGTACTTTGTGTCCGATCACAGTCGGGTGCCAACCCCGTACGCGGAGTTGAGTATGTCATTTAGTGATGGACATTCGAGACCCTTTATATTCTCGTGCTTGATTATCAAGTACACTACAACCTAGGACACTTGACACCATACATTGACAGAATCTTCCTGACATATTCAAGGCGATTCTGTATAGGATACAGGATGGACATAGTTATATATTCTTAGTTTATGACTGTTGCATTAGATCTGATCTCACGTGACATGGACATGAGACGTGTGGTTACATTGGGTGGGGAGAGACACACAGGCTACAGGCTGTTCTATACATATATACTACTATTGTGAGGTTATAGACTCTCGAGCAGAGCTAGACCACTACTAGATATTGCTGCTACCGGCTCCCCGACACAGAGCTTGTAGCAGTCTCAGCCTGAATACTAGTGTTGCTCTCAGTTGCATTTTCACTTAGATGGTTATGTAGTTACCCTGCTTATTCATTTACTATTTTCACTGCTTTTATTTCTGGTTTGTATTATTTGTACCTTGCTATGTCCCCTGAGGACCTGGAATGGATGATGTCCCCAGGTTTAGCAGAAGAGCATTATCCCGAGGTTTACGGGACAGGAGCTGAAGCTATACCAGGAGCTGTTGCTGAAGGAGAACCTAACATAGAAGCAGAGGTGATGGCAGAAGATTTTACTTGAGATTATGTTATTTGTACTCTTCAGATACTTTATTTTGGACTCTTTTGTTCTGGTCGGATGAACCAGTGTTTTAGACTCTTGTCGGGTTGTTTCCCGACATACTCTGCTGAGACTGGACTTGATATACTTTCTTTTATTTGCTGTTGTTCTTATTATTCTGTGTGTGGATGAGATTAGTTTTGATATGATGTTGTAGACCTATATTACAGCTTAAGTATGCTTGATGGATCCATTAAATTGGGATGTCCATCGATGTGTACTGCTGGCCATTGCCACGTGTCTAGTCCCACGATATTTTGGGACTGGGGCGTGACAGAAGGCTTTGCCCCATCCGATGTGGGACTAAAGAAAGGGAGAGAAATTAAACTTTTGCAAGAAACAAACAAAACCAAAACCAACAATCCCCCCCCCCCAAAAGGTCGAGTTTCGAAACAGAGATAAGAGTGAAGTAAATAGAGAGAGAGAGCATCTGGGCAAAAAAATACTATGCATAGATGAGATAGACTACAGCCTTGAATCTCACGTAGTGACTATTGCCTTAATCTGAGGAAGCGCTTGATGGACTATGCCTTGAATCAGACTTCTTGAATCAGATTTAGAAAATAACACACATAGTACGCTAGAGGTCCTTGGTCTATCGGTTGGCGCTTTTAAATGGCCATGCGCACTATCCACATTCATGAGAGTTGTCTGGGATCGCCCTGTCCCATAGTCGCGGCCTTCACGACCTCTCATATAGGTAAGTCCTTAATGGTTGGTGATATGAATCAACCTAGCATTACAGCTTGGACCTATTAAGAGTTTAAACTCATCCTAACCATATCACACAGGAACACTGTCACCATAGGGATGGGGAGTCATTGTACACATGTACAGCCGCTTGGGCTTATTTTAATGAGACTTTTAATCTCGAGTCAGTGTTCCATAAAGTCACCTAAGTTCAGCTTGTTTCTACCCATTGAACCGGCTTCTTGGGATCTCCAGTCAGACTCGGTTGGGTTGCCACTGCTGGTGACTAACTTATGGGCTTAACCCCATCCCCCTCGATGATTCTAGGATCAAGTCCTAGACAGACCCTTCGTCAAGTGATCTGCAAGGTTCTTTTCTGACTTTATATAGTCAAGAACCACATATTTGCCTAGTAGGCTTTTTATTGACTTGAAGCGCAGCTGCAGGTGCCTGTTCATCTTAGCATTCACAGAATCATGCTTTAGTAGTTCAATAACAGATTTATTATCACAATTTATAGAAATTGCAGGAACATGACTAAGAGAAACAGGTATATGCATAATAAGATTTTTAAGCCATTCAGCTTCAGTGCAAGTTGTATCTAAAGCTATCATTTCAGAGTCCATTGTACTCCTAGCTATGATAGTTTGCTTACAAGAGCTCCAGGAGATCGCAGCTCCTCCTAGAGTAAATACATATCCAGTAGTAGATTTTATATCATGTGAGTCGGTTACCCAGTTTGCATCTGAATAACCCTCTATGATATCAGGGTGCCTAGTAAAATGAAGTTTGTAGTCTAGGGTGCCCTTGAGATATCTAAATACCCTATCCAAGGCAGTCCAATGTGACTGATTTGGGTTACTGGTATATCTGCTTAGTCTCCCAATAGCAAATGCAATATCAGGTCTTGTCCTGTTTGTTATATACATGAGGGAGCCTATCATCTGTGAATATTTATGTTGTTCCAAAGGTGGTCCTTCATTCTTTTTCAGTACAATACTGCTGTCATAAGGAGTAAAGACATGTTTCTTATCAAATAACTCAAATCTTTTTAGCATTTTTTCAATTGAATGTGCTAAAGATAGAGTATAACCCTCTTTGCCTTTGGTCACTTGCATTCCTAAAATTAAGTTGGCTTCTCCTAGGTCTTTCATATCAAACTGGCTAGATAAATAGTTCTTTGTAATATTTATCAATTCCAGTGATGAACCTAGTATAAGGATGTCATCTACATACAAGCATAAAATGACACAACTTTTACATGTACCTTTAGAGTATATACATTTGTCATACTCATTTGACAAGAAACCATATTCACAAATTACTTTGTCAAATTTGTTGTGCTATTGTTTGGGAGCTTGTTTTAAGCCATAGAGAGATTTTACTAGTCTGCAAACTTTTTTTTCTTGACCTTTAGCAATGAAACCTTCAGGTTGGTCCATATAAAGTTTTTCCTCTAGATCTCCATTCAAAAATGCTGTCTTTACATCCATTTGATGGATTAGCATATCATGAATGGATGCTAAGGCCAAGAGAGTTCTAATGGATGTGATCCTAGCTACAGGAGAGTAGGTATCAAAATAATCTAACCCTTTCTTCTGGGTAAAACCCTTGGCAACTAGTCTGGCTTTGTATTTCTCTATAGTACCATCGGCTCTGAGTTTCTTCTTGAAAATCCACTTACAACCTATTGGTTTATTCCCTAAAGGTAGATCTGTTAGAAACCAAGTATTATTCTCCATGATGGAGTTGTATTCACTGTTAATGGCTTCTTTCCAGAAGGGAGCATCAGGAGACGACATTGCTTCTTCATAAGTTGAGGGATCACCCTCTATCAAAAAAGTGAAGAATCCTTCTCCTAAATTTTTCTCAATCCTATTCCTTTTACTCCGTCTTGGTTCTAAGTCTTGTTCAGATTGAGAGCTAGGTATTTGGTCTTGAGAACTAGTAGAGGGTATGGAGGAAGAGATTGAACTTCTATCCTTAAAAGGAAATATATTTTCAAAATAAACTGCATCTCTTGCTTCTATAATAGTATTGTTAGAGATTTTATTTACTTCTGAGTGAGTCACTAGAAATCTATTGGCATAGCTGTCTAAGGCATATCCTATGAAAACAACGTCTACTGTCTTGGGACCAATCTTCCTCTTTTTAGGTTCGGGAATTCCGACTTTAGCAAGGCATCCCCAAACTCTAAGGTAATTAATCCTAGGTGCTCTACCTTTCCACAGCTCATAGGGAGTCTTATCTTTTGTCTTACTAGGAATCCTATTAAGGATGTAACAGGCAGTTAAAAGGGCTTCTCTCCACAAGTTATCAGGAGCACCAGAGCTGAGAAGCATGGCATTCACCATATCTAACAGAGTGCGGTTCTTGCGTTCAACAACTCCGTTAGACTGAGGTGAATATGGAGCAGTTACCTCATGAATTATTTCATGTTCTTCACAGAAGTTAGTCATTTCGTTTGAGGTATATTCTCCACCACGATCAGATCTAAGGATTTTAATCTTCCTTTCTAATTGATTCTCAGCTTCAGATTTGTAGACCTTAAATCTATCTAGAACTTCATTTTTGGTTTTGAGAAGGTAGATATAACAATACTTTGAATAATCATCTATAAATGTAACAAAGTATTTTCTACCGCCTCTAGTTAAAATCCTATTTGAGTCACATACATCACTATGGATAAGTTCTAGAAGGTCAGAATTTCTTTCTACAGATTTGAAAGGTAATCTAGTGTGTTTGGCTTGAACACAAATCTCACATTTGTGTTTGTCATCTATTGGAGTCTTGGGAATAAGATCTAAGGTCATCATTCTTTTAATAGAACCGAGGTTCACATGACCTAGTCTGCCATGCCAAACATTTGAAGATTCTATATTAGAAACAATGAGAGAACCATCAGACATTTTATTCATTGTACTTAAAATAAAAAGACCATCTTTTACAAAGCCTTTTCCTATAAAAGAGTCATGCTTAGAAAAAACTACTTTATTTGCCTCCATTACAATTTTGTATCCTGAGGCTACAAGAAGGGATCCACTAACTAGGTTTCTTCTGACAGACGGCACATGAAGAACATCATGAAGAGTTAAGATTTTTTCTAATGTCATCTTCAGGTTAACTTTTCCTCTTCCAATAATTTGTGCCGTTGAGCCATCTCCTAGGGTCACACCTCCTCCACTTGATTCCTGATAGTTTGTAAAACAGGAGCGATCAAATGAAACGTGAACATTAGCTCCAGAATCCAACCACCAATCATCAGAATGGTAAGAGAGGTTAATAAGGGGTTGAAAGCTTACAGACCTGAAGGAACTCGAAGAACCTTTGTGAAGCATGTTCGCTTCTGGTCTAACTGAGCCCTTTCCTTTGTAGGAGGTCTGGACAGCTTCCTTCTTCCTATGATAGCATTGGGTGGCCATATGGTTTATTTTACCACACACAAAACAAAACCTCTTCTGATCCTGAGTCTGACTGAAGTTTCTAGGTTTTTGGTTTTGGTGATGATGGTTTTGGTGGTTAGGCTGAAAGTTTTTCTTCTTCTTGAAGAAATTCTTTTTGGATTTATAAGAAAAATTAGACTTGGGTTTTTTTTGGCCTTTTACAAGGTTTACCTTAACTTTAGATTCAGTCTTAGGCTTAGACCTCAATCTAATTTGTTCTTCGGTTCTAATTTTCTTTAGGACTTGATTGTAGGTAAGTTCTCCTTGTGTATGGATAAGATCCTTAGCCATATCAGACCAAGAGGGAGGTAGCTTGCCTATTAGGCATGCTATTTTATGTTCATTGGAGAAAGATGTCCCTTTGGCTTGAATATGTCTAAGGTATTCTTGGAATTCATGGAGCTGGTCATTCATTGTTTTGTTATCTACTATGAAATACCTATTAAAGGTTGAAGAATTAAACCTTTCTATTCCGGCATCATCACAGCCGTATTCATCTTCCAAGGCTTTCCACAGTTCTTTAGCACTCTTGTATTCAAAAAATATATCATACAAGGATTCAGATAATGCGCTTAGAATTCTATGAAAACAATGGAAGTCTCTCTTTTGGGGTTTTTGGTTTCGATGAGGTGGACACTCCTATGTCAGACTCAGTTTCATCAGAATCATTTGTGATGGGTGTGGACCCATCAATGGCAGAAATAAGTCCTAAGGTCGTGAGCCAAAATTTCATTTGGCTCTGCCATCTCTTGAAATATGAACCATCAAACTTAGCAGGTTTTGCAGTAGATGATTCCTCCTTACCAATCATGATTACAGTCTGGAAAATATAAATTTATTTAATCACAATGTCCAAGATAATAGTTTAGGTGGTCTTTGCTAATCAATCTTAAAATCTTTAGTTTTTCAAGTATTGATCAACTCAGGTTAGCTGTAGGGGCCGGTTCCCAGCTAGCGGTGGTCCGAAGACTCTTAAATACCGTGTCGCTTAGGGTTATTTACACCCGGTTGACAGAAGGACCCTTTCGGCTTGTGCCCGAGTTTCTCTTTACTTTGAAACTTTAGATCTGAAGATTATATTTGCAATTTTCTTTTTACTAAACTATTTTCTTTTGGTCCAAAATTGCTTTCAGAAATACTAAGTGATTAAAAATGAATCAAATTGTATGTTACAACTGAACGAAATTTTGTGATCAAAATTGCAATTGACAAATTATTTTCCTTTTACTGTAACTATCAATTTTTTGAGAATAAAACAATTATATCAAATAGTGAGAAGCAAATTGTATGTTACAGTAACTATTAGTTAGAAGTAACAGTAACAGTAACTATTGGTTAGAAATTTTAAAATACTAAGTACTGTTGAAGCACAGTAACTATTGAAACACAGAAATTTGCTATGAAAGAAGAAAACAACTTATTTGCCCGAGTACTGTTGAAGCACAGAAATTTTAAAATATTTTGCTATTAAAGTACAGTAACTATTTCTTACACAGAAGTATTAAAGCACATAAATTTCAAAAAATATATATATTTTTGTTTTTTTTTCTTCTTTGCAGTAACTATTGAAGCAATTCTAACAAAGTCACTATTGGTTGACAGTAACAATCTTCTACTGTAAAATATTCTTGAATAGCTATTGAAGTAATTTTCAACTGAAGCAATAGTAAATAAAAATCTAACAACATACTACTCTAACAGTAACAATAGTTAGAAAAATTGGTTCTAACACGAATAAACTCTTAGATTGTTAAAAATTTTGTTGTTTTTCTTTTTGAAAAAATCAGAATAAAAATAAAAATAAAACTGATTTACCGGCCTCTGGGAAAGTCGTGCACGAAGCACTGCCCTAAGAGTTTATTCGGGATCTGTGTGCAGACGTTCCCGACGCTCCTAGTGGTAAAACCCCCGCACTACCGGAATCTCGTTGCCGCACACGACTTGGAGAGAACGACCAGAACTTAGCTCTGCCCAGAGCTTGGAGACGATGGAGATTAAACATAATGTTGACAGAGGTTTGGAGTAAGAAAAATTTCTTAATGATTTTACAAAGAATTCAGTCCGAATATATAATACAATTGTGTAACAGTCAGAATTAAATTACGATTAATTCAGCCGTTACGAATGAACCTGGACACAGAAAAAAAAATGGTTCAAAATTCGTAACGCTCAGAAATAAATTCAGGAAAATAAATGAAGAAGAAGAAGAGGGGCAAAAAGTATTTTAGGGTCCCAGCCCGAACCCGAAGAGAAAATCGGATCGGCATTCGGCGCCCGCAGATGTGGGCGCGTACCCGCACCCGCACCGAACCGAGCCGGGCCGGACGGCGGCACGCGCGTGTGGCCTAAGGGGTTCCCCACACAACAACTTAATAGAGCAAAGGAGAGAAACTAATATATGTACATAGGAAGGCTTTGCCCCATCCGATGTGGGACTAAAGAAAGGGAGAGGAATTAAACTTTTGCAAGAAACAAACAAAACCAAAACCAACAAGATCAGGACATTAAACTATGATAACACCACCATGGAGGCAAATAGGAAATCAAAGAGTTATGCGCATCTCCATGCCAGGAAGGAGTTACTTGCACGGCTTCCAAACTTCCATGACCCATTTCATTTTGAAAGACTGTCAAATTTTTCATGACAGACTGATGAAATCCATGCCAGAAAATTGCGTATACAGTATAAATTTTTTTTAAAATTATCGTACAAAACATAGGAACGTTATTTTTAAGGACATTTCTAAACATAAACAAAAAAACGTCCTTAAAAAGAACATTATTGAGCGAATTGTATTTTATTAAATACTTCACCGATTTTTGAGCAGAAGCGGTTGGAGTTGAGATGGAGGAGCACGAGGTCGGTGAGGGAGCCGAGCTAAGGAGGGAGGAAGCCGGCGATGTCGGCATGGTTGAGGTCGATTCCGGCGATGGTGAGGGAGGGGTCGGCGGGGGACAGGACGCAGAAGACGTCGGTGGCGCACCTCAAGCGCGGCTCCCGTCCCAACTTCGCCTCCATTCTATCTTCTTCCTCTTCTCCGAAGTCCATCTCTGTAGCTCATTCTCCTCCTTCGCGGAAGCGCTCTCCAGGCCCACATTCCCACCGCCAGGTTGTCCTCTCCAAGGAGGACCTCGACGTGCTCGCCATGTTCGATGACAACGTCAAGCGACTGAAGAGTCCCGACGCCGTCCCTCTCCCGAAGTTGCATGCCGACTCGGACTCCTCCTTCCCGTCCCGATCGCCGCCCCTCTCCCGAAGCCGCAGGCCGACTCCGCGCCCGTGCTGAAAGCCGACTGGCTCCTCGAGTGCGACGTCAGACTTTTGCTCCAAAACGTCATTTTTAAGAGCTTTTTTGGGCTTTTGTTTAAAAACATCATTAAAAAGGACGATTCTATATATATTTTTTAAATTATAAAAACTTTTATACTTTGTACACAATTTTATAAAATTTTAATGCTCTATATGCAATTCTCTGAAAAATTAATTGAGCCATGGCACATTCAAGTATACTTTCCCTTTTATTTGTCAAGTATACATCATATGAGAGCATCTTCCAACTTCCAGCTAGTTGCATGCTCTCCCTCTCTATTGTATTCTATTCTAATCTCTGGTCACTCACACACTGGTCCCAAGGAGGAGGAGGAACATGGCACTTATTGAAAATTTTCCATTCAAATGACCTGTCATTGAGTTTTACTGGGTCAGCCCAAATTTCCTTCTTTTGCTGCACCAATTCATCCACAAGCTGGTCATGTCAGATGCATGCCAGCATGGTCCAAACCTGATATTGCTCAGTTATGAATCTCAACAAACTTCAGGCACTGGGCATAAAATTAGGATACTTCCTAATACTCATGATGATTTCATGCTCAGCTTAATTAGCTCGGGTCGACGTAAGCACAAAGTTTTTATTGTCGACCTGATGTAAACCCTCTGTATCGAGGCTCAACTAGTCAAGGTAGTGTCGCGAAACTAAGAAGCACGTTCCAGCTATATTGATAATAGGAAATTGCATTCATCTTTACCATACATCGAGCGAACAAGTTGAATATCTCCTTTTAACTCCTTAACGATCGACGAGAAATGTTAGACGCTAGTTTGGTCTCGTAAGAAGCACCAAGTTTTTATCGTCGACCTGATGTAAACCTTCTGTATCGAGGCTATACTAGTCAAACTAGTCATGAGTGTGGGAAGAGTCATATCATAAAGCCAAAGACCGACAGCCTCACCAAACTAAGAAGCACCTTCCAGCTATAAAAAATTTAGATGGAGAGGAAACCTGATATTGATAATAAGAAATTGCATTCATCTCTACCACACATCGAGCGAACAAGCTGAGTATCTCCTTTTCAACTCCTCGACGACGAGAGAGATTAGACGCTAGTTTGGTCTCGTAACCAAAAAAACGATGGATTCTAACTGCAACAAGCTCCCTACTTCCATCATATATGTTAGTAATTGATATCATGTTGTCTTCCATGTTCTTGAATGATCTATGGATACTCCTCACTTCTTCCCCCATCAATTAGCATAGAAGAAACCCAACCAAAAGATTGTCTGGAAGTATGGATCTTGGTTACAGAAAATAATAATGTATATTGTGGAAAATGGGAGACTCCCTTATGTTTGTCACAAGTCATTTTCTGTCTACTATGTCAATTGATGACACTTAAAACATCTTTATATCCTTGGTGTGGTGTTTGTCTCAGCTAAACATTTGCATATGATTATACTTTCAACCTGTCCTTTCCACAAATAGAGTTCTTCATTGAGGCTGCTCTTAAATTTAAATTTTGCAGTACACTTGGTCTCGTTTGATTCGCAGAAAAGTAAATGAAAGAAAATCAATTCGTTTTTTTCTTTTTTTTTTCTTCCTTCGAAAATTACAATTTTTATCAAAAAAATGTGTCTGAAAATAACAGAAAAATTTGGAGAAAAAATGAATAAGTAAAAATAGGAAAGTGAATCCACGAGGTAAGTGGGAGAATTATTTTCTTCCCTATTTTTTCCCTTCTATTGTGAATCAATTCCGTTGCCTGCTTATTTTTTTTGGCATCTAAACACAAGAAAGGAATCACTTTTCTTTTCCAACATCCAAATTCTGCGAACCAAGGCCTTATTTTACTTTCATCAGGAACTAGACTTCCAGTCCAAACTCTCTTCATTTGCAGAGTAAACTTCAGTATAGTTACTCCATTGCAAGTATTAACCGAGAATTCGATTGTGTCCGATACAAGTATATAGCTATATATAGATAGTTTAATTTCACATTCATTCTTCAAGTTGTAAATTTGTAATGAAATGCTACAAGTAACATGAGACTTGTGCTAAGTCGCTCTTTAGTTATGGGGTTGTCAGCACCTGGGTTACCTAGCTCTCATGCTTAAATGTTTGCACTACAACAATTTCACTATATCAAGCTCTGTTCCCGGTGATTTTAAATGGTAACATATTTTATAGCCAAGTAAGGTTAGCAGTATCGGTATCGGAATCGATATCCAACCATTCCTTTGGGTATCGGAGTCGACTTTATCGATTGGTTTCGGATAAAAGTATCGAAAATTTAGGTATCGAAAAACAAATAATTACTAATAAATTGTTAATATTTTAGAAAATATATTTTATACATTTAGACATAATTTTAAGTATTTTTAGTATTATTTTTTACTAGTTTTTAAATTGAATGAAATAGTAGTCACCCCTTGCCGATCCGTTTACATGGGATGGATAAATTTTCTTTTTTATATGCTTTTACAACTTTAATATATGCATTTACATCATTACTGATTGGTTTTTTTTTTGGGTTCAATTTTCTTTGACGAATTGACATAAAAAAAAGAAATCTCTAATGTCGATATCGGTCAATGTCGGATTTCGGCCAAACCGTCGGACGATACCTGCAAAATAGGATACTTTGAATATACAGGCAAATTGTTCATCTTAACCTGTTATTTTCAAGCCATGTTCAATGTTTCATTTTAAGTCGATCGTGGCTCTTAACTTCACAACACAAGTAAAACTAATTAAGATGTGGATTATTGAAGGAATCCATCATCTCCAATCAGAGAGGAGAGGGCCTCATTGTTCCCCTTTGGCCACATTTCCCAGATTTAGATGAGATTCCAATTTGTGGACCTTTGTCATTTGGCACCGCCGACGTCGTTTTCGCATCGATCGGTCGTGCTCGAACAACTGCTCCAGGTGCTTGGAGACGCTAGCTGTGTGATGGGTGGTGGTGATAGCATATCCGGTAGTGTTACTTCTACCAGCACTTATATATATATATATATATATATATATATATATATATATATATGAAAACTGACAAATAGCAAGATCTCCTCTCTCCAAATTAAAATTGAATAATGGTATTCATTCCTCCGGTTGGTCCTTTCAAATTATTTATTCTTATGTGATAGCTGATATGACGGTTAATGTGACAGCTGATATGGTAAAATTTAAAATTAACATTAATACTAACATTAGAATTTTTGGTTAATTAAATTTTTTGGGTTAAAATTTGTCACATAATTAACATAACATGCCAGCTGCCATGTTAGATGTCACATTATGTTATTTAACATGCAACGTAAGCTGCCACATAAGGATGGATGCTTATCGAACTCGAGTGATCCTTGTGGTTACCGAGGAGAGGTAAAAGACCCCGGCTGGGTGGCGGAAGATCAGTTGATCGAGCCACGGTGGCGTATTATTCCTTCATTTATTAATGATGGAAGTTGGGGCCGGGGGGAGGCAGTGGGCCCACAAGACGTGCAACGTAGCATGCACAAAGTCTCGTGCGAAATGCCAGATCACATAAAAAAAGAGGAGAGATGATTTAGACGGACAATTTGGAGGTACGAAATTTAAATTAAGTCTCACCAACTCAGCAAGCATTTGGAGAGAGCAATGAACTAAGCATGAAAACATATTTAGGATTTTATGGTGTGAAATTTTGAGAGAATTCTGTACAAGTATGTAAAGACCAGTATTTTAAGAATAGGACCAGTGTCGATCGGGATAAGGAACTATGTTGGATCAAATTGCTTCAACCAATGGTTTAATTAACCAGTGGTCTCGTACGAAATGTCAGGCCACATAAAAAAGAAAAGAAAAGAAAAAAAAGAGCGATGATTTAGAAGGACAATTTGGAAGTACGAATAGCATTACTCAATTTAAATTAAGTCTCACCAACTCTGCAAGCATTTGGAGAGAGCAATGAACTAAGCATGAAAACATATTTAGGGTTTTATGGTGTGAAATTTTGGGAGAATTCTGTACAAGCATGTAAAGACCAGTGTTTTAAGAATTGGACCGGAGATCGATTCAGATAAGGAACTAGGTCGGATCAAATTGATTCAACAATTGGTTTAATTAACCAGTGGGTTAACTTAGGGGACCCAAGTTCAATTCCTTCTGGATACTGATTTTTACAAAAATATTCCTTTACAATCAGTTTTTGAAAAAAAAAACAGTGAGTCAATACTGAGCATGTTATTTCCGAGACTAAATCAACGATGGAAAACTGCGTAGTCGAGATCAGAGGTTCACACAAAAGTGCCCACTCTGACTATTCTCGATCTCCACGAAAAATAATATATAAGGATCCTGTTACAACCTGCTGTAACAACAATAACCAGAAAAAGAATCTCTCGTTCTTCCTTGCAATCGCAGTTGCAGACAGACAGAACAGAGTTACAACCCACTAAAGAGAGGAGGAAGAAGAAGAAGAAACTTTGCTTGCTAGGGTGATAAAAATCACCGTTGCTCAAAGCAAGATTCGTCCCTACACGATTTGCTTCCAGGAACCAACAAATTCACGAAGAACTTCTGGAACGCTCGATGTCACCTCTGTCTGAACTTGCACGAACTCCTTGGACTCCAATGGTGGCAGCAGCAACAACTTTCTTAGTCTCTTAATTTTCGAAGTAAGTTCTCAAAGAGGCACCAAGAGAGTATTTATAGAGAGAGGGTGAAAATCCTAGCCGTCCAACAATTACGGAAAGATAGGAACAAATTAATTACGAATTCCTAAAAGATAGGCACAAATTAATTTCAAATTCTACAATAAATGGATCTGAATAACAGACCATATCATTCCATAACTGTTCAAAAATATCCGCAGCACCGCATGCCGCAGCGCATGCGCCAACAATGCGCCACTTTGTGCCTTTGGGTCCGAGTCCGAGTCTTTGGGGCTTAGCTCCTCTGAAAATAATTTCAAGAGAATGAAAAAAAGCATAAATGCTTTCATTGATGAGTTAATCATGTTTCCTCCTAGGAAAATACCCCCATATGGCACCCATGTGACCCAGCACACCCCATGTGCACACATCAACTCATACAAAGTATTATATTGAGATACCCACTTAGTGGTGTAGTGTAGCCATTATGGGAATATTTTTACTAGTTCAAAGGAAAAAACACCAATAATCCCTCATATATCTCTATATATATGGGTTGAGCGTTCCCCATAGTGATTGTCCATCATGCATCAGGATAGATGTCGCTTCGAATTGAATCTTCCCGCATGGGTCAAACAATAATATGATACAAGGATGGACTAAGCCTTGAATTCTGCACCATAGCTGCAATTTTTTCCACTCACACAATGACATCAGCTGTGCTTTCGGTTGCACATTAAAGGCCATGTGCATCCCTGGTTTCGGTGTATGTATTTTGGGCGTCTATAAGTTTTTTTTTAAGAGACGACCTATATCTCTTTTCATACACTCTAGGTGAGTTATTTTAAAGAGTCCTTGGCATGAAGCCTCGAACTTCCTTGCGGTGCCACTCCGCTATGACATGGTCCAGAGCCGAGGCTAAACATCATCGTGATGTCATGCCACTATAGCGTGCGTAAAGTCTTCATGCGTAAAGTCTGCGTAAAAATTTGTCTGCGTAAAGTCTGCGCGTAAAGTCTGCGTAATTTTTTTTTGTGTAAAAGGTCTGCGCGTAAATCTGAGTAAAATCTGCCTACGTAAAGTCTAGCATATGTTACAGCGTAAAGTTGTACGAGGAACTCTTTGTATTTCCTCGGATGAATTGGTCAAACAAATCAGTGAACCTGACATCTGACAAAAGTACTGCACGATGATCGAGAGGACGGCTGTGATGATGATTTTGCACAGAGATCCAGGTTGTCGTTTAGTGACATTTAATACAAGTCATTTTTACGCATTCAAAAGGAAGAAGAATGGAGTCTTCTGAATACGCTGCCTATTCTGTATTGATAGAAATGAGTTTTTACGCTCAAGACAAGACAAAATCAGACGTGACGTCAAAAGCTGTTTCTGTACGGAGATCGAGGCATATCTCTGCATTTAATGCACGAGATTTGTTCTTGACTGGGAAAGCTAAAGCTGTGTCAAATACGCTCATATCACCATCCTTATATTTTACGCCTAATCAAACTACTTTATGCTGGTTATCTATTATTCAGGAATCATCAAGTTTACGCATGGGCAGTTACCTACGTGGCTTGCATGACATATCAAACGCAGGATTAGGAAGACTATTTGAACGTGGGTAGCAGTTGTCATAACCGCAGCGTAAAGGATTCAATCTTCTTCATAGTTTGTCTTTTTACCCCAACAAGACAGTTATTTGGCTTTTACACAAACAACAGTCATTTGGCTTTTACGCCAACAAGGGTAAAGGGTTTTTGGCGTAAAACTTTGTTTATCCAAACATAGGATGGTTGAAAGGAAAAATGAGGTTTCAGTCAAGCATAGATGAGACCCTTATACTCTATTCCTATACGCAAGCTTGTTCGGTACAGTTACGTAACCGAGACAATATATTTTTGACCTGCATGGCCACCACTGTCACGCCCCAGTCCCAAAATGCCGAGGGACTGGAGAAGCGTGGCAATGGCCAGCAGCACGCACCAATGGACTACCCAATTTAATGGATCCATCAGGGCATGCTTAAGCTGTACTCAACAGGAAATAGAGCATTTGTTACAAGTCTCAGGTTATTCTAATCTCATCTACAACAGATATCACAGATTAATAGACAGAGTAATGTAATTAGAAATAACTGTCAAATCTCAATAAATTCCTCGGGAAACAAATTCGAGAATATGTCTGGTACAACCATGCAAATAGACAGGAAATAAACAACTGGAAATAGAAACAGAGATAACTGACTCTATACAGCCAATGCTCAGGAGAAGTCCTCTGGTGCGATCTCGTCCTCAGGTCCTGGTACCGCTCCTGGAAGTGGTCCTGTACGGTGTAGCTCTGGGTGGATCTCTTCGGCTATACCTGGGGACATAGTCCATTCCAGGTCCTCAGGGGACATAACAAGGTACAGAAAATACAAGCCAAAATAAATGCAGTGCAGGAATTTAAATAAGCAATAGGGCAAACTATGTAACCAGCTAAGTGAGATGCAATATGAGAGCAGCACGAGAAATCAGGCTGAAACTACTACAAGCTCTGTGTCGGGGAGCCGGTAGCAGTGATATCATGTAGTTGTCTAGCTCAATGGGAGACTACGACGCCGGCATAATATAAAATCAACCTGTAGCCTGTGTGTCTCTCCCCACCCAATGTAATCACGCATATCATGACCATAACGTCTCATGTCCATGTCAGCAGGATCATAGCTAATGCAGCAAGTCATAATGTCTATAAAATATCACTGTCAAGTCCTGTAACCTATACAGAATTACCATGAATGTCTCAGGAAGACTCTGTCTCATGAATAGTGTCAAGTGTCCTGGGTTCTGGAGTACTTGAGAAGACAAGTACGAGAATTATCGGGTCTCGATAACCATGCCTATGTGATGTTACACAACTCCGCGTACGGAGTTGGCACCCGACTATGATCGGACACTAAGCACGTCACCCGTTTCCTAGGTTAAGCAGTTTGGAACAAGTTACATTTAATGAAATCAAGTAAGCTACTATGTCAAGAATTACTGAGATTTGGCAAGCTTTACTTGCCCACTAATGTATAAACAAGTCAAGGAAAATAAGTAGCAAGCTGCAGAGTTTGGCAAGGTACACTTGCCTGTGGTTCCGGTTCCAGTTGCGGTTCTGACTTCAGCTGAAATTGCAGGCGGTACTCCGATTGCTGAAACAAATATCACCATCAGATCCAGAAAATATCAATCAGCTAGAAACGCCTGTCCTTGGGTCCAATTTGGAGACAAGGGCAGAAACGACAGTTTCGGGCCAAAACGGGGTCCACCGGTGGGCCCGCTTTGCACCGAAAAATGCGTCAGGGTCAACGGTCTCCAAATTCACCAAACTCAGTGTCAACAGGTCAGAAACGCTGATACGAACCCAACGGAACTTTCATAATTGAATTCCGATGAGCCGATCACAAAATCGCCCGTCGAGCGGGGCCTGTGGGGCCCACGACACGCGATTTCGTCAACGTTCTCAGAATCGAACCAAACTTGACCCACAGGACCAGCGTATTGCTACGAGTCCGATGGCGCAAGTTTCGTCTCGATCCGACGTGTGTACACAAAGTTAGGTCGAATTGCAGAAAAGTCAGATACGTGGCGATGTCCGCGGATACGCGTTGATTCCGGTGTGCACGCACACCCGAATCAGCTTCCGCGAAATCCCACACGTCCGTATCGACGAGGCGCACGTATCTGTGAAGACCGCGCGCGACCAAGTCATCCCGTTTGGCGGGGCGTACCCAGTTCCGGGGTGAAACAGGGTCTGGGTTTTTTCTGTTTTTGGATCGCGGTGTGCGATCACCACAGGACGCGATGCCCCGAACAGTTTGTCCGGACACCGAGAGGGTCATACAGGCTTCGCAACTCAATTTGCTGAATCAAAAACAGAGCTACGAGGCGAAAGATACACGCACCTGAAGGGGACCCGAAAACAGGGTCAAACCGTGTCCGACACGTGTCGGATTCGAAATTGAATTTAGGGTTAGGGTTAGGGTTCCGGTGCTCTGCGGCGGGGCTCCGGCGGCTGTGACGGTTGCGGCAACGGCGGAGGGGGCCGGGGAAGCGGAGGCGGCGCAGGCGACGCCAGGCGGAGGCGACGGAGGGGCCGGAGGCGGTCGGAGCGGGTCGTGCGGCTGGGCAGCGGCTGCTGCGGGCCTGCTTCGTCGGGGAAGAAGGAGGAGGAAGGAGATGGCCGGGGCTGCGGCGAGACGGCGCAGGGTCGGCGGCGGAGTCTCGGCGAGGGCGGCGGAGAGTGGTGGTGGTCGTGGGAACTGGAGCGGTGGCCGGAGAGGAAGCTCGGGGGTTTAAATAGGCTGGGGGATGGCCGGGCGAGGCGGAGGGGAGAGGGCCGACGTGGGGCGACGTGGGCGCGGGGTGGCGCGGCCGGAGGCGGGGGAAGCGGCGGCAGGCGCGGGCGGCGTGCGGGTCGTGCGGGGCTGGGGATGGGTGGCCGGGTCGGATTCAGGTCGGGTTCGGTCGGGCGGACCCGACCCGATAGGCCGAGCGGGCTGGGCCCGTAGGCCGGGCTGGGCTGGAGGAAATGGGCCGGGCCGGTAAAAATAAATAATAAATAATAATAATAATAATAATAAAATCAGTAAACATTTAATAATAAATAAATAATTAAATAAATAGATTTTGGCAATTTAAAAATAGGTCCGGGGCCCAATAAATTCCAGAAAAATTGCCCTAAGTCCAGTTTTTCATTTTACATCCAAAAATATTATTTTTACAATATTTTAATACTGTTTAATATCAATTAAAAATTATTTAAATATTAAAACCCTATTTTTAATTTACAGAAAAATCCCAGAAAATTCCAGAAAATTGTGAAAAATCCAGTTTTTAAAATTTTAAAAATTCAGGGGGTTTACAATCTACCCCCCTTAAGAGGATTGCGTCCTCGCAATCAAAGAATAACCGGTCAGCAGAGATGACACGGTCGCAGGTATCGGTTGAAAATACATCACAAGTTACTTAGGGAAGTACCGTTTCCCTAAAATTTGAAAGTTTACACTTTCCAGGAAAATCTAGTTAAAGCAAGAAAATTACAACTTTTTTTTTTTTTTTTAAAACCAGGTTATTATTAACAAGTTGCAAATTACTAGGTTGGGGCTGAGGTCACGAACCAATGGACACGAGCTACACAAGTCTAAAACGGATAACTACGAATCACTTACGCGCATTGGCTATTCCACGAGTCTGCGCGTTCTCTACGGTCATCGTCAGGGCTTGCTCGCGTCCTTGCAGTCGATTCTTCTGCTGAGCCTGCTGGAAGAGTAGTTCCTGGGGTATCAAGGGTGGTCTCGGCTGATACCCTCCTGGAGCTGGTGGTAGGACTCCTTGAACTTCCGTTTGCGGTACTTCCAATGCTGGAGAGGCTGACCGCGGTACTGGTAACGCTTGCTGGTTACCCTTTGGTGCTCTGTCTCGACGCTCAGGGCATTCCCTCAGTAAATGCTGACTGGATCCGCAAGCCAAACATAATCTCATTTTTCGTCTGCACTTGCTTTCTATATGACCTCGCCGGTGACAATATGGGCAAACAGGTATTGTCTGTCGAGATGCTTCTGGTGGCTGGTGTACGTGAGGTCTTTTTGCAACTTCTTCTTGCAGTGCTGAAGTGGAAGTCCGTTTCAGACTAGTCTCTCTCCTGATGACGCGCTCAATGCGTCGCGCTGCAGCAAGAACGTCCGAGTACGAAGTAGGTGCAACGGATCCAATTAGTTTCTGTAGCTCAATGTTTAGTCCGTCGAAGAATTTCTCAGCCTTCTCTTCTTCTGTCGGGATCAATGTTGGAGCGAAGCGACTTAGACGAATGAACTCAGCGTTGTACTCTTCCACCGTCTTAGTATCCTGAGTAAGGTGATTGAACTTGTCCCGAAGTTCTGATCGAGCGATAGCTGGAATGTACATCTCCTGAAAGAGTCTAGAGAACTCTTCCCAAGTGACTCGGTCTGGTCCGAGTCGTGCTTCCTCAGATAGCCACCAGTGATGTGCATTGTCCGTCAATTGCATTCTGACGGCAGTCATCCAACGTTCCTTTGGAAGTTCAGCTGCTTCTAGTTGATGTTGAATGTTGGTAAGCCATTCATGAACTTCTGTGGGCTCTTCTTTGCCTGAAAAGGTACGAGGCTTCAGCTGGCGAAAATCAGAAATAGAGCCCGTCGTTGGCCTTCGTGCTGGTAGATCTGCCTGCTCTAGTGCGGTTACTAGGCTGTGACTGAAAGCCTCTTGTTGTGCTTGCATTATTGCACAGACCATTTGAACCATCTGCTGTCCGTCCATGGCCTGCCCTGGTGGAATTATGGGCATTGATGGAGTAACTGGCGTCGTTGGTGGAATGTTATCGCGCTGGACTCTCGAGGTATATTGTTGAGCTGATTGTCCTCCATCCATTAGTGTTACTTTATCTTCGTTGGTTACCTCAGCATCTCGCTGTGACGTTATGGGAGTCTCGTCATTTGCTCGTGAATCCATAACCCTGCAACCAAAATAAACAATAAGAGGCGCACAGGAATCAAGGCAGGATGCAAGTCAAGGAATAAATTCGATATGGATATTAAGAACGTTTCAAGCAAGTGGATGAGATCCTAAAAACTTATCCTATCTTATTTGCAGGCCTGTTCGGTCCCTGAGTTGAAATCGAACAAATTAGTCGTAGAGACCTGCATGGGCCACCACAAAAACTATGTCACGCCCCAGTCCCAAAATGCCGAGGGACTGGAGAAGCGTGGCAATGGCCAGCAGCAAGCACCGATGGACTACCCAATTTAATGGATCCATCAGGGCATGCTTAAGCTGTAGTCAACAGGAAATAGAGCATTTGTTACAAGTCTCAGGTTATTCTAATCTCATCCACAACAGATATCACAGATTAATAGACAGAGTAATGTAATTAGAAATAATTGTCAAATCTCAATAAATTCCTCGGGAAATAAATCCGAGAACATGTCTGGTACAACCATGCAAATAGACAAGAAATAAACAACTGGAAATAGAAACAGAGATAACTGACTCTATACAGCCAATGCTCAGGAGAAGTCCTCTGGTGCGATCTCGTCCTCAGGTCCTGGTACCGCTCCTGGAAGTGGTCCTGTACGGTGTAGCTCTGGGTGGATCTCTTCGGCTATACCTGGGGACATAGTCCATTCCAGGTCCTCAGGGGACATAACAAGGTACAGAAAATACAAGCCAAAATAAATGCAGTGCAGGAATTAAATAAGCAATAGGGCAAACTATGTAACCAGCTAAGTGAGATGCAATATGAGAGCAACACGAGAACTCAGGCTGAAACTACTACAAGCTCTGTGTCGGGGAGCCGGTAGCAGTGATATCATGTAGTTGTCTAGCTCAATGGGAGACTACGACGCCGGCATAATATAAAATCAACCTGTAGCCTGTGTGTCTCTCCCCACCCAATGTAATCACGCATATCATGACCATAACGTCTCATGTCCATGTCAGCGGGATCATAGCTAATGCAGCAAGTCATAATGTCTATAAAATATCACTGTCAAGTCCTGTAACCTATACAGAATCACCATGAATGTCTCAGGAAGACTCTGTCTCATGAATAGTGTCAAGTGTCCTGGGTTCTGGAGTACTTGAGAAGACAAGTACGAGAATTATCGGGTCTCGATAACCATGCCTATGTGACGTTACACAACTCCGCGTACGGAGTTGGCACCCGACTATGATCGGACACTAAGCACGTCACCCGTTTCCTAGGTTAAGCAGTTTGGAACAAGTTACATTTAATGAAATCAAGTAAGCTACTATGTCAAGAATTACTGAGATTTGGCAAGCTTTACTTGCCCACTAATGTATAAACAAGTCAAGGAAAATAAGTAGCAAGCTGCAGAGTTTGGCAAGGTACACTTGCCTGTGGTTTCGGTTCCAGTTGCGGTTCTGACTTCAGCTGAAATTGCAGGCGGTACTCCGATTGCTGAAACAAATATCACCATCAGATCCAGAAAATATCAATCAGCTAGAAACGCCTGTCCTTGGATCCAATTTGGAGACAAGGGCAGAAACGGCAGTTTCGGGCCAAAACGGGGTCCACCGGTGGGCCCGCTTTGCCCCGAAAAACGCGTCAGGGTCAACGGTCTCCAAATTCACCAAACTCAGTGTCAACAGGTCAGAAACGCTGATACGAACCCAACGGAACTTTCATAATTGAATTCCGATGAGCCGATCACAAAATCGCCCGTCGAGCGGGGCCTGTGGGGCCCACGACACGCGATTTCGTCAACGTTCTCAGAATCGAACCAAACTTGACCCACAGGACCAGCGTATTGCTACGAGTCCGATGGCGCAAGTTTCGTCTCGATCCGACGTGTGTACACAAAGTTAGGTCAAATTACCGAAAAGTCAGATACGTGGCGATGTCCGCGGATACGCGTTGATTCCGGTGTGCACGCACACCCGAATCAGCTTCCGCGAAATCCCACATGTCCGTATCGACGAGGCGCACGTATCTGTGAAGACCGCGCGCGACCAAGTCGTCCCGTTTGGCGGGGCGTACCCAGTTCCGGGGTGAAACAGGGTCTGGGTTTTTCCTGTTTTTGGATCGCGGTGTGCGATCACCACAGGACGCGATGCCCCGAACAGTTTATCCGGACACCGAGAGGGTCATACAGGCTTCGCAACGCAATTTGCGGAATCGAAAACAGAGCTACGAGGCGAAAGATACACGCACCTGAAGGGGACCCGAAAACAGGGTCAAACCGTGTCCGACACGTGTCGGATTCGAAATTGAATTTAGGGTTAGGGTTAGGGTTCCGGTGCTCTGCGGCGGGGCTCCGGCGGCTGTGACGGTTGCGGCAACGGCGGAGGGGGCCGGGGAAGCGGAGGCGGCGCAGGCGACGCCAGGCGGAGGCGGCGGAGGGGCCGGAGGCGGTCGGAGCGGGTCGTGCGGCTGGGCAGCGGCTGCTGCGGGCCTGCTTCGTCGGGGAAGAAGGAGGAGGAAGGAGGAGGAGATGGCCGGGGCTGCGGCGAGACGGCGAGGCGGCGCAGGGTCGGCGGCGGAGTCTCGGCGAGGGCGGCGGAGAGTGGTGGTGGTCGTGGGAACTGGAGCGGTGGCCGGATAGGAAGCTCGGGGGTTTAAATAGGCTGGGGGATGGCCGGGTGAGGCGGAGGGGAGAGGGCCGACGTGGGGCGACGTGGGCGCGGGGTGGCGCGGCCGGAGGCGGGGGAAGCGGCGGCAGGCGCGGGCGGCGTGCGGGTCGTGCGGGGCTGGGGATGGGTGGCCGGGTCGAATTCGGGTCGGGTTCGGTCGGGCGGACCCGACCCGACCCGATAGGCCGAGCGGGCTGGGCCCGTGGGCCGGGCTGGGCTGGAAGAAATGGGCCGGGCCGGTAAAAATAAATAATAAATAATAATAATAATAATAATAAAATCAGTAAACATTTAATAATAAATAAATAATTAAATAAATAGATTTTGGCAATTTAAAAATAGGTCCGGGGCCCAATAAATTCCAGAAAAATTGCCCTAAGTCCAGTTTTTCATTTTACATCCAAAAATATTATTTTCATAATATTTTAATACTGTTTAATATTAATTAAAAATTATTTAAATATTAAAATCCTGTTTTTAATTTACAGAAAAATCCCAGAAAATTCTAGGAAATTATAAAAAATCCAGTTTTTAAAATTTTAAAAATTCAGGGGGTTTACAACCACCAAAAATATGTTACGCCCCAGTCCCAAAATACGTAGGACTAGGAATACGTAACACGCCCAGCCGTGTGTATACGAACTCCAATATATGAAAAACCATATACACACGTACGCTGTACATGAATATCCAATCCATCAGTGGTAATATACTGTCACAACAAGTCACACAGAATCTATATCTCATCCACAGCACAAATAATCAGTAGGAATAAAGAGCTGAATAATAACTGGATATCAATGATGAGTATCAATTCTGATACTCGGATGGAAACAAATCCACCACAAAATGACTATACTGAAGTAGCAACAAGGATCTATAAACAACGATAATAAAATCACAGATACTCTGAAGGTAAGACCTCCTCAGTCTGGTAAGTAGAGTCAGGTCCAGGCCCATACTCCTGCGGATACTCATGCTCGTCCATATCTGGAAAGGGACCAGGTCCTCAGAGGGACGTAACAAGATACATAATAACATGCCAATAATTACTGAAAAGTAAACATCCAATGGGTCGCCTAACCGTCTAAGTATATGCAGTTTGAGAACAACTTTCCACCAAGTGGGCTATCTGGCCATATAGTGGGATTGGCATAATTCTCTCGGAGAATCAGGGGCCTACAAAGCATGTCGTCTTTTGAACGGCAGAGGCCGCCAAATAGTATAGGGGTCATCACGACCGCGTATCTCTGGTGGAGCGTACGGGTTACATAAAAGGAAAGTGCAAAGGAGCCCAAATATCTTACTTGTTGTTCTCCCCATCACATGCTCTAAGTATGCTACATCCATGACATGATAAAACCTCTAAATAACTGTCAGGTCTACTAGCATACAAAGTTTCTATCAGCAGTCATCCCTAACGCACGGCCCATACGTACAGGATGCCAGACCTGTCACGCAGTCCGTGATCTATATGAGACTCACAACTCTGTAACAACTGTGTCATGGCCAATGAACCTAATGATGCTCCATAATACTGGGATGGTCTCAGAAAGTAGGTCCAAAAATATACATAAATAAAATATGCTACGACGACATCGTCGTGGCACCCAAGTTTCCTTGGACGCACAATTTTTATAGCCATAAATGAACTAAATTAGCAGAAATAAATTATGCAGGCATCATATGGAATGCAAATAATAGTACGATGGCCAGGTATACTTGCCGAGCAAGAGTTCTGTATAGTGCAAGCGTCCAATATTTATGTTTGGTGGAAGAAGTGGGATTAGGGTTTGGAAGAGTTTGTAATATATATAGAGATAAAGAGGCGGTGGGGTGATTTAGTGGTTTCAGAACCACTGCTGCTGATGTTTCTTTTTTTCTTTGGTTTGGTTTTGGGCAGTGGAAAGATTACTAATAATAGATATAAGAGGCGGTGGAATAAGTCGGCTCACACGAGCGGAGAAGGGAAAGAAAAATTGGTTTTTGCTACTGCTGTTGTTGATATTTCTTCTCCTAACGGGTCCGGGTAGGGGCTAAACAGGTAGTGGGTTCCGGCGGGTAGGGTGTTTTGGGTTTTGGGTTAAGATCCAATAGGAATTTCTTTTCTAATTATATATATATATATATATATATATATATATATATATATATATATATATATACATACATAAAAATTTTAAAAATTATATTGGTGCATATCATTAAGCTAGCAACTGTCCAAAGGGTCTCCTACATGGAATAAATTAGAAAAAATTTATAATGGCTCTATAAATTCCCTAAATGCACAAACACCTCAAATAAAAATTAAATTAAATCTATCTCCTCTATTTAGCTCATAATTACTATAAATAAATTAAAATAATTAATAATAATAAAATTAATATGGTTTTCAAAATTAGGGGTTTTACAAATAGCATAAAACTTTATGGTAGAATTACAGAGACACAATATCAAAACGCCTTCAAGCCCATTTTGATTGATGTATTCTCGACCAGCTGGCGCATGAGACCGTTGGTGAACGGGTCCGCCAGGTTCTCCTGACTCCGAACATCAATTACGGCAATGACTCCAGTCTTTATCAGATCATTCACTGCCCTGTGCCTCAACCGTACAGTCATCTTCTTACCATTGAAGATGTTATTTGATGATATCGCTGCAGTCGTCTGGTTATCGCAGTATATCGGTACCGCCGGAATCTTTGCACCAACCAATGAAAGATCATACATGAGCTCCCGAAGCCACTCTGCTTCCTCCACTGCAGCAGCAAGTGCATAAAACTCAGATTCCATCGAGGAATGAGAGAGCATAGTCTGCTTCTTCGACTTTCACGATATAGCAGCTCCATCCATGGAGAAGACGTATCCTCCTGTGGACCTTTTGCTCTCTACTTTTGAACACCAGATTGCATCACTGAGCCTTCCACCACTGTCGGATAACCGCTGTAGTACAATGCATACTTCTGAGTCCTCTTAAGATATCCTATCACTCTCTTCACAGCTTTCCAGTGTTCCATTCATGGATTTCTCGTGAACCGACTCAGCATCCCCACGGCGAAAGCTATGTCAGGCCTAATCACAATTGTTGCATACTGTAAAACTCCTATTTCTAAAAACCGTATTTATTATTTTTATTATTAATTAATAATTTAATTATGGTAATTATGTGCTAAATAGGAGAAATAGATTTTTAATAATTTTTATGTTAGGTGTTCGGGCACTTAGAGGATTTATGGGACCATCAGGAATTTTTCGAAGTTTATTCCATGTAGGAGACCCCTTGAGCAGTTGCTAGCCTAATGTTGTGCATCATTCTAATCCATGAATTTTCTTATGAATATATATAATATATATGTATACACAAATATATATATGTATATATATATATTTAGAAAGAAAAGGAAAGAAAGTATAAGAATTATTTAATAAGAATATAATAATAATAATAATAATAATAATAATAATAGCAACAACTTAACCCATTCTTAGTAATTTGCTTTCAAACCAAAGCAACCAATCCACTTTCTCAGCAAAGTAGCAGCCAGAGAAGCCCCGCCCCTTTTATTAGAACTCAGTATGCGCGCGACCCCCCACCTATTTATCTCATATATATATATATATATATATATATATATATATATATATATATATATATATATATATATATATATATATATATATATATATATATAATATCTCTTCATAAAACCCTAATTTAAATCTCCAGACCTCCTCTTCCCATCTAGAGCCGTCACCGCAGCCAGAGAGTCCCGCCAAGCCATCCAACCATCCCGACGACTCCGACCTCGCGAACTGCAGAATCCCACTCGAGGCACCTTCGCTCCGGAGTGATTTTCCGTTGACTCGCTCAACCAAACGCTGTTCCGTCTTCACCGGTATGATCACCCCTTAACCCTCTTCCATAGTTGTTTTATAGCCAACCTCGGAAAACGTGTGTCCCTAGATGAAAAACAGCGTCCAAAGTGGGCGGGACAGACCCAATTCTGAAATAGCAGAAAACTGCGGTGACCACCTATATTGCCGAGTTCGTATCTCCCACCACAGAGATCCGAATTCGGTGATTCTTTTTGATACCTGTAGAATACTTGACCTAGTTTATTTTCTGTTAAATAACCCTATGCTATTAGTTGTTGTGGACATAGTTAAATTTGTCACAAAACTGCGCGCACCCACTTTTTCCAGATTTCCAAAAATTGGAAAACGGAGCGCGCCCCGCCAAACGGGACCGCCCCGCCGTGTACCAAGTGTACCGAATGGTGCACGCAGCGTAACCGGACACGTGAAAATTTGTGGGGACTGATTCGGACGCGTGTGCGCGCCGGAATCAGGCCGTATCCGCTGACACACTCCGTGTCGCAACTTTTGTGGAACTCGCGGGTATTTTGTGCACGCTAGTCAGATTGCGACGAAACTTGCGCCACTGGACTCGTGGTAACGCGCTGGTCCTGTGACCCAATTTTCACGCAATTCTGAGACGGTTGACCAAATCGCCAATTGGCGGGCCCCACAGTTGACTTTTTGGACAAAATTTTGTTCGGCCCATCGGAACCAACATTTGGACATACCGTTGGGTTCGTATTGATATTTAGAGTTGTTTGACCTATAGTTTGTCCCATTTAGAGACTATTACCCTTGGCACGCTTTTCGGTGCAAAGTGGGCCACACGTGGACCCCACTTTTGCTCGAAATTATCGTTTTGCCCCTGTGTCCAAATTGGACGAAAGGGATGTGCTTTTTAGCTATTTTGCTCATTTCGGAAACGTTGGTGATGTTTATTTCAGCATCCGGAGATGTTTGTTCAGAGTCCTTAGTTCCAGGTTCCGTGTCCTTGACATTTGGGAGCGTACACTTTACAGATTTCTTGCCAGGCAAGTATACCTTGCCATTGTACTGTTTTTACATTCCATATGAGGCATGCATGTTTATTTTCTATTTATTTAGTTCATTTATTTTAACTGCTATATAAACTGCGCGTCCAAGGAAACTTGGGTGCAACGACGGTGTCGTCGTACTATGTTTTTATTTATATATAAGCATTGGACCTATTTTATGAGACTACCCTATTTTCATGAGGCATTTATGTTTCATTGGCCATGACACTTTTCTTACACGAGTGTGAGTCCCATCTAGGACACGGACTTGCGTACTCGGCTGACCACTGGTACGTACAGGTCGTGCGACGGATAGGGATAACTGCCAATAGAAAATTTGCATGCTAGTAGACCTGGCGGTTATTAGAGGTTTATCGTGTCATGGACATGACATGCTTAGAGTATTGGGTGAGGAGAACAACAAGTACCGCATTTGAGCTTCTTTGCACTTTTTCTGTGACGCCCGGATTCTCCGCTGGAGATACGGGTGGTGATGACCCATATATATATATTATGTACATTGGCGGGCCTCCGCCGTTCAAAAGACGACGTGCCTTTGGGCCCCTGGATCTTCAAAAGAGAACCATGCCAAATCCCAGTTTTCAGCCAGATAGCTCACTTGTGGGGAAAGGTGTTCTTAACTGCATTCACTTAGACGGTTAGGCGACCCAATGGATGTTTATTTTTAGTACTTTATTGGCATGTACTTTTTGTATCTTGTTACGTCCCTCTGAGGACCTGGTCCCTTTTCAGATATAGATGAGCAGGAGTACCCGCAGGAGTATGGACCTGGACCTGACGCTACCTACCAGTCTGAGACGATCTTACCTTCTGATTATATGTGATTCATTTGCAGCTGTTTAGAGATTCTAGTTGCTATTCTTTTTTAGACATTTATTCTTATATTAGAGTTTATTCTCTTCTCTCTTTAGTAGTTTATTATAGTCGATTTGCAGTGGATTTGTTTCCACCCGACTATCACACTTTGAGATTACTATTTGAGACTGCTTCTTTGATATTCAGTTATTGATTTCCATTATTCCATTATTTGTGCTGTGGATGAGATATAGAACTGCGTGTGACTTGTTGTGACATATATTACCACTGTGGATTGGATATTCATGTACATCGTACGTGTGTATATGGTTTCCATATATTGGAGTTCGTATACATACGGCTGACGTGTTACGTATTCCTAGTCCTACGTATTTTGGGACTGGGGCGTGACATGTTTTTGTGGTGGCCCATGCAGGTCAAGAATATATTGTCTCGGTTACGTAACTGTACCGAACAAGCCTGCGTATAGGAATAGAGTATAAGGATCTCATCCACGCTTGATTGAAATTCATCCTTCCTATTTAATACTTGCATCCTGTTTGATTCCTGTACTTTTTCTAATCGTTCCGTACATCAACTGCAGAGAGATGGATATGCAAAATGGATGTACTGCCGCCGATGGCGACGCAACTTCTGGAGTCAATGGTCAGACTCAAGGAGGGACCCCAACGATTCCTAGGCTTCCGGGGCCAGATGGACAGACTCACACTCCAGTTCCATCTGATCTTCCCGCTACACCTATTGGGAACCTTCCACCTGCCCAGTACCGCAAGATGGCCAAGCGCAGATGTTCCAATTCTTTCAGATGATGATACAGGAACAGAGGCAGCAGGCAGCCGAGCAGAGGCAAGAATTTTTGGCAGCACTGGAGAGGATGGCTGCACAGGCTACTGTACCGGCCCAAGCACTAGCTCCAGTACCTCGAGCTAAGGTTGGATCAGTAAATGATTTTGTTCAGATGGGTGCAAGGCAGTACAAGGGCACTGAGAGCCCGGAGGAGACTACCAACTGGATCACTCACACGCAGAAGCTACTGGAGGCATCACAGTTACCGACGGACCTATGGATGACGGGTGTACGGACGCTTCTAGATGGTAATGCTCATCACTGGTGGAAATCCATGGGGCGCCAGTTGGGTACTTACCAGACTTGGGAGCAGTTCTTGGAGTGCTTTGAAGAAAAGTATTTCCCGGACACTGTCAGGGATACCTTGTATGATCAGTTTCTTCACTTGGAGCAGGGGAACCGAACCGTGGACGAGTATGATGCCGAGTTTAGTCGACTCAGCAAATATGGCGCTGCTTTGATACCAAATGACTTGGCTAAGGCTAAGAGATTTTATCGAGGACTAACCCAGGAGCTACAACATTATACAAGCTCGCAGTCCTGAGTCTCTTATGCTGAACTACTGACAGAGGCCAGATTTCAGGAAACCATTAGCAGAGAAAAATGAGGTCAGCTGAGGACACAACAAGGATCAGCAAGGATACAGCAGGGACCAGCCAGGACACAACAGGGGGGGCCTATCAGACGTCCCTTGTCACAACAGCATCAGCAACACCGAGCAGCACCGTACCTGATTCCGAAGAAACCCCAATGTAATTATTGTGGGAGGATCGGACATGTTGCCAGAGATTGTCGGACCCGCTTGGGTCAGTGTAGGAGATGTGGCTCTGGACAGCACATGGTGAAAGACTGCCACATGCAGCAGACACTTCCACCGCCAGTTCAGATATTAGCGCTTCCAGCACCGAAGTCAGCCCAGCAGATGACCGGACCGGGAGCACCTCGACCCCCAGCAGCATGAGAATTTCAGAGAGGACCACCGCTACCTACTCAGAAGGAGCAGTATATGAGGACTGGACATGGACAGCCACAGAGGAACGAACGAGCTTTTGCATTGGAGGTAGATGACATGGATCATGAGGTGGATGTCATAGCAGGTATTACCCTTGCTTTTACTTTTCCTGCTGTGACATTATTTGATACGGGAGCCACCCACTCATTCATATCATCTAGTTTTATTGCCAAACACAACATTGCTTCTACACCATTATCTAGTTGTGTTAGAATTCTTACCGGAGGAGGAGTTGTACCAGTTACTCGAGTTTGTAGATCAGGCCCTATAGTGATACGTGGCAGAGAGATGAATGCCCAACTCTTAGTCCTTCCTATGCCGTCTTTTGATATTGTGCTTGGAATGGACTGGCTAAGCAAGTACCATGCTTTCTTCGATTGCTTTGGAGGAAGCATTCTTTTTAAGGTACCAGACCAGCCTGAACTGGAGTTTGTCCGAGGATCCACAGAAATCCTTGATGGTATGCAGCTCGCAATGGACGATGTTGTCTATCACCCTATTATTTCAGAATTTCTAGACGCCTTTCCAGAAGATTTGCCAGGACTACCCCCAGACAGAGACGTAGAGTTTTCAATTGAACTAGCACCCGGAGCAGCACCTATAGCATCGCATGTTTACAGACTGGCGAAGAAGGAGATGGACGAGCTGAAGGCACAGTTAAAAGAGCTAGAGGAGAAATGTTTCATCCGACCGAGTGCATCACCCTGGGGAGCACCAGTGTTGTTTGTACCCAAGAAGGATGGGTCAGTGCGTATGTGCATTGACTACCGAGCCTTGAATGCAGTGACAGTGAAGAACAAATATCCATTGCCACGCATTGATGACCTGTTTGATCAACTCAGTGGAGTTAAGGTATTCTCGAAGATAGATCTGAGATCGGGATATCACCAAGTGAAGGTACGGAAGCAGGACATTCTGAAGACCGCATTCAGAACAAGATATGGGCACTACGAGTTTTTGGTCATGCCATTTGGATTGACCAATGCTCCAGCGATCTTCATGGACTTGATGAATCGAGTCTTCCACCAGTACTTGGACCAGTTCGTGGTCGTCTTCATAGATGATATACTTGTCTATTCGAAGAGCCACGGGGAGCACGAGGAGCACCTGCGGATTGTTCTAGAGACTTTGAGGAGAGAGCAGTTATATGCTAAGCTCAGCAAATGTGAGTTCTTCTTGGACATAGTTTCATTTCTTAGACATGTTGTTACAGGAGATGGTATTTCTGTTGATCCAGAGAAGATCTCAGCAGTTGAGACATGGCCTGTTCCTAAATCAGCAGCAGAGGTGAGGAGTTTCCTTGGACTTGCGGGATATTACCGACGGTTCGTGGAAAAATTCTCAAGGATAGCGGCACCTATGACTCGTTTGACTTGTAAGGACCAAGAATTTATATGGACTGACGAGTGTCAAGCAGCCTTTGAAGAGTTAAAGAAACGACTGACTACAGTACCAATATTGACGATTCCGTCAGGATCAGGAGGTTATATGATCTACAGTGACGCATCAGGAAAAGGCTTGGGATGCGTGTTGATGCAGCATGGCAAGGTGATTGCATATGCATCTAGGCAGTTACGAGTACATGAGAAGAATTATCCGACTCATGACTTGGAACTTGCAGCCGTTGTATTTGCTCTGAAGCTATGGAGACATTACTTATATGGGGAACGAGTGGAGATCTATACAGACCACAAAAGCCTCAAGTACGTCTTCACGCAGAAGGAGTTAAATATGAGGCAACGTCGATGGCTCGAGTTGATGAAAGATTTCGAGATAGAGCTACATTATCATCCAGGCAAGGCTAACGTGGTAGCAGACGCGTTAAGCCAGAAGCCAGCAGCTTACTTCTTGACAGCACAGAGGGAACTATTGGAGGACTTGCAAGAGCTTGGCATTGAAGTGATATTACCCGGAGCAGATGGGACACTAGCCAACTTGCAAGTACAATCATCATTGGTAGAGAGGATTAAGGCAGCTTTGCCTACAGATGCCAGATTCAGGAGACTAAAGGAAAGGACAGAGGTCGGAGAGCAGACCGGATTGCACATTCATGAGGATGGGACATTACGATGTGGTGATCGTCTTTATGTTCCAAATGGAGAGATTCGACAGGAGCTGATGACAGAGGCTCATAGTTCAATTTATTCTATTCATCCTGAAGGCACCAAGATGTATCGTGACTTACGACAACACTTTTGGTGGCATGGAATGAAGAGAGAGATAGCTCGCTTTGTAGCTAAATGTCTGGTATGTCAACAAGTGAAGGCGGAGCACCAGAGGACAGCAGGATTATTGCAACCACTTCCGATTCCAGAGTGGAAGTGGGAGCACATCACTATGGACTTCGTCACGGGTTTTCCCAAGAGTCCAAGTGGGAGAGATGCAGTGTGGGTAATAGTGGACCGACTCACCAAGTCAGCCCATTTTATACCTTTTAGAGTGGGTCAGTCTACAGAAGCTTTAGCTGACTTATATATGAGGCAGATTGTGAGACTGCACGGCATACCAGTCAGCATTGTATCGGACAGAGATTCGCGCTTCACATCGCACTTTTGGAGAAGCATGCAAGAGAGTCTTGGTACTCGTCTGAAGTTCAGTACATCTTACCACCCGCAGACAGATGGGCAGTCGGAGCGTACTATTCAGACATTGGAAGATATGTTGAGGACTTGCATGTTAGACTTCGGAGGATCATGGGAGGACCACCTACATCTTGTAGAGTTTTCTTACAATAGTAGCTATCAAGCGAGTATTCAGATGGCTCCGTTTGAAGCATTATATGGAAGAAAATGTAGGTCTCCTGTGTGTTGGAGTGACGTGGGAGAACGTCAGATTTTGGGACCCGAGTTGGTGGTCAACACCGTAGAGACAGTCAAGAAGATTCAGGGACACTTGCGAGCAGCGCAAGACAGACAGAAGCAGTGGGCAGACCTTCATCGTCGTCCCTTGGAGTTCAAAGAGGGTGATCACGTCTTCTTGAGGATATCACCGACCAGAGGCACCATCCGATTCGGAGGGCGCGGCAAGTTGAGTCCAAGGTATATTGGACCATTTGACGTGCTCGAGAGAATTGGAGAGGTGGCATATCGACTTGCGCTACCACCTTCACTGGAGGGAGTACATGACGTATTCCATGTGTCGCAGCTCAGGCGATATGTGGCAGACCGCAGTCATGTTCTCGACCATTCAGAGATCACCATTGGGCCGAGCTTGTCATACCAAGAGCAACCCGTGGGAATCCTTGATCGTCGAGAGAAAGTGTTGAGGAACCAGTCTATTCCCTTGGTTCGCGTAGCATGGAGGCATGACGCGCCAGGAGAATCAACTTGGGAGCGCGAGGACGATATGCGCAAGCGTTTTCTGAACCTATTCGCAGACCAAGGTATGAATTTACATTGTTAATTTATATCTTACCATCCTTGCATTCTATCGTGGCTTAATCTTAATTTCGAGGACGAAATTTTTACAAGTTGGGTAGAATATAAAACCCCTCTTTCTAAAAACCGTATTTATTATTTTTATTATTAATTAATAATTTAATTATGGTAATTATGTGCTAAATAGGAGAAATAGATTTTTAATAATTTTTATGTTAGGTGTTCGGGCACTTAGAGGATTTATGGGACCATCAGGAATTTTTCAGAATTTATTCCATGTAGGAGACCCCTTGAGCAGTTGCTAGCCTAATATTGTGCATCATTCTAATCCATGAATTTTCTTATGAATATATATAATATATTTGTACACACAAATATATATATGTATATATATATTTAGAAAGAAAAGGAAAGAAAGTATAAGAATTATTTAATAAGAATATAATAATAATAATAATAATAATAATAATAGCAACAACTTAACCCATTCTTAGTAATTTGCTTTCAAACCAAAGCAACCAACCCACTTTCTCAACAAAGTAGCAGACAGAGAAGCCCCGCCCCTTTTATTAGAACTCAGTATGCGCGCGACCCCCCACCTATTTATCTCATATATATATATATATAATATCTCTTCATAAAACCCTAATCTAAATCTCCAGACCTCCTCTTCCCATCTAGAGCCGTCACCGCAGCCAGAGAGTCCCGCCAAGCCATCCAACCATCCCGACGACTCCGACCTCGCGAACTGCAGAATCCCACTCGAGGCACCTTCGCTCCGGAGTAATTTTCCGTTGACTCGCTCAACCAAACGCTGTTCCGTCTTCACCGGTATGATCACCCCTTAACCCTCTTCCATAGTTGTTTTATAGCCAACCTCGGAAAAGGTGTGCCCCTAGATGAAAAACAGCGTCCAAAGTGGATGGGACAGACCCAATTCTGAAATAGCAGAAAACTGCGGTGACCACCTATATTGCCGAGTTCGTATCTCCCACCACAGAGATCCAAATTCGGTGATTCTTTTTGATACCTGTAGAATACTTAACCTAGTTTATTTTCTGTTAAATAACCCTATGTTATTAGTTGCTGTGGACATAGTTAAATTCGTCACAAAACTGCGCGCACCCACTTTTTCCATATTTCCAAAAGTTGGAAAACGGAGCGCGCCCCGCCAAACGGGACCGCTCTGCCGTGTACCAAGTATACCGAATGGTGCACGCAGCGTAACCGGACACGTAAAAATTTGTGGGGACTGATTCGGACGCGTGTGCGCGCCGGAATCAGGCCGTATCCGCGGACACACTCCGTGTCGCAACTTTTGTGGAACTCATGGGTATTTTGTGCACGCTAGTCAGATTGCGACGAAACTTGCGCCACTGGACTCGTGGTAACGCGCTGGTCCTGTGACCCAATTTTCACGCAATTCTGAGACGATTGACCAAATCGCCAATTGGCGGGCCCTATAGTTGACTTTTTGGACAAAATTTTGTTCGGCCCATCGGAACCCATATTTGGATATACCGTTGGGTTCGTATTGACATTTAGAGTTGTTTGACCTATAGTTTGTCCTATTTAGAGACTGTTACCCTTGGTACGCTTTTCGGTGCAAAGTGGGCCACACGTGGACCCTACTTTTGCTCGAAATTACTGTTTTGCCCCTGTGTCCAAATTGGACGAAAGGGATGTGTTTTTTAGTTATTTTGCTCATTTCGGAAACGTTGGTGATGTTTATTTCAGCATCCGAAGACGTTTGTTCAGAGTCCATAGTTCCAGGTTCCGTGTCCTTGACATTTGGGAGCGTACACTTTACAGATTTTTTGCCAGGCAAGTATACCTTGCCATTGTACTGTTTTTACATTCCATATGAGGCATGCATATTTATTTTTTGTTTATTTAGTTCATTTATTTTAATTGCTATATAAACTGCGCGTCCAAGGAAACTTGGGTGCAACGACGGTGTCGTCGTACTATGTTTTTATTTATATATATGCATTGGACCTATTTTATGAGACTACCCCATTTTCATGAGGCATTTATGTTTCATTAGCCATGACACTTTTCTTACACGAGTGTGAGTCCCATGTAGGACACGGACTTGCGTACTCGGCTGGCCACTGGTACGTACAGGTCATGCGACGGATAGGGATAACTGCCAATAGAAAATTTGCATGCTAGTAGACCTGGCGGTTATTAGAGGTTTATCGTGTCATGGACATGACATGCTTAGAGCATTGGGTGGGGTGAACAACAAGTACCGCATTTGAGCTCCTTTGCACTTTTTCTGTGACGCCCGGATTCTCCGCTGGAGATACGGGTGGTGATGACCCATATATATATATTATGTACATTGGCGGGCCTCCGCCGTTCAAAAGACGACGTGCCTTTGGGCCCCTGGATCTTCAAAAGAGAACCATGCCAAATCCCAGTTTTCAGCCAGATAGCTCACTTGTGGGGAAAGGTGTTCTTAACTGCATTCACTTAGACGGTTAGGCGACCCAATGGATGTTTATTTTCAGTACTTTATTGGCATGAGCTTTTTGTATCTTGTTACGTCCCTCTGAGGACCTGGTCCCTTTCCAGATATAGATGAGCAGGAGTACCCGCAGGAGTATGGACCTGGACCTGACGCTACCTATCAGTCTGAGACGATCTTACCTTCTGATTATATGTGATTCATTTGCAGCTGTTTAGAGATTCTAGTTGCTATTCTTTTATAGACATTTATTCTTATATTAGAGTTTATTCTCTTCTCTCTTTAGTAGTTTATTATAGTCGATTTGCAGTGGATTTGTTTCCACCCGACTATCACACTTTGAGATTACTATTTGAGACTGCTTCTTTGATATTCAGTTATTGATTTCCATTATTCCATTATTTGTGCTGTGGATGAGATATAGAACTGCGTGTGACTTGTTGTGACATATATTACCACTGTGGATTGGATATTCATGTACATCGTACGTGTGTATATGGTTTCCATATATTGGAGTTCGTATACATACGGCTGGCGTGTTACGTATTCCTAGTCCTACGTATTTTGGGACTGGGGCGTGACATATTTTTGTGGTGGCCCATGCAGGTCAAGAATATATTGTCTCGGTTACGTAACTGTACCGAACAAGCCTGCGTATAGGAATAGAGTATAAGGATCTCATCCACGCTTGATTGAAATTCATCCTTCCTATTTAATACTTGCATCCTGTTTGATTCCTGTACTTTTTCTAATCGTTCCGTACATCAACTGCAGAGAGATGGATATGCAAAATGGATGTACTGCCGCCGATGGCGACGCAACTTCTGGAGTCAATGGTCAGACTCAAGGAGGGACCCCAACGATTCCTAGGCTTCCGGGGCCAGATGGACAGACTCACACTCCAGTTCCATCTGATCTTCCCGCTTCACCTATTGGGAACCTTCCACCTGCCCAGTACCGCAAGATGGCCAAGCGCAGATGTTCCAATTCTTTCAGATGATACAAGAACAGAGGCAGCAGGAAGCCGAGCAGAGGCAAGAATTTTTGGCAGCACTGGAGAGGATGGCTGCACAGGCTACTGTACCGGCCCAAGCACTAGCTCCAGTACCTCGAGCTAGGGTTGGATCAGTAAAGGATTTTGTTCAGATGGGTGCAAGGCAGTACAAGGGCAGTGAGAGCCCGGAGGAGACTACCAACTGGATCACTCACACGCAGAAGCTACTGGAGGCATCACAGTTACCGACGGACCTATGGATGACGGGTGTACGGACGCTTCTAGATGGTAATGCTCATCACTGGTGGGAATCCATGGAGCGCCAGTTGGGTACTTACCAGACTTGGGAGCAGTTCTTGGAGTGCTTTGAAGGAAAGTATTTCCAGGACACTGTCAGGGACACCTTGTATGATCAGTTTCTTTACTTGGAGCAGGGGAACCGAACCGTGGACGAGTATGATGCCGAGTTTAGTCGACTCAGCAAATATGGCGCTGCTTTGATACAAAATGACTTGGCTAAGGCTAAGAGATTTCATCGAGGACTAACCCAGGAGCTACAACATTATACAAGCTCGCAGTCCCGAGTCTCTTATGCTGAACTACTGACAGAGGCCAGATTTCAGGAAACCATTAGCAGAGGAAAATAAGGTCAGCTGAGGACACAACAAGGATCAGCAAGGATACAGCAGGGACCAGCCAGGACACAACAGGGGGGGCCTATCAGACGTCCCTTGGCACAACAGCATCAGCAACACCGAGCAGCAAGGATAACATCAGCTTCCCCTAAGTCCTTCATACTGAACTTTGATGAGAGAAACTTCTTTGTCTCAGTGACACGTGCTAGATCCGTATCCAGGATTAGCATATCGTCCAGGTATATACAAACGATGAATCCTCTCCCGTCATTGTACTTAGTATAAACGCACTTATCAGTTTCACTGACCCTGTAGTCATTTGATCTAATAACTTTATCAAACTTCTCATGCCATATCTTGGGAGCTTGCTTCAGACCATATAATAATTTTACCAACTTGTAGACTTTGCCTTTCATCCCTTTGATGACAAATCCTTCTGGCTGTTGCATGTAAATATCTTCTGTCAATTCTTCATTCAGGAATAATGTCTTGACATCCATCTAATAAATGACTCGCTTGTGAATTGCACTTAGAGCAATCAACATCCTGATGGTCGTCATTCGTGCTACTAGAGAATATGTGTCAAAGTAGTCGATCCCTTGCTTCTGAGAAAATCCCTTAGCAACCAGTCTTGCCTTGAACTTGTCAATCATTCCATCGGCCTTCATCTTCTTCTTGAAGATCCACTTGCATCCGATCGATTTTGCTCCTTCAGGAAGATCGACCAACACCCAAGTGTTGTTGGAGGTTATTGAGTCATACTCATTATTTATAGCCTTACTCCAGAAAATAACATCTCTGGTCTTCATTGCCTCATCATAGGTAAGCAGATTTACTTCCACATGATAGGTCACGAAATCTTCTCTGAAATTCTTCACTCTCCTCACTCGCTTAGACACCGGCTCTGCGAGTTCTTGTTCGATCGTTGTCATTGGGATGATAACTTCTTCTTAGACTACATCTTCGTTGGAAGCTTCAGCCTCCTGTATACCCACACTATTTTTTGAAATATTTGCAATAACAATGTTCTTATGCCTTACAAATTTATCTTTGAAGAGTTCTGCATCACGAAATTCAATGATAAGATTTGATTCGATATCAATAAATCTACGAGCATCACTCTTCTCAGCATCACCCTGAAAGATTGTCTTCTTAGTCCTCGATTCCAGCTTCTGAATCTTCAATTCTGGAAGCTTCATAGACGCCAGACACCCCCACACTTGAATGAGTTCAAGTTGGGTCTGACTCTAAACCAGAGTTCCTGAGAAGTGACATCGAAAGTCGAGTATGGCACTCTGTTAAGAATGAACGTAGGGGTTACCACAGCTTCTCCCCAGAAGCAGTTTGGAAGACCCGAAGTTAACAGCATTGAGTTCATTATTTCTGTCTACGTCCAATTCTTTATCTTAGCTATTCCATTTGATTGAGGAGAATACAGAGCAGTCTTCTCATTGACAATTCCCTGTTCTTTGCAGAATAATGCAAATTCAATAGACCTATACTCTCCGCCTCGATCACTTCTAAGTCTCTTGAGTTATTGTCCTGTCTGACATTCAGTCTCAGCCTTGAACTCCTTGAACTTATCGAATGCTTCATCCTTTGACTTCGAGTACTCGTCGACGAACGTAATGAAATACTTCATCTTGGCATTTGTGGAGAACTATTTGTAGTCACGGATATCAGAGTGCACAAACTCTAGAAGATCTGTGCTTCGGTTAACCCGTTTGAACGGCTTTCTGGTGATCTTTGTCTACGCACAGACCTCACAGTTCTCTACCTCCTTACCCCCACATTTGGAGATAAACCCTAGACTAGACATCTGCCAGTATGAAGTACATGTCCTAGTCTGGGATCCCATAACTCTTACAATGAGACTTCAGTCACAAGTAGAAGCTCGAACATCCATTTGAAACCGAACACTTTATTTCAAAGTATGCCTCCTGCCAAGATATCACCATCTGGCAAACTTGGATGTTCACCCTCAAGTCTGCAACAGACTTCCTGAGATCAGGTCATTGGTAATCACTGGTACGTTACTACATGCACTCCTTTGACTGTAACTTCTTGAAGTTCATAACCATTGTCCCAATCCCCAGATCCTTTGCTTAATCCTTACTTGCCATCAAGACCTTCATCACTGAAAGGTTCATCCTTGATCAATAGATCTTCCTAAACCACACATGGCTAGATGCACCAGTTTCCATCAACTGGTCAGCAACCACGCCATATGACTTAACCTGCGCAATCATAGTAACCAAGTTAAGTAATCAAAGTAACCAAGTTAAGCTATTACCTTGCTATTTTGGTTTAAAATTTGGATCTGCAATCCTTATTCTCATGGTCCTTCCACTACTAGAAAAAGCGCTATTAGCGACGTATTTTAGCGACGTCAAAAGAAACGTCGCTAATAATATATAATTAGCGACTCCTTATAAAAACGTCGCTAGACGTCGCTAAATGGCGACATTTAGCGACGTTTAGCGACTTTTATTAAGATTTTAAAAGTTAAGTCGCTATAAGTTAAATAAAGGTCGCTAAACGTCGCTAATATGTCTAATTTAGCGACGTTTAGCGACGTATATAGCGACCTTTTTATTAAAAATATTTTAGCAACGTGTTTAGCGACGTCAATGACGTCGCTAAAATTTAAGTTAGCGACGTTTTACTTGGACGTCGCTAAACGTCGCTAAAATTTGGTTAATTAGGGCTCGGTTTCATTTTTCCCCATCTGCTGAAAATTCGAAAAGAGAAAAACTCCCCCCCCCTCCCCCGCGCTCCGTCGACCGGCTCTCCACCCTATTCCGGTAAACCCTACTCTCTCTCTCTCTCTCTCTCTCTCTCTCTCTCTCTCTCTCACAGGACACATGTGACATTGACACAAACACTACACACACAGACACTGACACAGACACAGACACGGCACACACACACACTGACACAGACACTGATGAGGACCTAGGGTTAGGGTTAGGGTTAGGTTTGTTGACATGGGGTTAGGGTTAGGGTTAGGGCCGACTGGCCCAAGTCTACGAGAGAGGTAACAGCAGCAGTGAGCACTGCTTACTAGCTTTGATTATCAAATAAAATAAATTGATTATCAATTCGGTTCTGTTTCGGTTATAGATAATTTATTTCAGCTTTGGGTTTTTAAAATTTTTACTTATTCGATTTTTATTATTTCGGTGTTGAAATCGAATAACCCGAACGCCCACCCCTAGCTAGACCTGACAATTGGACCGGGATGACCAGCCCGGCACGAATCCGGCCCGCAAAACCCTGTCCGAATTATCGTGGGCTCGGCCCGGCCCGACCCAATATATAGGGACGTGTCAGACCTCATATCTCGGCCCATAAGAGAGGTCCGGCCCCGAAGCCCAGGCTCGTTCCGACCCAAGGCACAGCTCGGCCCGGCCCGACACGCTGCTGCTTGCTAGCCTGATCGACAACCTGGTTTATACTATCTGATGTATTATACACATCCATGTATTACATAGTCCTACGCCAATCTATGGGATTTGGTATGCATACAATCTGCCAAGTTCTTGTATATAGATTGAAACAAATGGATTGTGAATCTCCAAGACAAATATGAAGCAAGAACTTGCAGTGTGTTATTTTTTTGTGCTATGTTTACATATCCCAAAGTAGAGAAGTTCATCCGAGAGAGCATACCATCTGTGTTGTTTCTCCCGGAAACAAATGCGCTCCCAACCATCTCCTATGCACATTCAACCCTACACTTCATAATTTAAAAATAAAATGTTAGTTGTTCTTCAATCTCTACTTTGAAGTCCTTGTAGGGTTCACGGAATCCCAAGTCCGATCCGGTCCGGCTCGGTCCAGTCTGAAACTCACTGTGCCGTGGGTCACGTGTCGAACTGGACTTAGATTTTTACCCTTAGGTCCTGTCTGACCCGTTATAGTGCATGGGCCTGAGAGGCCCGGCCCACTCGACAGCTCTACTCCTAGCTATGGCATATTTTCATAGAGCAATAGCTCGTGTACTTGGGAAACTTTTGATGCAAAAATTGTTCAAGCACCAGGTGCCTTAGTGCAATGCCATGACTGCTTTTCCCATAACGGACACTGACCTAGGAGTGTGGTTGGGGGCAGCTGCAGTTCTATAGTATGACACACTATTTGTAGTGTTGACTGCACACTTATAGTGCAGTTCATAGTACTATGGGGTTGGGGGCAGCTGCAGTTTTGATAAATGAAAATATGTATTATATCAGTTATGATTTTTATAGTACGGTTAATTTTGCATGTAATGATTTATATGATAGCTTATGTCAATTTTGCAGAAGTTTCTAGAAATGGATATGAATTACTATCTGCGTCATCGTTCGTGGATGTACAACCGTCATCCTGATGACATGTGCGGTGTGCGGGATGAATTCATTGAGGGTGTACAGCAGTTCCTGCAGTTCGCAAAGGCGTTCCCTCAATACATGGACGGTACCAAAATTAAGTGTCCGTGTGTGAGATGTCGCAACAGGAGGTCGTGCCGACGTTGTCCCAGCATCAGCAAGATCCTCCATGCGCACCACCGGAGGAGACGAGGACAGAGATTTGGGCCGACGGTACAAAGTAAGTCAATTAGATGGTTTAATATATATTTGTGTTTCTCTTTATTCATCGTATATTGACTTTTTCAGTAATCTAAATTATTATTTCTGTATAGATATCGTCCATCGTCGGTTCAGAGACGCCTGGGCCAATTTCTGAGAAACAACTACGGTGGCCCTTGGATCAACTATTCGGAGGCTCCGGAGGAGAGGAAGGCGTTCTGGTTTGCGCACTTCCAGGTAAAAGTATATTAAATAAATCCTCTAATTTATGCATATTCGTGATGCTAACTTAATGAATTATTTATTGTAGCAAACGTATTTTTATCCTCCGCACCGGGCCGAGTTGATCGAGCGGCTCTTTCCTACCGTTGCCGCCAAGCTTATCCGAGATGCTCTGGATGACCAGAAGGCTCGTGATCGTGCTGGAAAACCAATCCAAGGTTGGATCACGCCTGAGCAGTGGACTGCGATGAGGGCTAGATTCGACGATCCGAGCTACAAGGAAAGGTCTAAGAAGGCCAAGGCGGCTAGGCAGAATGCTGCCAAGTGGTGTGGTGGCTCGATTCCGATGACGGAACATTTCCGTCGTTTGGTATGTTTTTTCTTTTAAAATATATTATTTTAATATAAGTACCATAAAATGGTACTTGGAATAAATATTTAAGTTTAGTAATAAAAAATATATTTTTAACAGGTACAGAGGGGTGAGGATGCGAACATGGTGACCGTCTTCTTGGCCACCCATCGCAAGGACGGAAATCTCATTGATGAGAGGGCCTCACAGACCTATGTAAGTATTACTTTACTTTGTGTTTATTTTAATATAACTTAGGCAATTATTGAGTTTCCAAACCTTTTCTAGGCCGAGTATCTTAGGCTTCGTGAGCGGGCGACTGCTAGTGCACCTACACCTGGAGAGGCTGGTGCTTCGTCGCAGCCCGGTCCATCTCCGTCGGCGGACGACCTGTGGGTGACCGCAGCTGGTGGTCTCCAGAGGGGTACGTATTACGGTACGGGCTCCTATGGCGCCCTGGTTGCGACGCAGTCATCTAGGGCCTCCCCGACAGCTGTGCATTCCACACACCCCTCGCAGTCGCAGCCCTCGCAGTCGTCGGCCAGAGTCCAGGAGGCCGTCCAGGAGGCCGTTGACCGTCAGATTGCGTCTCTCCGTGACGACTTGCTGCGAAGTATGGAGGACCAGTCCCGGTCCCAGCCGCAGGCGGACGATCCGATGCTTATCGCACGATTGGATATGCTCGACCGCAGCATGACGGAGCTACGAGAATTGACAAATGATATTAGAGCCTCCAATGATCGCAACATCATGGAGCTGCAGGCGTCACAGCTATCGATGGGCGAGAAGCTGACGAGGATGCATGCGTCACAGCTATCGATTCCACGGGACGAGTATGAGGAGTTGTTATCCTTGAAGCGCGCCGCTGGTCAGCCTCCTGCAGATCCGTAGTAGTCTAGTTATTATTATTATTATTTATGAATTATTGGTACTTCAACAATAGACATGATGTATGATGCTTCTTGTGGTCATTAATTTTTTAGTTAATTTAATTGGATTATATAGTTATCCACATTTAATTGGATTGATACTTCTTGTGGTCTTTAATTTAATTGGATAATATAGTTAACTAGATTGAATCATGTTGGTGTGTATGATGAAGATGATGTAAAACTGCAGGGAATCACAATGTTTGATTCTGGGAATTTTTTTTAATTTTTTTTAAAAATTAGCGACGTTATTAGCGACGTTTAGCGACGTTTAGCGACGTTAAATTACGTCGCTAATTACGTCGCTAATTAGCGACGCCGTAAAACGTCGCTAATAACGTCGCTAATGACGTCGCTAAACGTCGCCAATTGCTGACATGGCAGTATAGCCAGGTCATTAAAGACGTCGGTGTAACGTCGCGATAGATGTCGCTAATCAGCGACGTTTAGCGACTTTTCTAAACGTCGCTTTTTAGTGACTTGGCGTCGCAAAACGTCGCTAAATTTAGCGACACATTAAAGCCGCTAAAAAACGTCGGCATAGCGACGTTTAGCGACGTTTTTTGTATTAGCGACTTGGTATTTTCCGACTTCTTTAAAACGTCGCTAATTACGTCGCTAAACCTAATTAGCGACGATTTTTGGTTATTTAGCGACGTTTTTAGACGTCGCTAATTTGACTTTTTCTGGTAGTGTTCATGCTTTGAAGAGACATGCGTCAATATGCGTATACCCTATGTGCATACACATGTCGCACATAGACCTTGCTCCGAGCCAGCCGCATGGATGCTTCATGTTCCAAGTCCAGCCATGCACCAAAACTGCTATGCTCGAGTTCTGTCATATTCCGATAAACGCCATGCGCAAATACAACTCACGCATAGTGCCAGACTCCATGTGCCAAGTCCTGCCATGTGCCGATAACCGTCATGCGCAGATACAACTTATGCTTAGTGCCAGTCTCCATGCTCCAAGTGCAGTTGAGATCTTCATGCGGCATCTTGCATCAGACATCTCCATGCGGCAACTTGCACAAGATGTCGTCTTCCTCCCTCTTGTAATGTCCGTCTCCAGCAACGCAAGCCTCAAGTCCACCTCCATCAGCAGGAATAGTAGATCCAAGATCTGGCAACACACGTCCATCACTTGATAGAGGACTCATTCCTCATCCAAATGATAGAAGTGTAGTCCGTTCATCTCCTCAAGTTTGTGAAAACTTGTGTCGAGAAGACTTGCACGGTTGTTCTCCATCTTACTCGGATCTTGCTTTGAGATTGTTATTTTCGAGGCTAAATCAACGATGGAAAATCGCGTGGTCGAGATCAAAGGTTCACACAAAAGTGCCTACTCTGACTATTCTCGATCTCCACGAAGAACAATAAATAAGGATCATGTTACAACCTGCTGTAACAACAATAACCAGAAAATGAACCTCTCGTTCTTCCTTGCAATCGCAGTTGCAGACAGACAGAACAGAGTTACAACCCACTGAAGAGAGGAGGAGGAAGAAGAAGAGACTTTGCTTGCTGGGGTGATAAAGCTCACCGTTGCTCAAAGCAAGATTCGCCCTCACACGATCTACTTCCAGGAATCAGCAAGTTCACGAATAACTTCTAGAACGCTCGCTGTCACCTCTGTCTGAACTCGCACGAACTTCTTGGACTCCAATGGTGGCAGCAACAACAACTCTCTTCGTCTCTTAATTTTCGAAGTAAGTTCTGAAAGAGGCACCAAGAGAGTATTTATAGGGAGAGGGTGAAAACCCTAGCCGTCCAACAGTTACGGAAAAATAGGAACAAATTAATTACGAATCTCTAAAAGATAGGCACGAATTAATTTCAAATCCCACAAAAACGAATCTGAATAACATACAATATCTTTCCATAACCGTTCAAATATATCCGCAGCAGCAGCAACGCATGCGGATGCGACCATGCATCAAATGCGCGCAAGCGTCTGCGTCGATGCTGACATGCAAAGTACCTCAACAAAGCGCCACTTTGCGCCCTTGAGCCCGAGTCGGTAAGTCCCTTTGGAACTTAGCTCCTATGGAAATAATTCCAAAAAAATGACAAAAAAACATAAATACTTTCAATGAGGAGTTTATCATGTTTCCTCATAGAAAAACACCCTCATATGTCGCTCATGTATCCCACCACACCCTATATACACACCTTAACTCATACAAAGTATTATATTGAGATAACTACTTGGTGATGTAGTCAATGTGAAACTATTTTTACTAGTCCAAAAAAAATAACACCAACAGACTATGTCCAACCGGTCGGTTCGATCCGATTTTTAAAACAATAGTAAAGATTGAATGAAAAAAGTGGTAACGCAAAATTAAAACTTGCTAATAGTTATGACACCGGCTCAAATCGTTGGTAGCAAACTGTGAAGCTGCTTAAGACATAGCAATAAAGCTGTCGCTGACAGAGCAAATCATTAATAGCAGCAAAGTGCTGAAAACGGACATACGTTCGGATGATTTGACTGTCTGCGACTTTCCTCCGTGGGACGAGCACCAATGTGTTCGGACTAGCGTTGCTGCAAAATCTACTGCTTCAACGGAGAGGAAACTCTCTTTTCATTCTTCATCAATGCAAAATCTACTGTTGACCGTCTACTAAAAAATATGAACAAAACACCAGAAAATAACTTCCACGGTTATCAACCGTAACTCTTTAATTATAAATATGACGAAATCACAGCACAATGTGAGAAAAATATCAAAAATAATACTTTGTCCGTGTTGTTTCGCAACCGGCAGCCCAGCCATCGCGTCCGTCCGTGTGCCGGCTCCATCTCTTCCTCTCCTGTTACGCATTTGGCCTTGCGTGAGGATTGAAAAATATATATATATATACACTTCAATAAATGAGCTGATGGCAGCATTAGCTAATATTTTACACAGGCCACCTTCGACAACTTATGAAAGCAGGCTTTCGTTGATTTTATCAACTTCCTTACAAATAAACTAGCTAGCTTGTCAAAAGTAAAAAGTAAATACCATCATCTTCTTCTTCTTCTTTTTTCCGTAATAGAAAACTACTTCAGTTGCTAATTTTGAAGAAAATATAATTAAGCAACTCAAGAAAGTTGTAGCAAACCGAGTGTAGTGGTCCTGGATCCTGTGGAAGTTCAGGAGGTTGATGTCATCACATTATGCTCTCCTAACTTTTTTTGTACGAGATGTGTATGCTCTCAACTGCTCAAAGGACTCTTAGTTAAGCGATCGCTGCTCAAAGAGTTGGCTAATGGTGGCATTCAGTACTATATTGTGGTTGAGATGTTAGTTAGTCATGGGGAAGGAAGATATTTCAACATTCATTCATTTTACTCCAGAACTTTTTGGTGGTTTCTGTGAGGGTTCGGACTCAGATTTTTTTGAGTGGGTGGGCATTATTCGGTTTCGTAAGAAAGATCATGTGTTGGTGAATAAGTTGGATATGAATTAGTTGACGAATCAGCTTAGGAAAATGCTTGAGCTTTCTGGGCCAAAAACTGTAGTCTTTCAAGCAAATCCGAATTCCCATTACCATCTGAACCCGATGAGAAATCTGTCAACCTCAGCACCTATCGCACTGATTGGATCTTGATCCTCTTCCTCTGGAATCCCAGATGCAAAAGTACGAACGCACCGCAAGATCTTGCTGATCATCGTGATGATATCTAACGTTTTGTTTTGTTTTGTTTTGTTTTGTTTTAGAGCTACGAATTAGTCTTTTTCAATAGATAAAAATCGAATCGAATCGAGTCGAATAAGTGATTTTGTTTAGTTAAAAAAAAATTCGATTCAGTTTCGGTTTTGAAAATACTAAATTTTCTTATTCGGTTTTGACTCAGTTTCGGTTTTCGGTTCAAATCGAATCAAATCGGTTTTCGGTTCAAATCGGTTCAAATCGGTTCAAATTCGGTTTTGAAAATAAGTGATTTTCTTATTCGGTTTTCGATTTTGTTTAGTTAAATCGGTTCAAATCGAATCAAAAAATCGGGTAAACCAAAAATCATACCGATTTAATTTGGTTCGATTTAGTTCGGTTATGGATCATTTCGGTTATTCAGTTCGCTTTTAACCGATTTAACCGAATGCTTACCCCTAGGGACGAACCTCTTCAAAAGCAGTTCTATAATGTTTCGCTCTTAGCGGTGACAATATATATCTATATGTCACGCCCCAGTCCCAAAATGCCGAGGGACTAGACACGTGGCAATGGCCAGCAGCACGCACCGATGGACAACCCAATTTAATGGATCCATCAGGGCATGCTTAAGCTGTAGTCTAACAATAAATAGATCAAGTATTACAAGTCACAGTCTATTCTAATCTCATCCACAACAGATAATCACAGATTAAATGCCAGAATAAAGCAAGAGAATAAACTAACAAATCTCAATAAAAGGGTCTCGGTGAACAATCCGAGAACAAGTCTGATACATCAATGCAATAGACAGGAAATAAAGAAACTGAAAATAGAAACATAAATAACTGACTGTACAAAGGCAATGCTCAGGAGAAATCCTCTGGCACGATCTCGTTCTCAGGTTCTGGTACAGCTCCTGGAAGTGCTCCTGTACGGTATATCTCTGGATGGATCTCTTCGGCTATACCTGGGGACATAATCCGGATCCAGGTCCTCAGGGGACATAGCAAGGTACATATAATACAAGCCATAATAATGCAGTGAAATAGTCAATGAAATAAATAGGGTAAATATGTAACCATCTATGTGAAATGCAGGTGAGAACATCACCAGTACTCAGGCTGAGACTACTACAAGCTCTGTGTAGGGGAGCCGGTAGCAGTGATATCATGTAGTTGTCTAGCTCGGAGAGAGACTGAGACGCCGGCATAATATAGTCAACCTGTAGCCTGTGTGTCTCTCCAGCAATAAATGAAGCAATAGGAAACACTAGATAACCAGCTAAGTGATATGCAAGATGAGAGCAGCACTAGAACTCAGGCTGAAACCACTACAAGCTCTGTGTCGGGGAGCCGGTAGCAGTGATATCATGTGGTCGTCTAGCTCAGCGGAAGACTGAGACGCCGGCATAATATAAAATCAACATGTAGCCTGTGTGTCTCTCCCCACCCAATGTAATCATACGTCTCATGTCCATGTGGCCCCATGTCCATGTCACGTAAGATCATATCTAATGCAACTAGTCATATAGTATCTAGGAACATAATGTCAATGTCAAGTCCTGCATCCTATACAGAATCACCACAAATATCTCAGGAAGATCCTGTCCATGAATTGTGTCAAGTGTCCTGGGTTATAATGTACTTGATAGGACAAGTACGAGAAAGATGGGGTCTCGGTATCCATGTCTAGATGACAATACACAACGCCGCGTACGGTGTTGGCACCCGACTATAAATCGGACGCTAAGTAAAGTCGCACGGTCCTAGGTCAAGCATGAACCACAATATATATATATATATATATATATATATATATATATATATATATATATATATAAGCCAAGGAAATAAGTAACAAAGACTGCAAGTTTTGGCGAGGTACACTTGCCTGGGGTTCTGGCTCCAACTGTAGCTCTGGTGTTCGTGAAATCTCCAGGAATGTCTCCGGATACTGAAACAACCATCACCATCATGCTCAGAAGATATCAAATAGCTAGAAATGCCTGTCCTTGAGTCCAATTTGGAGACAAGAGCAAAAATAATAATTTCGGGTCAAAACGGGGTCCACATGCACCAAAAAACGTGTCAGGGACAAATGTCTCCAAATTTGTCAAACTTAGTGTCAACAGGTCAGGAACGATGATACGAACCCAACGGAACTTCCAGAATTGGATTCCGATGAGCCGATCACAAAATCGCCCGTCAAGTGGAGCCTGTGGGGCCCACGACACGCAATTTCTTCAACGTACTCAGAATTGAACCAAACTTGGGTCACAGGACCAGCGTATTGCTACGAGTCTGATGGCGTAAGTTTCGTTTCGATCCGACGTGTGTACACAAAGTTAGGATGTATTCCAGAACTGACGGATACGGGACGATGTCCGCGGATACGCGTTGATTCCGGTGTGCACGCACACCCGAATCGACTTCTGCAAAATCCTGCACGTCCGTATCAACAGCGCGCACGTATCGATGAAGACCGCGTGCGACCAAGTCGTCCCATTTGGCAGGGCGTACCCAGTTCCGGGGTGAATCAGGGCGTTGTTTTTTCCTATTTTTGGATCGCGATTCGCGATCGCCACAGGACGCGATGCACTGAGCAGGTTGCATGGGCACCGAGAGGGTTGTCACGACCCACACCCGGAAAATCGGGCATGAGTTGTGGGTACGTCCAGCCTACGCCGCAGCATCGGCGGTAGAACGCTGTCTAGGTCAACTATCTAGATAATAATCTCACACAAAAATCGGCCATGACCTCTCCAAAAAGAGGGCAACCACACAAACAAGTATATCAACCTGTCAAGATCTCAACTCCAAACGGAGGAGCAAATATCACAATGATAATCAAGTACTCAATCACGAATCTAAGCACGATAAGATAACACAGAGATCTAACAACTATAAAGTCTAACCAACAACAACTACTACAACAACCACAACATCAAATAATAATACAACAATATCCAAAATAATATACAAACAAGGTCTCAATCTAAAACCGGAGACAAATCCGGTGCTAAAAGCTAATAAAAACAACAACAAAGATCCTAGTGATTCCGGCTACCAACCCGAAAATCACCTCTAAACTAGAGGGTCCCTGTCTGCACCATCGACAGGCTCAGGTCCATAAAACGTCGGACACCAATCCTCCGGATACTCTGAAAAATATGTCCAGTCAGGACTGGAGCAAGTACATCTCTAACAGCAGTTCCATTTAAATGATAAAAACTATAAAACAGTAATAGCAAGTAGCAAGAAGAATGAAATAAAGTATGGAACAAGAAATATACATATGTCACTGGTGCATAAGGTAAAGATGCATGGATATCAGAGCAAAATAGTAATAACTGCAAGATACAGTAAATCTAAGCTAAGATCAAGTCCGTGCACATGAACGTGTAGTGAGTCCAGCATGAAAAACATGTAGTGAGTCAAGTCCAGAAACATGTAAGTGAGGCAAGTCAAGAAATGCATGAGAGTCCAGACTATAAAGAATGAACTCGGTGTCTTTGAAATACTTGTTTCGACATGTAAACGGCTAGGGGTAAGTACGGCTCACCGCGCACTGGGTGCGCGGCTGCTATCATTCCAGATTAGACCAGAGGGAGTGATTCCTGATGATGCCAGATAGGAATATTTACATGTCTACTCGAGTATTTCCCTGCCCCGACTAATACAAGTGGATACAAGACCCGACACGGAAATCAAGATGAGTCCAGCCTGAACATGAATGATGCCTGTAGGTGATGCCTGTAGTGATTCCAGAATAGAGGCCAGAAACATGAAATGTACGTGTCGCAAGTAAATGAATCCAGAAATACCAGTCAGTGTCCCGTGTGGTGCCAGAATAATCAGATGATACTATACTAGAAGCTGAATCATAATAAATATCAGATAATGAAAACTATCAAAGAATGTACTCGCTTGACGTCCTGAGCAACTGGCGATCCAAACCGGTGTCGCAAGGACCTATGCGAAAAGCAAGGTTAAACAGGGTTCTAATGAGTTAAACAGATATAAAATAACTAAAAATAGGCTTCTAGGGTCGTTCTAGGTCAAACAGGTCAAACCGGTGAAATCTGGGTCAAAAAGTCAACTCTGGGTCCAAAAAGTCAACTTTGGGTCAAAACTAGGTCAAAAGTTGACTTTGGCGGTCAACCGAGTCAACTACGGTCAAGTCTGGGTCAAACTAGGGTGCTCCTGAAATTCTAGGTCAAACCGAGCTCATTAAGCTAGAAAACTCACAAACTCGCCTCCTTGAGATACCGGGATACCCTCGGTATTCGATACCTCAACCTAGGCTACGCACCCCGCCTAAACCCGCTAAAACCTATGCTAGCACGCGTAAATATATACACATAAGCATATAAAAATTACTCCAATACTATTCCTAGGCTATTGCTCAAAAACCCCGCTCGAAACCCAATACCTTGGTTATCTTAAGGTATTGAGATACCTCGGTATCTCAAGGTATTGAGATACCGCTCTCAAACCCCTCTAACTAGCTATCTAACTAATAATTACATACCTAGATATTAATCTAGGCTAGGTAATATAGATATCTACCATATTTATATATGTCTAAGTAGGTATCTACCTATATATATATATATCCACACATATATACATTTACCCATTTACCTTATCTATACACACATATATATATATATATATATATATATATATATATATATATATTACCTTACCTTACCCAACTCATAAATATCTATGTATAACTATCTAGATATCTATAGATATGTATATAACTATATGTATATACATCTATATCCTAGATAGATATAACTATCTATCTACCTATCTATTATCAACCTATCTAGTTATCTATCTATCTATCTATCTAACTAGATATCTAATATCTAGTATTTACCTACCTAACTATCTATCAAATTATCTATCTATTTACCTATCTATATATTTAATTATCTATCTATCAAACTACCTACTTACCTATCAATCTATCTATCTAGCTATCTATCAACCTATCTAACTATCCAACTATCTATAAATCTAGCTAGCTATCTATCTATTAATTCTAACTATTTACCTATCTAATCTATAGTTATATCTATCTATGTAACTATCTACCTAATATCTATCCACCTATTTAACTATCTAACTATCTATTTATATATCTATCTCATATATCTATCTACCAATCTAACTATCTATCCATCTAGATATATCTAACTATCTCTCTATCAATCTATCTCTCTATCCTATCCCTCGCTACGCCTCGCTGCTACTCAAACCTGCTGCTGCTGCTGCTCTCAAACCTGCTGCTGCTGCTGCTGCGCTGCTAGCTTTTGCTGCTGCCGCGCTGCTATTTGCTGCTGCTGTGGTGGCTGCTGCCCCACAGCAGCAGCTGCTGCCACTGCTCGCTGTTTCCAGTCCCCTCCCCTCTCTCAAACACACACACACACACACTCCTATATATACATATATATATATCACTCTATATATAATCATACATATATATACATATATATAACTCTATAGATATATATACACACTAACTTATATATAATCTAACACACACACACATTCAAACACATACACACTAATACACACACTCACACACTAATACACGCACACACATAAATATATATATACATAGCTACATATATATATACACTTAATATATATATATCTACACACACTCTCAACTATATATATATACATACACCTATATATATATATACACATACACACACACAAGCACACTTACACATATACATATATATATATATACACATAGACATATAAACATATACAAGTACATAAATATAAATACACACATATATATAAAAATATATATACATAAACACACATACAAATATATATAAATATATATATATAGACACACATAAATACAAACACAACCACGCACACAACACTCGAACCACACGCCCACAACGCCCACCAACGCACGCCCAACGACCCCGACACTCACCAATACCCTAAAATATATAAAATATAGCCCGAAAACTCTAGCACACACTCCCCGATACTAACCCAACGCGCGCACAAAGCCGAAACGAGGAAACCAAGTCGAAATGGCCATTCGGTCATTTCGACGAACACGTGGTGCGCGGCTCGGAAAATCTCCTGAAACGCACACCAAACGAACTCGGAATCGGCCCAAAATTTACCCACGTGCTCTACACGATGTCTAGATCCTAGAAAATGCGCTCCCACGTCGATTCTAGGCCCGTGGCGGAAACGCACACGCACTTAGAATCGGCGACGACGAAAAGCCCCAATTTCGCCCGAAACGCCCGTTTCTCCGCGACACGACTTCCCGTGTCCGAACGGAGACACGCACTCACCCTCATGACTCCCGACAACGTCTACCTAGGTCCATCTAACCTAGGGCATCACCCAAAATTGGGCCAAATTCGGATTCCACCCGAAATTGACACAAAACCTAATGTTAAAGTCTCTAAACCCAACCAAACTAGTTCCAACTTCCTCCCACGGGTAGCCTAAGGGTCTAGGAAGGTTCTAAAATATTAATTACACTATATAAAAGTAATTAGCAAGGGGAAAGTTAGGGTTTTACCTCTTGGGAGTTGGAATCCCAAGCCAAAGTCTCCAAATCTCTCCAAATTCACCTTCTACAAGCTCCAAGCCTCAAATCCAAGCTCCAACACCAAATCTAGGCTCTACCCACCTAGGTTGGGGAAGAATGTAGGGTTAGGGTTACATAAAGAAGAAGGAATGGAAGAAAGAAGGAAGAAAAGTGAACTTACTTGAAGTAGGAAGGAGAAAGGAAGAAGAAAAATGAGTGGAGAAGAAGAAGAAGAAGAGTGGGGGGGAGAAGAGGCTGCTGGTTCACGGGTGTGGGGGGGGAGAAAAATAGGGCCGGCCACTTAATAAAGGGTTCCACTAAGTCCAAATGACCAAAATGCCCTCCCGTAACTCGGTTTTGGGTTTCGGGGCTCCAAATGCACTCAAACTAGTTCCAAATCTCTCCAACTAACTTCCTAAAAATAAAATAAATATTCTAAGCCCCAAAATAATTCTCACAAGGGTGTGGGCTGGGTCGGACATGGGTCCACTAGGGTCTGACATGGGTCCAGGCTAGCCAAAATCCTAAAACATACAATAAAAATATAATAAAAAATAATACAATCACTAATTAAATATAAATATAATTAAATATAAATAATACACAATTAACTAAATTAAAAATAAAAAAAAATATCCGGATCTGAAAATGGGGTGGTGACAAGGGTCACGCAGGGTTCGCGATGCAACAGACAGAATCGAAAACGGATAAACAAGCAGGGAGATACGTGTACCTGAACAGGGCTCGAAAAACTGAACTCTCTCGTGTCCGACACGACACGGCGCATCCGGATCCGAATCCTAGGGTTAGGGTTTTGGCCGGAGCTGGGCGGGTCCGCGGCAGGGGAGGCCAGCCGGAGGGAGCTGGGGGGCTACGCTGCACAGCGGACGGCGGCGTCGGGCGACCAGAGGCGGCCGGAGGGACTCGGGGTTGGGTGCTGGGCCGCCGGAGGGAGGCGCTGGGAGGGAAAAGAGCCGTCGGGGTCAAGGGGCAGGGCTGGGTGGACTCGGCGTCGAGCGGGAGGTGGCTCTGAAGTCGGCCGGAGCTAGGGCTTCGTCGGTGTGGGAGGAGAAGAGGAGGAGTAAGGGTTTAAATATGGGGAGAGCCGCGGGGAGGAGGCCGGAAGAGGCGGAGAGGGATGGAGACGTGGCGCGGCCGCGGGCGGTGTCACACCCCGAGGCGTCCCCCGAGTCATGACCGCCGTGCGGGCCTGGGGTTGCGCCCGCACAAGGCTAAAGTATTTTGCATAGCAAGCACATATTCAGAGTACGCAGATAAATTGAAACACAGATTTGAAACATGGAAAAGTTCTCTTTATTGATAATGAACATCTATTACAAACTCTTGAACGAGTTAGCTAATATGCCTAACGGCTTACAGAAGAGATGACTCAAAATGAGATAGCAGTCCTGTACATTACATCCCTTTATAACTTCAAAATGTATAGACCTCCTGGCTGGAGGACGGCTTTGCCACGGAGCTGCATTTGTGTATGAAGAGTTGCAGGCTCCTGACTTCAAAAGGCTTCAAGGGGCGCGGTGAAGATGCGCCAACAGCTGGACTGGATCGGGAAGACGACTTCGGCTCCTCGCTCGGTTCGCCTTGGTGCGGAGAACCTGTTTCAACGAGGGTCAGCATATCGAAACATGCTGGTGAAGGTGAGCTAGCCTGATTATACCAATCAACACGTTGTTTTGTTGAAGCATGCATATTTGTGGGTTTCTATCTTGCCTTAGTTCATTTACAAGTAAGCAGCATATAGAATTTACTGAAATAAACGTGCCACCGTTCGGTGGATTTTACCTGACCGTCTGAATTACCTGCACAATACTTACCATGCCTTCCCTGCCACGGAGACACAAGTTAGTATGCAACAGGTTTAAATATACACGATGATCACTGGCGTGGTGCCATAACGGACATAGTCAAGGACAGGGATAGCATGCAACGAGAACACGACAAGCACACGATGCATTGCAAGCTATCCCCTCCAGCACACGATGACTACACACGAGTTCCGCCCGGACCAGAACGGTGCCAGTGCCCCAGTGACCGTCTGCAGAACTTACCCTTGTGCACAAGTTGTCCATGATCGAACAATACGTTAACTTAAGCAATCAGTTTACGCCTTCGAGGCAACACGACAAGTTTACGCCTTCGAGGCAACACGAGTAAGTTTATGCCTCCGAGGCAACACGAGCATGAAATATGTATTTGCACGAGACAAGCAACAGTTCATGATTATTTCCAAGCGAACAAGCATGAATTTAAGTATTCGTTCGTGACAAGCATGTAACCAAGTCTATTCTCTTTTATCTTGGTTTCTTTTATTATTACTTGGTATCGTTTGATCGGGGCAAAGGAGAATGCATATTATTAGCTTTGAAGCTTGGAAGCAGGGTTAGCTAATCGGGTTGGTAGCCACTCACTTGGTTGGAAGGAAAAGAGAAGGAAAGAGGCGCTTCACGACTCCGCTCGCAAGCCGCCTACTGCTCGTTCACCTGCACACGAACAGCTCGATTAATACTTCTTCCTCTCTTTCCAATCTCGGAATAGAAGTGCAAGTCAATGAACAAAAATAATGAAAACCATCGAAACCGTTCAAGGAAAACAAGCAAATCCCAAAACCAACTCAAAGCACGAAAGCAACAAGCGACATCGAAAACCGAGGCAATAAAAGATAGCAGCGGAGAGGTCCCTCCTGACTCTGCCGCTAAGTCGATCCCGGGGGCACGGTCCACTGAATATGGGAATCGATTCCGAAGAAACAAATCCATAATGAGGACGAGTTCTTAATTCAATCTATCCCGATCGAACGATACCGTTTGTGTTTCTTAGCCGCGCTCCCCGCACCGGGGGAACGGGACGCTACATCCTACCCAACCAATTGGAAGTTTCGTCCCGAAACTTAGGAATAATGCTTACCGTTAGGGATTATCTCGTCGAGGACGACGATCAAGAAGGTTCGGGCAGGAGCTAATAGCATGGCCTGGTTCGCCACAAGCGAGGCATAACCCAAGTCTTTTACGGCAATACTTCTTAATGTGCCCTTTTTTTTTACAGAAGTGACAAGGTTTTCTCCAATCCCCGTCCTGCTGACCAGCATTGTTCGGGCGCTTTGTAGCGGTATTTCCTCCTTCGTTGCCTTGGCGTTTGTGACTGGAGGTATGCACAGCGCCGGCAGCAACATGAGGATATTGTGGTTCCAGAGATAGGGCGTGATTCATTACTTCACGCATTGTTCCATACTGATTATTGGCCACGTGCGAATGGATGGCAGGGCATAGTCCACTTTCAAACCTTCTGGCTCGACTCACTGCATCAGGTAAATAGGCCCTAGCGAATTTAGAGAGTCGGTTGAATTCAGCGGAGTACTGCTTTACAGTCATACTGCCCTGCCGAAGCTGCACGAAATCGTTTTCCATCTTACGTTGCACTGGAGGGGGTATAAACTCCTCTTCAAACGCGGCACGAAAGATCGTCCACGAGATCGCCTCCTCTCCGTGATCAAATTGGAGAGATCGTCGATGCACGTTCCACCAATTGTGTGCGTTGAGCGCAGGCGACGCGCTTATCTTCGGGGACCTCTAGCAGAGTGAAGTGATCTTCAATCTCGGCTAGCCAATCTAGAGCTACCACTGGGTCCTCAGTCCCGTTGAATGGGGTATTGCAGACTTTCTTGAAATGGCCCAAGTTGAAGGCAGTCACGTCCCTCGGCCTTGGGATTTGAGGCGTCTCCACTTCAAGCACGGGCTGTTCCACCGGAGTCGTTGCTGTTGCGGCAGAATGGTTGGCAGCCAAAGTCTGAACTATCTGTTGCAGGGTATATACTTGCTTCTGTTGGACTGAGAATCGGTTCTCTAGATTGCTCTCGAACCTGGCTTGTCGAGCATCGTCTCTTTGTCGTTGCGATTCTAACATTTGCATCACCCGCTCTAGCGGGTCGACTTGAGACATGCCGCGCTGGCTCTGAGAGCTTCCCGAATTTCCCGAACTACTTTCTTGTGTTTCGTTCGGTGGTTGCGCTGCAAATTGCGCTGGTATCATACCTTCAAAAGAAGGTAAATTACATTAGAATCATAATGTATTATGGACTTATTGCATGAACGTATCTCATTTTGGCCTAGCGAGTTCAAGAGTTCGCACAGGAATTTGATCGTTAAAGGAACTTTTCCAGCACGAAGTCTAAGGAACTTGAATCTGTGCTCTGATACCACTATGTCACGCCCCGAGGCGTCCCCCGAGTCGTGACCGCCGTGCGGGCCTGGGGTTGCGCCCGCACAAGGCTAAAGTATTTTGCATAGCAAGCACATATTCAGAGTACGCAGATAAATTGAAACACAGATTTGAAACATGAAAAAGTTCTCTTTATTGATAATGAACATCTATTACAAACTCTTGAACGAGTTAGCTAATATGCCGAACGGCTTACAGAAGAGATGACTCAAAATGAGATAGCAGTCCTGTACATTACATCCCTTTATAACTTCAAAATGTATAGACCTCCTGGCTGGAGGACGGCTTTGCCACGGAGCTGCATTTGTGTATGAAGAGTTGCAGGCTCCTGACTTCAAAAGGCTTCAAGGGGCGCGGTGAAGATGCGCCAACAGCTGGACTGGATCGGGAAGACGACTTCGGCTCCTCGCTCGGTTCGCCTTGGTACGGAGAACCTGTTTCAACGAGGGTCAGCATATCGAAACATGCTGGTGAAGGCGAGCTAGCCTGACTATACCAATCAACACGTTGTTTTGTTGAAGCATGCATATTTGTGGGTTTCTATCTTGCCTTAGTTCATTTACAAGTAAGCAGCATATAGAATTTACTGAAATGAACGTGCCACCGTTCGGTGGATTTTACCTGACCGTCTGAATTACCTGCACAATACTTACCATGCCTTCCCTGCCACGGAGACACAAGTTAGTATGCAACAGGTTTAAATATACACGATGATCACTGGCGTGGTGCCATAACGGACATAGTCAAGGACAGGGATAGCATGCAACGAGAACACGACAAGCACACGATGTATTGCAAGCTATCCCCTCCAGCACACGATGACTACACACAAGTTCCGCCCGAACCAGAATGGTGCCAGTGCCCCAGCGACCGTCTGCAGAACTTACCCTTGTGCACAAGTTGTCCATGATCGAACAATACGTTAACTTAAGCAATCAGTTTACGCCTTCGAGGCAACACGACAAGTTTACGCCTTCGAGGCAACACGAGTAAGTTTATGCCTCCGAGGCAACACGAGCATGAAATATGTATTTGCACGAGACAAGCAACAGTTCATGATTATTTCCAAGGGAACAAGCATGAATTTAAGTATTCGTTCGTGACAAGCATGTAACCAAGTCTATTCTCTTTTATCTTGGTTTCTTTTATTATTACTTGGTATCGTTTGATCGGGGCAAAGGAGAATGCAGATTATTAGCTTTGAAGCTTGGAAGCAGGGCTAGCTAATCGGGTTGGTAGCCACTCACTTGGTTGGAAGGAAAAGAGAAGGAAAGAGGCGCTTCACGACTCCGCTCGCAAGCCGCCTACTGCTCGTTCACCTGCACACGAACAGCTCGATTAATACTTCTTCCTCTCTTTCCAATCTCGGAATAGAAGTGCAAGTCAATGAACGAAAACAATGAAAACCATCGAAACCGTTCAAGGAAAACAAGCAAATCCCAAAACCAACTCAAAGCACGAAAGCAACAAGCGACATCGAAAACCGAGGCAATAAAAGATAGCAGCGGAGAGGTCCCTCCTGACTCTGCCGCTAAGTCGATCCCGGGGGCACGGTCCACTGAATATGGGAATCGATTCCGAAGAAACAAATCCATAACGAGGACGAGTTCTTAATTCAATCTATCCCGATCGAACGATACCGTTTGTGTTTCTTAGCCGCGCTCCCCGCACCGGGGGAACGGGGCGCTACAGGCGGGTCAGGCGCGGGCTCCGGCGACGTGGCCGGAGCCGCCGCCGGGAATCGCGGGGTCTGGATCGTGGGGAGGAAGAGGTCAGAACGGGTCGGGCGGGTTCGGGTCTGGCAGACCCGACCCGACCCGATAGCCAACCGGGCTTGGGCTTGATTTGGGTTGGGCTTTTAAAATAAAAAAATAGTTTTTAGGTGATTAAAAATAGGTCCGGGGCCCAATAAATTCCAGAAAAATTACCCTAAGTCCAGTTTTTCATTTTACACCATAAAATATTATTTTTATAATATTTTAATATATTTTAAAAATATTTAATTTTATTAAATGCCAAAAACATCTTGTTTTTAATTATCAAAAATTCCCGAAAAATCCCAGAAAATTCTTAAAAATCCAGTTTTAAAAATCTTAAAAAATCAGGAGGTTAACACTATAGATGTCGGTTTGCTGGCTCAATTAAGAGGAAGCCTTCAGTAAGAGCTCCCTTATAGGAACAGAAAGACGCTTCATCATGAGTAGATGGACAAGACTTCATTTTCTGATTCTTTTACGATTAATAAAGAACTCATAGAGAATGGATGCATATTTAGTTGCTAAGCAAAAAGTTCGTAATCATTTGAATAATAACTACATGAAAACTATACTCTTCATCGTATGTTCCTAAAAGATATGAATTTGAATGATTAAGTTGCAGACTGTTTGGAAGAATTGTTGCTATGCTTGTTGTAATGAAAGGAAGAATGATACTCTATATTTATAATAAAATGTTGTTATACTTGTTAAAGATAGACATGAAGAATTACATGTCTAAGTTAGACTATTAACATAAGTGAAAGAATTATGCTATGCATGTAGAAAAAAAGAATGATTTAATATTTCTTTATTGTATATTTTAAAGATGTAATTGTATGGAAAGAACTTGTATTGTTATAAGAAATATTTCGAAGAAAGGAATAATACATTATGGACGTATGAAAAAAGAAAGAAAAGAAGAATAGAGCTACAACTCTATGGTTTGAAAGAAAAAAAAAGATATAAATGTTTACTTATTACTTAGCTGCTGGATAGTAGTACTTTATCGGATATAAGTTGCATTCGTGCATTGGTCTTGAACAACTTGTGAACGAGGTATAGTTTATCGATTAATTTTTGGGACACCTGGATCGCATCGACCTAGGAGAAAATATGACACCCTGTGACTTGTATGTTCTCGTGATTAGGGAGGTGTCCATTAGAGAGATGGACTTGTACGTCCCAACTTCTAATTATGGAGAGTCGTCCATGGACCATCATGTAGTTAGGTCGTATGCTGGAGATATCATTATTCCAAGCCTAACAGTTTGATGTAGAAACTGACATAAAATTATATATATGTTTTTTTTTCTAATATTGCATGAATTGTCGACCGTTGGTAAGAATTATTGTTTAAGTGATATTTCCTATTGCTTATGTTTCTTTTGTGAATTGCTCCTAAGAAAAAAAATGGTATAAAGTGAATTTCTGTTATCTTATTAATAAGAAATAATTGTATTCAATGAAATACTGCTAACATGTCCCTAAGAAATGAATATGACTTAAATATGTTGCATGTGTTAAAGTTAGAAAGTAATGGATATCATGTATGAATTGTCTATATTGCTTGAATGAATGAAAGAAGAAATATGGCTTTCGATTAAATTTTCAAAAATAGGATACGACTCTTGAATTGTATTGGCATAAAATAGAAGTAAGTAAAAAATAGAAAGACCATAATAAAAATAATAAAAAATTCACATGATTATATTAATGATTGCCTTCAGTGAGTGTAACTTTTGTCTTTTGCTATATTCCCTAGTTTACTGACCTTTCCTACCCCCATTGGTGATAGATGTTCTACAGGACCTTCCGAGGCAATAGAAGACCATCATCCTTTAGAAGCTGGTAATCTAAAGGCGTATTGTTGTTTTTGTATAAAGGGATGTATAGAACGAAGTTATTGTAATTTTTTCAATTTTAAAAGTTGTAAGTAAAGATTAGCATGTTCAGTTGGCTGAAAGTCGTTGTAATCGTTGCAAATTATGAATAAAAGAGATTGCATTTTTGTTTTATTGTCTTATTTGATATTCTGTATTAAAGTTCCACTGCTTCACTTTGAATTCAATTTATTTTTCTATGGTGCAAGATAGTGCCTTGTACAAATGCAACTTAGACTTATACAATGTCAAGTTTTGTAGCGACTTATCGATCCTTTGGGATCAGGGTATGTCAAGTCCAGTGTTGACGAAGATAGATAGTTGAAAAGTGGACAGAAGTGGCTTCCGTAATTGATGCCACAATACTCATTGCCTTGAGAGTGGCAATACTTGACGGCGGATGGCACAATAGTCTCCGTATATCGAAACTATATGTATCGTGTTGGCCCATCCGGTCTTAGTTTACTTGATTTTGATAGTTAACTAAACCATGTATCGATATGTCACAATCTAAAGACTCAACACTGTCACGACCCGCACCCGGATATTCGGGCACGAGTACGTGGGTACGTCCAGCCTACGCCGCAGTGTCGGCGGTAGTGCGTTGTCTAGGTCATATTCACAATTAAAATTAAGATCTAGCTCATTCACAATAACAAATAGGCAAGGATGATAACAGGAAAAGGAATGCTAAGATTTCAAATAAATAAATGTGACAAAATAGATCCATAGTTTATTACAGAACCAGAAGTTAAATCGGGGACAAACCCGATTACTAAGCTGAAAGGACAATAATAACTAACTGCTAACTACTCCTCAGAAGTGATCTCCTGGGTGGGAACCGGCTCCTCAGAAGTATCATCTGTTCCCTCATAGGGGCCATAATAGGTGGGGCATAAACCTCATCATCTCCTAAATCAACGGATCCAGTCAGGAAAAGAGCAAAGTACACAATGCACAACAAAGATTAAACTAAATATTTATGACAAGTAGAAAAGAACTGACAAGTATCATGTTGAGGATATGCATAAATAAGAAGTAACAATAACTAAGGGTTAATTGCTGTAAATCAGGAATATGAGTAAACAAGAAATATAATGAGACAGAAAAATGGAACTACAACAAGATAACAGGAACTATGTGTGTGTAAAATTGTGTATTTAGAATACATAGTTGGCATGTAGGGGTTTATAAGGCTAATAAGGCCGTCATAGACGACTAGCAGTCAGGAATAATCAGGAATAAGGCTGATGGTACAGTCGCATACCAACAGCTAGCAGTCACGATAGGAGGAAGGGTAAACTACATGCCTCCTAGTATTCTCCCACCCGACACGAAAAGCAAGACATGAACTCCAAATCCCAACACTAAGTAAAATCATACAATGGTACTAGTAGAGCAAGGAACTAATTATCACAATATAAAGATTAAACTTGAAGTGCAGGTACTTGCCTGATGTTTGGATCCAATTACAGTTTTATCCTTGGGAAATTTTCCAGAAATGTGTCCAGATACTGAAATAAACATTACCATCATGCTCAGAAGATATCAATCAGCTAGAAACGCCTGTCCTTGAGTCCAATTTGGAGACAAGGACAAAAATGACAATTTCGGTTCAAAACGGGGTCCGCATGTGGGCCCGCTTTGCACCGAAAAACGTGTCAAGGTCAAAGGTCTCCAAAATCACCAAACTTAGTGTCAACAGGTCAGGAACGACGATACGAACCCAACGGAACTTTCAGAATTGAATTTCGATGAGCCGATCACAAAATCGCCCGTCGAGTGGGACCTGTGGGGCCCACGACACGCAATTTCGTCAACGTTCTCAGAATCGAACCAAACTTGGGTCACAGGACCAGCGTATCGCTACGAGTCCGATGGCGCAAGTTTCGTTTCGATCCGACGTGTGTACACAAAGTTAAGGCATGATTCAGAAAAGGCAGATATGGGGCGGTGTCCGCGGATACGCGTTGATCCCGGTGTGCACGCACACCCGAATCGACTTCCGTGAAATCCCACACGTCCGTATCAACGACGCGCACGTATCTGTGAAGACCGCGCGCGACCAAGTCGTCCCGTTTGGCGGGGCGTACCCAGTTCCAGGGTGAATCGGGTCGTTGTTTTTCCTGTTTTTGGATCGCGGTGTGCGATCACCACATGACGCGATGCCCCGAGCGGTTTATCCGGGCACCGAGAGGGTCATGCAGGCTTCGCAACGCAATTTACGGAATCGAAAACGAGATTACGAGCAGAAAGATACACGTACCTGAACAGGGCTCGAGAAATTAGAATTTCTCGTGTCCGTGTCGTGTCCGACACGAGCCGACACGAGGGAGAGAACTAGGGTTAGGGTTCTGCTGCGGAGGGGGCCGGCCGGAGAGGGGCTGGGGCGGCTCGTCGGGCTGCTGTCGGGGTCGAGGGCGGCGTCGGAGCGGAGGGGCGGCCGGAGGCGGGCTGCTCGTAGGAAGGGAGAGGAGAGGGAGGCGCTGGGTAGTCGGGGACGGCCGCTGGCGGAGTGGGGCTGGCACGGTGAGTCTGGGCGAGGCTCGACGGCGAGGAGGGGAACAGCGGCGGCGGCGCTAGGGTTCAGGCGGGGAGGGATGGCCGGAGTCGAGGGGTCTGGGGTATTTATAGGGCGGAGAGGGGGGTCTGGGCGGCCGGAGATGGCGGAGGGAGAGGGAAACGTGGCGTCGAGGCCGGGCGGAGCGGAAGAGGGGGTCGTGGGGCGTGGGCCGGGACGGGCGGAGCGGAGGCGACGTGGCCGGAGCTCGCCAAAAAACGCGCGGGGACGTGGTCGTGGGGGAGAGGCGGTCGCCCGGGTCGGGCAGGCGGCGGGTCGGGTCCGGCCGGGCGGATCCGATCCGACCCGTTTAGCCCTGATGGGCTGGGCCGCGGGTTCGGGGCTGGGCCCAGTGGGCCGGGCTGGGTTGATTTAGGGTTTAGGTTTTATATAAAAAAATAATATTAATTAATTAAATAATTAATTAATTAGTTAATAGTTTTTAGGTATTTTAAAATAGGCCCGGGGCCTAATAAATTCCAGGAAAATTACCTTAAGTCCAGTTTTCTATTTTACACCAAAAAATATTATTTCCATAATATTTTAATATTATTTATTAATAATTAAAAATTATTTAATAATTAAAGCCCTGATTTTAATTACAGAAAATTCCCAGAAAATTCCAGAAAATTGTGAAAAAATCCAAGTTTAATATTTTTGAAAAATCTGAGGTTTACAATCTACCCAACTTATAAAAATTTCGTCCTCGAAATTAAAATAACAATGGCACGAAAGGGAAGATCGAGAGTTAAAATATACCTCAGGGTTCAAAAAGATAGGGGTAGCGCTCTCTAATCTCGTCTTCTCGCTCCCAGGTGGATTCGCCGGGAGAATGATGCTTCCAAGATATACGAACAAGGGGGATAACTTGATTCCTTAGGACTTTCTCCATTCGGTCCAGTATCCCCACAGGTTGCTCTTGGTAAGTCAAGCTTGGGCCCACTTCGAGCTCCGAATGATCCAAAATGTGACTGGGATCTGACACGTATTTTCTCAGCTGCGATACGTGGAAGACGTTATGGACCCCATCCAGAGAGGGTGGCAATGGCAGACGGTATGCCACTTCTCCGATTCTCTCCTGTATGCCAAATGGTCCAATAAATCTTGGGCTGAGTTTTCCGCTCCTTCCGAACCTAATAGTGCCACGTGTCGAAGAGATCTTCAAGAATACTAATTCTCCAACCTTAAAATCATAATCAAGTCATAGTTCCATAATCAGAATGTTAAATTAACTTGAATTTCATAAATTAATTACCTCAAATTCCAATGGTCTTCGGTGGCTATTTGCCCAATGTCGTTGCCTGTCTTGAGCCACCCGAAGTCTTTCCCTTATTTGTTTCACCTTCTCGGTTGAATCGATCACCATCTCAGGTCCCAGTAAAACTCTTTCTCCTACATCGTTCCATGATAGCGGGGTACGACATCTTCGTCCATATAAAGCTTCAAATGGAGTCATTTCAATACTTGCTTGATAACTGTTATTATAAGAGAACTCCACAAGATGTAGATAGTCTTCCCACGATCCTCCAAAATCCAGAACACATGTACGGAGCATATCCTCAAGTGTCTGAATTGTACGTTCAAATTGTCCATCTGTTTGGGGATGATAGGCTGTGCTGAATTTGAGTTGAGTCCCCAAGCTAGCTTGTAAGCTCTTCCAGAAGTGAGAGGTAAATCTTGAATCTCGGTCAGACACAATACTTACTGGAACTCCATACAATTTAACAATCTGTCGGATGTATAAATCTGCCAACTTCTCTGTAGGTAGCCCTACTTTAAGGGTAGAAAATGCGCAGACTTGGTCAGTCTATCCACTATCACCCAAATTGCATCCTTCCCACTAGGTGTCTTTGGAAGCCCAGAAACAAAATCCATGGTAATATGTTCCCACTTCCACTCCGGAATGGGTAGTGGTTGAAGCAATCCCCCAGGTCTTTGTCTTTCAGAAATGTGTCCAGATACTGAAATAAACATTACCATCATGCTCAGAAGATATCAATCAGCTAGAAACGCCTGTCCTTGAGTCCAATTTGGAGACAAGGACAAAAATGACAATTTCGGTTCAAAACGGGGTCCGCATGTGGGCCCGCTTTGCACCGAAAAATGTGTCAAGGTCAAAGGTCTCCAAAATCACCAAACTTAGTGTCAACAGGTCAGGAACGACGATACGAACCCAACGGAACTTCCAGAATTGAATTTCGATGAGCCGATCACAAAATCGCACGTCGAGTGGGACCTATGGGGCCCACGACACGCAATTTCGTCAACGTTCTCAGAATCGAACCAAACTTGGGTCACAGGACCAGCGTATCGCTACGAGTCCGATGGCGCAAGTTTCGTTTCGATCCGACGTGTGTACACAAAGTTAAGGCATGATTCAGAAAAGGTAGATATGGGGCGGTGTCCGCGGATACGCGTTGATCCCGGTGTGCACGCACACCCGAATCGACTTTCGCGAAATCCCACACGTCCGTATCAACGACGCGCACGTATCTGTGAAGACCGCGCGCGACCAAGTCGTCCCGTTTGGCGGGGCGTACCCAGTTCCGGGGTGAATCGGATCGTTGTTTTTCCTGTTTTTGGATCGCGGTGTGCGATCACCACATGACGCGATGCCCCGAGCAGTTTATCCGGGCACCGAGAGGGTCATACAGGCTTCGCAACGCAATTTACGAAATCGAAAACGGGATTACGAGCAGAAAGATACACGTACCTGAACAGGGCTCGAGAAATTAGAATTTCTCGTGTCCGTGTCGTGTCCGACACGAGCCGACACGAGGGAGAGAACTAGGGTTAGGGTTCTGCTGCGGAGGGGGCCGGCCGGAGAGGGGCTGGGGCGGCTCGTCGGGCTGCTGTCGGGGTCGAGGGCGGCGTCGGAGCGGAGGGGCGGCCGGAGGCGGGCTGCTCGTAGGAAGGGAGAGGAGAGGGAGGCGCTGGGTAGTCGGGGACGGCCGCTGGCTGAGTGGGGCTGGCACGGTGAGTCTGGGCGAGGGTCGACGGCGAGGAGGGGAACAGCGGCGGCGGCGCTAGGGTTCAGGCGGGGAGGGATGGCCGGAGTCGAGGGGTCTGGGGTATTTATAGGGCGGAGAGGGGGGTCTGGGCGGCCGGAGATGGCGGAGGGAGAGGGAAACGTGGCGTCGAGGCCGGGCGGAGCGGAAGAGGGGGTCGTGGGGCGTGGGCCGGGACGGGCGGAGCGGAGGCGACGTGGCCGGAGCTCGCCGAAAAACGCGCGGGGACGTGGTCGTGGGGGAGAGGCGATCGCCCGGGTCGGGCAGGCGGCGGGTCGGGTCCGGCCGGGCGGATCCGACCCGACCCGTTTAGCCCTGATGGGCTGGGCCGCGGGTTCGGGGCTGGGCCCAGTGGGCCGGGCTGGGTTGATTTAGGGTTTAGGTTTTATATAAAAAAATAATATTAATTAATTAAATAATTAATTAATTAGTTAATAGTTTTTAGGTATTTTAAAATAGGCCCGGGGCCTAATAAATTATAGGAAAATTACCCTAAGTCCAGTTTTCTATTTTACACCCAAAAATATTATTTCCATAATATTTTAATATTATTTATTAATAATTAAAAATTATTTAATAATTAAAGCCCTGATTTTAATTACAGAAAATTCCCAGAAAATTCCAGAAAATTGTGAAAAAATCCAAGTTTAATATTTTTGAAAAATCTGAGGTTTACAATCTACCCAACTTATAAAAATTTCGTCCTCGAAATTAAAATAACAATGGCACGAAAGGGAAGGTCGAGAGTTAAAATATACCTCAGGGTTCAAAAAGATAGGGGTAGCGCTCTCTAATCTCGTCTTCTCGCTCCCAGGTGGATTCGCCGGGAGAATGATGCTTCCAAGATATACGAACAAGGGGGATAACTTGATTCCTTAGGACTTTCTCCATTCGGTCCAGTATCCCCACAGGTTGCTCTTGGTAAGTCAAGCTTGGGCCCACTTCGAGCTCCGAATGATCCAAAATGTGACTGGGATCTGACACGTATTTTCTCAGCTGCGATACGTGGAAGACGTTATGGACCCCATCCAGAGAGGGTGGCAATGCCAGACGGTATGCCACTTCTCCGATTCTCTCCTGTATGCCAAATGGTCCAATAAATCTTGGGCTGAGTTTTCCGCTCCTTCCGAACCTAATAGTGCCACGTGTCGGAGAGATCTTCAAGAATATTAATTCTCCAACCTTAAAATCATAATCAAGTCATAGTTCCATAATCAGAATGTTAAATTAACTTGAATTTCATAAATTAATTACCTCAAATTCCAATGGTCTTCGGTGGCTATTTGCCCAATGTCGTTGCCTGTCTTGAGCCACCCGAAGTCTTTCCCTTATTTGTTTCACCTTCTCGGTTGAATCGATCACCATCTCAGGTCCCAGTAAAACTCTTTCTCCTACATCGTTCCATGATAGCGGGGTACGACATCTTCGTCCATATAAAGCTTCAAATGGAGTCATTTCAATACTTGCTTGATAACTGTTATTATAAGAGAACTCCACAAGATGTAGATAGTCTTCCCACGATCCTCCAAAATCCAGAACACATGTACGGAGCATATCCTCAAGTGTCTGAATTGTACGTTCAGATTGTCCATCTGTTTGGGGATGATAGGCTGTGCTGAATTTGAGTTGAGTCCCCAAGCTAGCTTGTAAGCTCTTCCAGAAGTGAGAGGTAAATCTTGAATCTCGGTCAGACACAATACTTACTGGAACTCCATACAATTTAACAATCTGTCGGATGTATAAATCTGCCAACTTCTCTGTAGGTAGCCCTACTTTGAAGGGTAGAAAATGCGCAGACTTGGTCAGTCTATCCACTATCACCCAAATTGCATCCTTCCCACTAGGTGTCTTTGGAAGCCCAGAAACAAAATCCATGGTAATATGTTCCCACTTCCACTCCGGAATGGGTAGTGGTTGAAGCAATCCCCCAGGTCTTTGTCTTTCAGCCTTGACTTGTTGGCACACTAAGCAACGAGATACGAACTTGGCTACTTCTCTTTTCATGCCATACCACCAAACATACATCCTTAGGTCTTTGTATATTTTGTTGGCTCCTGGATGGATAGAGTATTGTGATCTGTGTGCCTCTTGCATAATTTCTTCTCTTATATCTCCTTGAGGCACATATAATCTATCTCCATGTCTCAGTGATCCATCTTCATGAATTTTGAATTCCTCCAATAATCCAGCTTGCACTTGACCTCGAATGCTTCGTAGGCCTTCGTCTTGAAACTGAGTCTCCTTAATCTTATCCATTAAGGTAGATTGGATCTTCAAATTCATCATTTGACCTTCCCTTCCTGGAATAACTACCTCAATACCCAAACTTTCCAAGTCCTCGAGCAAGTGTCGGTCCATCGTCAAGTACATTGCCATAGGATATCTGCTTAGAGCATCAGCAACTACGTTGGCCTTCCCAGGATGATATTGAAGGGTGATGTCAAAATCTTTCATTAACTCCAGCCACCTTCTTTGCCTCATGTTCAGCTCTTTTTGAGTAAAGATATATTTTAGACTTTTATGATCTGTAAAGATTTCCATCCTTTCTCCATAAAGATAATGCTTCCATAGCTTAAGAGCAAAGATAACAGCTGCCAATTCTAAATCATGAGTTGGGTAGTTCTTTTCATGAGGTTGAAGCTGTCTAGAAGCATATGCTATTACCTTTTTGTTCTGTTCCAACACACAACCTAGACCTTTTCCAGAAGCATCACTATATATAGAGAATCCTCCGGTTCCAGATGGTAAGGTCAGAATAGGGGCAGTAGTCAGTCTTTTCTTCAATTCTTCAAAAGCATGTTGACATTCATCAGTCCAGGTGAATTTTTCATCCTTCCTTGTTAATTTTGTCATTGGTTCTGCAATTCTAGCAAAGTCCTTCACAAACTTGCGATAATAGCCAGCTAGTCCCAGGAAACTTCTAATTTCTGCTACAGAGTCTGGAGTGGGCCATGATTCTACTGCTGCTATCTTTTTAGGATCTACTGCTATTCCATCTCCAGATACAACATGTCCCAAGAATTCTACTTTGTCTAGGAAGAATGCACATTTAGATAATTTTCCATAAAGTTTTTCCTTCCTTAAAGTCTCCAATGCTAGCCTCAAGTGTTCTTCATGTTCTTCGGGGGTCTTGGAATAGATCAAAATATCATCAATAAAGACCACTACAAATTTGTCTAGATATTGTTGGAAGACTCTGTTCATTAAATTCATAAATACTGCTGGAGCATTAGTCAACCCGAACGGCATCACTAAGAATTCATAGTGTCCGTTCTGGGTATTGAAAGCAGTTTTAGGGATGTCTTCCTTCCTCACCCTTACTTGATGGTAACCAGACCTCAAGTCAATCTTCGAAAATACCCGAGCTCCACTTAATTGATCAAATAAGTCATCTATCCTTGGTAGGGGATACTTATTCTTGATTGTTAAAGCATTCAAGGCCCTATAATCAATACACATTCGGGATGTTCCATCCTTCTTTGGCACAAATAATACTGGAGCTCCCCAGGGTGAGACACTAGACCTAATAAAGCAATTGTCTTCTAACTCCTTTATCTGCTCATTTAGTTCTATTATCTCTTTCTTGTTGATTCTGTATGGATTTTGAGATACTGGCGCTGCTCCTGGCACTAAGTCAATAGAGAATTCAACTTCTCGGTCTGGGGGTAATCCTGGGAGATCCTCAGGGAAGACATCAAGATATTCAGAAATGATAGGTAGTGGCAAATCTTCTGGTACTAGGGCTCCACAAATTTTATTACTACCCAATTCTCTAGAGCCTCTAGTGAATTCAAATTCTGGCTTGTCATGGGGCCTGAAGATTACACTACCTCTGTGACAATCTATAGTGGCATGATGTTGACTCAACCAATCCATACCCAGAATAATGTCGAAACTGGGAACTGGCATTACGAGTAGCCTAGCATATAATTCTCTCCCACATAGTGTAATAGGACAATTGTTACATGCATCACTAACCGGAATAATTTCTCCACCGGTAATGATCTTATAACAATTCCTAAGAGGTTTAGTGACTAAGCTATGCTTCATAAGGAAATCTACTGACATGAATGAATGTGAAGCTCCAGAATCAAATAAAGTAATGGCTGGTATTGAATTTATAAGTACAGAACCTGTTATCACATCTGCTGTGGCTTCAGCTTCCTCTAGAGTCATTGCAAAAGCACGTCCTTGCTGAGGTGCACCCCTCTGTTGCTGATGTTGGTGCTGAGCAAAGCGTTGTTGTTGAGTTGGGAGTGGGGGTCCTCTCTGCTGCGCTGCTGGGGGCCTTGCCTGAACTGGAACTTTTGGTGTAGCTGTGCGTCCTTGAGCGGCAGGACAGTCCCTCATTTGATGTGCTGCTGAGCCACAATATAGGCAAGCACCTAGCCTCTTTCTATAAACTTGTCAAGTGTGGCCTTGTTTTTGACAAAAGCCACAAGTGGGAGCTTGTTGGCTCTGTCCTTGGGTTTGGTGTTGGGGTGCTGCGGCTCGAGGGAGAGGACGTTGGGTTTGTTGCGGGGCCTTCTGCTGTGGTTGGAATGGGCGTTTGTGGGGTCCCATACTTCCAGTATCTCTTTCCCGCTTTAGTCTATGTCCCAAGTCTCTTTCGACGCCTTGTGCCACGCTCAAGATTTCTTCGTATGTACGAGCTCGGCTAGTGGTGACAGCAAGGCGGATATCAGGAGACAACCCCTTCTTGAATCGACGAGCTCTATCCTCAGGGGTACGAACCATATATTCTGCAAAATGGCTCAGTCTGCTAAATTCAACAGTGTACTCATCAACAGAAAGGTTACCCTGTTCCAGCCTCTCGAATTGACTTTCGAGAGCTTCCCGAGCCACTTCGGGATAGAATTTCTCCTTGAACAGCCTCTTGAAATCCTCCCAAGTGAGATCAGGAGCAGATAGTTGAGGTTCATCTCTAAACCAAGTCCGAGCTATGTCAAATAGTTGCAGGATTGCAGATTCCACTTTAAGATCATCAGGGACCCGAGCAGTCTTCAGGAGTCGCTCCACATTCTCTATCCATTCATCGGCATAGAGAATGCCTTCAGTCCCATAGAATTCCAGGGGTTTAAGGTTCTTGAAGTCCTTGGCACTTCCTGGCCTCTTGTGTGGTGCCTCCTGGGAGCGAAGAGCATCTGAAAGGCTAGTTCGTAGCAGTGCAGTCTGTTCCTTCTGGGATTCTATAAGTTTCTGGAACACTCCGAGTAGTTGTGCCCCATCCATAGTAACTGTCGGAGTAGTTGGAGGCGGAGGGAGCGCAAGAGTTTCAGGCACAGTCTGCTCGGCGGGTTCGGATGTGCCTCCTACAATATTCCTTGTCTGAACCATTCTGAAAGATGAAGGGATAGAAAGATTTAGAATAGATTACTTGGAAATCAAGGGCGATAGAAAAATTGACTAGGAATGATATCAAGATTTGAAATAAAAGATCCTATTCTGTGAATGAGCTTTTCCTAAAATCCTTAATCTTATTTCATACTCTGTCCTAGGATATTATACTATTTAAGGGTACTATGACCTGCATGGGCCACCATAAAAATGTGTCACGACCCGCACCCGGATATTCGGGCACGAGTACGTGGGTACGTCCAGCCTACGCCGCAGTGTCGGCGGTAGTGTGCTGTCTAGGTCATATTCACAATTAAAATTAAGATCTAGCTCATTCACAATAACAAATAGGCAAGGATGATAACAGGAAAAGGAATGCTAAGATTTTAAATAAATAAATGTGACAAAATAGATCCATAGTTTATTACAGAACCAGAAGTTAAATCGGGGACAAACCCGATTACTAAGCTGAAAGGACAATAATAACTAACTGCTAACTACTCCTCAGAAGTGATCTCCTGGGTGGGAACCGGCTCCTCAGAAGTATCATCTGTTCCCTCATAGGGGCCATAATAGGTGGGGCATAAACCTCATCATCTCCTAAATCAACGGATCCAGTCAGGAAAGGAGCAAAGTACACAATGCACAACAAAGATTAAACTAAATATTTATGACAAGTAGAAAAGAACTGACAAGTATCATGTTGAGGATATGCATAAATAAGAAGTAACAATAACTAAGGGTTAATTGCTGTAAATCAGGAATATGAGTAAACAGGAAATATAATGAGACAGGAAAATGGAACTACAACAAGATAACAGGAACTATGTGTGTGTGAAATTGTGTATTTAGAATACATAGTTGGCATGTAGGGGTTTATAAGGCTAATAAGGCCGTCATAGACGACTAGCAGTCAGGAATAATCAGGAATAAGACTGATGGTACAGTCGCGTACCAACAGCTAGCAGTCACGACAGGAGGAAGGGTAAACTATATGCCTCCTAGTATTCTCCCACCCGACACGAAAAGTAAGACATGAACTCCAAATCCCAACACTAAGTAAAATCATACAATGGTACTAGTAGAGCAAGGAACTAATTATCACAATATAAAGATTAAACTTGAAGTACAGGTACTTGCCTAATATTTGGATCCAATTACAGTTTTATCCTCGGGAAATTTTCCAGAAATGTGTCCAGATGCTAAAATAAACATTACCATCATGCTCAGAAGATATCAATCAGCTAGAAACGTCTGTCCTTGAGTCCAATTTGGAGACAAGGGCAAAAACGGCAATTTCGATTCAAAACGGAGTCCGCATGTGGGCCCGCTTTGCACCGAAAAATGTGTCAGGGTCAAAGGTCTCCAAAATCACCAAACTTAGTGTCAACAGGTCAGGAACGACGATACGAACCCAACAGAACTTCCAGAATTGAATTCCGATGAGCCGATCACAAAATCGCCCGTCGAGTGGGACCTGTGGGGCCCACGACACGCGATTTTGTCAACGTTCTCAGAATCGAACCAAACTTGGGTCACAGGACCAGCGTATCGCTACGAGTCTGATGGCGCAAGTTTTGTTTCGATCCGACGTGTGTACACAAAGTTAGGGTATAATTCAGAAAAGGCGGATACGGGGCGGTGTCCGCGGATACGCGTTGATCCCGGTGTGCACGCACAACCGAATCGATTTTCGCAAAATCCCACACGTCCGTATCAATGACGCACACGTATCTGTGAAGACCGCACGCGACCAAGTCATCCCGTTTGGCGGGGCGTACCCAGTTCCGGGGTGAATCGGGTCATTGTTTTTCCTGTTTTTGGATCGCGGTGTGCGATCACCACAGAACGCAATGCCTCGAGCGGTTTGTCCGGGCACCGAGAGGGTCATACAGGCTTCGCAACGCAATTTACGGAATCGAAAACGGGGTTACGAGCAGAAAGATACACGTACCTGAACAGGGCTCGAGAAATTGGAATTTCTCGTGTCCGTGTCGTGTCCGACACGAGCCGACACGAGGGAGAGAACTAGGGTTAGGGTTCTGCTGCGGAGGGGGCCGGCCGAAGAGGGGCTGGGGCGGCTCGTCGGGCTGCTGTCGGGGTCGAGGGCGGCATCGGAGCGGAGGGGCGGCCGGAGGCGGGCTGCCCGTGGGAAGGGAGAGGAGAGGGAGGCGCTGGGTAGTCGGGGACGGCCGCTGGCGGAGTGGGGCTGGCATGGCGAGTCTGGACGAGGGTCGACGGCGAGGAGGGGAACGGCGGCGGCGGCGCTAGGGTTCAGGCGGGGAGGGATGGCCGGAGTCGAGGGGTCTGGGGTATTTATAGGGCGGAGAGGGGGGTCTGGGCGGCCGGAGATGGCGGAGGGAGAGGGGAACGTGGCGTCGAGGCCGGGCGGAGCGGAAGAGGGGGTCGTGGGGCCTGGGCCGGGATGGACGGAGCGGAGGCGACGTGGCCGGAGCTCGCCGGAAAACGCGCGGGGACGTGGTCGTGGGGGAGAGGCGGTCGCCCGGGTCGGGCAGGCGGCGGGTCGGGTCCGGCCGGGCGGATCCGACCCGACCCGTTTAGCCCTGATGGGCTGGGCCGCGGGTTCGGGGCTGGGCCCAGTGGGCCGGGCTGGGTTGATTTAGGGTTTAGGTTTTATAAAAAATAAATAATTAATTAATTAATTAATTAATTAGTTAATAGTTTTTAGGTATTTTAAAATAGGTCCGGGGCCCAATAAATTCCAGAAAAATTACCCTAAGTCCAGTTTTTCATTTTACACCTAAACATATTATTTCCATAATATTTTAATATTATTTATTAACAATTAAAAATCATTTAATAATTAAAGCCCTGATTTTAATTACAGAAAATTCTCAGAAAATTCCATAAAATTGTGAAAAAATCCAAGTTTAATATTTTTGAAAAATCTGGGGTTTACAAACACTGCTGCTACATGTTGATAGTATTGTGTCATTCAAATATAATTTTTTACTTTGTTTGAGTATAGAATTTATGTACATCGAGTCGCACTAGCATAACCCAAAGTCTACTCAAATAAACCCTCGAACCTAGACCTAATTAGCCTAAATTCAAACCCAAACCTTTCTAGAATCAGCAACCGAACTCGGGCCAAATTTGTGCCGAACACGAATCGAACTCGTTCACCTATATAGTATAAAATCAACTCAGTTATTACACCCCTGATTTTCTGACCCAACGTTCAAAAATTTGAATTAAAACCTACCCGAACTCTGGCCTAAATCTTTTTGCTAATACCATATAAATAAGATTGAATTTTCATCATTCCAACTCACTCAACTCGTCCTATTCTACATTCTTAAATCCTTTAGTGAGAAAATATCTGAGCCTTAACCTTCTTATCTCCAGGAACAACTCCCTAGCCTTCTGTGGTGTGGTATTTTGTATTTCTAAAGCCAGTATAACATTGGATTTCCTTGCGTTACGAGACTTACACATATGAGATTATATTCAGAAGTGCCTAGTACGGTCTCAGTTTAGAAGTCTACAAGAATTGTAAAGAGCTTGGCTCAATCAATTTTCTCTATCTCTCTCTCTCTCTCTCTCTCTCTCTCTCTCTCTCTCTCTCTCTCTTGTTGTAAAATTATGAGACTTTGAATCAAATCTCGTGGTTGTAAGAAGTGGAAAACCTTCGTATCAAAGCTTGGAATTCACTATTGGTGATTAAGTGGATATAACTCTGAGCAAGAGTTCTCGGGCCTGGACTAGTCCTCTCAGAGGGAAACCAGGATAAAAATTTTGGTATTTGTGTTTGCTCTCTCTTACCCTTACTGCTTTATATATTTGTCTTGCTTATTACTGTTAGTAGTTAACTTCCTTCACTCTGCTTAATTTTTAATTAGGTAGATTATTCTGCTGCACTCTATTCACCCTCCTCCCTCTAGAGTTGCCCTATAATTCTTCAATTGGTATCAGGGCAGGTACTCTCTGAATTGGTTTTCGATCCCAATTGCTCCTTCAATTGGTATCAGAGCAAGTTCTCTTGATATTGGCTTAACGTCGTAAGATTCTTATGGCAACTGTTAGATCTATCCACACAAACAATGGTGAAGGCCAGTCCACAAATAGGCCACCCCTATTTGACAGAACTAACTACACATACTGGAAGACACATATGAGCTTTTATTTAAAGTCACTTAATTTTGACCTTTGGGTTGTTGTAGTAGAAGGATACAAGAAACCACCTAGAATAGTTGTAGATGGCAACCTTGTAGAAAAATCTCATGATAAGTACACATATATTGAAAATAAAAATGCTAGTCTTGATGCTAAAGCTATTAACGCTCTATTCGACGCTGTAGACACACTACAAAAATATGATAAAATAGCGACATTTTTAGCGATGTCAAAGTAAAATATCGCTAATATTAAAGATTTCAGCGACTCCAAAAATAAACATCGCTATAAGTCGCTGTTTGGCGATATATAACGACGTTTAGCGACTGTAATTCAGTTTTTTTTAAAGAATAGTCGCTATAAGCTTATTTAAGGTCGCTAAACGTCGCTGAGTTTTATGATTTAGCGACTTTTAGCAACATATTTAGCGACGTTAGTGTTTTTGATATGTAGCGATGTTTTTAGCGACGTCTATAACGTCGTAAAATATTTTTATTAGTGACGTCATAAGTTGACGTCACTAAACGTCGCTAAAATTTTAATATAGTTTTTGATTCCCCCTTCTGTCAAAATTTTTTCCCAATTTTTCAAAAACTCCCCCCTCTTTCCAACCCTCTTCGGCGAACTACACCCTTCGGCGTCCTCCACAGCGGCCTACTCCGCCGTCCCCCTCCTCCTCCTCCTCCTCCTCAAGCTAAACCCTAACTCTCTCTCTCTCTCTCTCTCTCTCTCTCTCTCTCTCTCTCTCTCTCTCTCTCTTCTCACACACACATACACACACAGATGTACATGATACTGACACAGACACGACACACACACACTGACACAAATACTACACAGACTATCACAGAGGGTGTAAATCCTAACCCTAACCCGATCTCTCTCACAGATGCATACGACATGACACTGACACGACACAGACTGTCACAGAGGGTGTAAACCCTAACCCGATCCTCAAGAGACGACATATTACTACAAAGTTCTACTTAAGTAGGTTTAGTGCATGTTTGGGCCTTCCCATTGGAAGGATTGTCTTATAAGTAACTTTGGACCATGTTTTGGGGCCTTGCCCATTTGAGGGGTCTAGGACAATCGTCAAGCTTGCCCCCCTAATATTGGTCGGTCCTGGCTTCAGCCCAAGTAGATTAATAAATTTGTCATGGTCAAGATATTCGTCCTTAACACCCTAACCCTAACTTATGTTTTATTTATTTAGATTGAGTTAGGGGTAATTGTGATTAACCACAATAAGGAAGGTTTATTGGGTTCTTTTTGCGGATCGGTTAGTTCGGTTTTGAACTCTTAAATTCTTGTTAAAGTTTACAACTTGAATTAATTAATAATCAATTTGGATAGTTACATTTGGGCCAATTTGTTTAATGACTTAAGTCTTGTAAAATTTAGGTTTTGAAGGATTCATATTAAAATTTGACAAAAAATGACTTAAGTCTTCGTAGTAATTTGATTTATAGGCCGATACTTACAAGGGATCCTCCCTAATCACCAATGCAAGGATCGCCTCTTGAGGATCCTCTACCTTATCGGAACCCATCTCCACAATATATGCATCTATGGTGGCAGTTTCTTAACTTAATGTCACGTTCCAGTCCCAAAATACGTAGGACTAGGAATACGTAACATGCCAGCTACGCATTCGATCAGACTCTGGTCCGACTCGAATACGTATAAGCTGTATTATAATGGTCACTATTTAAATAATCAAGTAAATATAAATATCTATTCCTCAATTCACAATGAACAGAATACACAAGAATTAGCTACATGTGCTAAAGTCAGCCGTCCAGTAACACACAAACTCGAATAGACTAGAGAAAGAAATATGTGTCTATAAAACTAGGTTACATCAACAAATGAATAAACAATATGAATAAATAACCATAACTCCGGTAGAAATGATATACGTATCTGGTACCAATGCTTGCAAGACAAGGAACTCCATCAGCAACTACAAAGGCTCCATAACCGCCTAAGCTGCAAAAACTGGCAGGGGATTGTGGTGCCCCGTTCCCCCTATTCGGGGAACGCGGCTAAGAAATACAAGACGGTATCGTTCGATCGGGATAGATTGAAACAAGATATTTTTCTCGTTATGCATTTGCTTTTTCGGAATCGATTCCCATATTCAATGGACCGTGCCCCCAGGATCGACTTAGCGGCAGAGTCAGGAGGGATCTCTCTACTGCATCTTTTGTTGCCTAGTTTTTGCTATCGCTTGTTGGTTTCGTGCCTTGAGTTAATTTTCGGATTTGCTTGTGTCACGTCCCAGTCCCAAAATATGTAGGACTAGGAACACGTAAGCATGCCAGTCGCATGGATATGGCAACTCTAATATATGGAAACCATATCCCATACGTACGCTATAATATGAATATCAATCCACAAGTGGTATAAACATATGTCACAAGTCACAGGATATAATCTAAATCTCATCCACAGAAAATCAATATAAATGAATAACCAGCATCTATATAACTAGATCTCAACATAAGTATCTAAGGATGATAGTTGTATGGAAACAAATCCACTACCAACTCTAATGGAAAAGTACAACACAACAACACCATATAAGAATATCAGTTAACCATCACGGGCTCGAAGAGAGGACATCTACGAAACATATATAACCATCCAAATTTGTGCTCCTGCAAATACTCAAGAACAGATACACCTGGCAGAGGACCAGGTCCTCAGAGGGACGTAACAAGATACAGAAAAGTGAGCCAATTTGAATACAGTAAACATGTATATTATTTGAAAATAAATAAGTACGCTGTACAAGACCATCTATATGAATGCAAATGAGGACAACTTTTTAACGTATGGGCAAGGGTAGTCTACTCGATCTAAGCCTCACAACTCACACACCCGTCAATGGACATCAGAAATCGACATACCTCTGGGGTAGTGACCAGCGCGACTCTATAGAAATCGACATACCTCTGGGGTAGCGACCAGCGCGACACACGCCCGTAGTGCGAACTATGTACTACGATTTATCAGAGTGGTTAAAAGCCCATACGTCTAATGATTGTCCTCTCATGATACTAAGTGTCAAGTGTGTGTCAACATATCTAATATATAGTAATGACTGAAAGGAACTACACATGCAATAAATAACAGAGATGCAATAAATATACAGAAATATACTAAGCATGCAAAATACTGTAAGTAATTTGGCAAGGTATCTTGCCTGGTCTGAAAAGGATGAAGTCCCAACTCAAGGCGTCGTCCGATCTACCCGTCACATAAATTAAACAAGTTAGGTTACAAAAGTGGGTAAATAATTTTTGCTATTTTAATCTATTTTAACTCTGAATAAAATAACCTAAATTATTATTTTAATCTTATTATAATCTGATTTTATTGTTAAGCTCTAATTTTGGTCCAAAGAAAGTCAACTTTAAGGATTTGTGATCCGTAGCACGCAAATCGAGGCAATCCGTTGACTAAAAAGTTAACCGACTCAAATCCTGGATTTGTTTGTAGAATCCTATATATTTTAATGCTACATGAACACAGGAATCGACAATTTTATAAAATTACAAGTCGGTAAAGAGTTATGGCCACAAGGGCGCACAGATGACAATTTTTAGTAGTTTTCCTTTTTACGTCTACGTTGCACAAATTTTACAGTAGATTAAAATTATATTTTAAATTTTGAAAAAATACTTTTCTGGAAATTCACCATGTCAGCTTTTTGAAACTTTAAACGGTTCGTAATTCTGAGTTCGGGATCTCCCGAAATCATGAAAATACCAAAACGCGTCTGATTTCGGACAACTGGCACTTTTAAAATTTTCTGGAAAAGTAGGTTCATAAATTATGAAAATAATTTATATAATCAGAAAACTAACCTTGATATAGTTCTAACAAAAAAAACTGGAGCGCGTTTTGAGTCCGGAGCTAGGAGATATCGTCTTTTTAATTCGTCATAACTAGTAGAAAATGAGGCTGAATTTATGACGAATTTTGACTATTTTTGGACGAAAAAGAGAGAAATTTGGGGAAGAAAAATATGAAGGATGAGGTATTTATAATGGTGGACACTACTTAATTAAATACGACTAGGATTGGTTAATTTGGATAGGATTATGATGAATTTAAATAAGGATAGGATATGCATGAAGTTGCTTTCCTAGTAGGTTCAGGATTTGAATTAATTTAAAATAGAGTTTGAATTTATCTCAATAATTTATAATCTTAAATATAATTAAAGATAATACAAATAATTTATAAAATCTTATTAATATCAATTAACACTAAATTAGCATCTATCTAATATTAAGACTATATATATCCAAATAAATCCTAAATAATTTTAAAAATCTAAATAAATTTCTTAAAATTCTAAATAAATTACAGAAAAATATAATTAAATATTTTAAACTAAAATAAATATTTGGTAGGAACAACATGCAAGTATGGTCATATAGTAAATCATAGAAGTCCTAGAAATTTATGTTTCATAAGTTTTAATTACCAAAAATTCTAGAAAAATCTCCAAAAATCTAAAATAATCTAAAATAATTCTAAATAAATATTTATATATGTAAATATATCAAGAAATTTATTTTCTAATTAAGTAAGAGAATACTCTAAAGAAATTTAATATCTATAATAAATATAATAATATAAAATACACACAAAATATCTATTTTTGGTGAGGGGGTTTACAGCTTGCATTTTCTTGAACGGTTTCGATGGATTTTATTATTTTCGTTCGTTGAACTGCACTTCAATTCCGATATTGGAAAGAGTGGAAGAGGTATTGATCAGCTGTTCATGGCAATGCAGGTGAACGAATAGTAGGCGACGTGCGAGCGGAGTCCTGAAGCACATATTTCCTTCCTCTCCCCAACCAACTTCTGAGTGGCTTATATTCGATTCAGTTGGCCCTTCTTCCAAGTCTTCACAGATAAAAATTGTGTATTCTTGCTTGCCCCGATCAAGCGATACCAAGTAATAACTAAAAGATGTCAAGATAAAAAGGAATAGACTTGGATCATTATGCTTGTCAATCAACTTGTGAATGGTTACTTATTTCCATGCTTGTTTGTTTGGAATGTTCATCATATGCATAAATACAAGTTAGAATTTATACTTCTCTTTAAATTGTGCTATGTATAGAACTCAGCCTGAAATACAATAAACTGAACAGGAAGACTATACAAAAATAGATCTTGTCATGTTACTGTCATGTGCCTGATATTACCCTGAAATGCCTCAACTGCTAACTTAGTGTACTAGTTTGATCACGGACAACTTGTGTACAAGGTCTTAGTTCCTGCGAACGATCGTTGGGGTACTAGCACCGATCCGATCTGGATGGAACTCCTGATAGTCGTCTAGTATAGGACGGAATGGCCTGTGACGCCCTGAACTATGCGTTACACAATATTCCGTACTGAGACTAGAAGTGTCCATTATGGCAACGTGCTAGTGATCCCCTCGTATATTTAAATCTGTGCAAACTAAGTTGTGTCTTCGTGGCAGGGAAGGACATGGTAAGTATTGTGCAGGTGGTTCAGACGGGCAGGTAAAAGTCACCGAACGGTGGCAAGTTCATTTAAGTAAATTTCTATATACTGCTTGCTTGTAAAATGAACTAAGACAAGATAGAAAGACCACAAATAATATGCATGCTTCATTTAAATAACGTGTTGATTGGTATAGTTGGGTTAGCTTGCCTTCACCAGTATGTTTTGATGTACTGACCCTCGTTGAAACAGGTTTTTCGCACTAACCAATCAACTATATAACTGAATCAAGTATAAAATGCTTGATAAGAACAAGTCGTTGGGTGGAGACAAATCCACTACCAAATTAGTATATAAGAGAAACAAAATAAGTACGTCTAATGAACAATGAGGCTCGAAGAGAAAACCTCCTCGAAAGAGAGATAAGTAGCAAGTCATGATCCGTGCTCCTGCGAATAGTCAAGATCGTCTACAACTGAAAAGGAACCAGGTCTTCAGAGGGACGTAACAAGATACATAGAAGCATGCCAATTGAATAGAATAAAATATACATAATAGACAAAAAATATATAAGTACGCTGTACTAGACAATCTACATGAATATGCATAATGAGGACAATATTTTTGACGTATGGGTAGGTGTATGATACTCTATCTATCTCACAACTCACACACACGTCCATGAACATCATAAGCCGTCATACCGCGAGAGTAGCGACTGTAAGCCCCCTGATTTTCAGGAATTATTAATTTGGACTTTTCACAAATTTTCTGAAATTTTTCCGGGATTTTTCTGTAATTAAAACCTAGGCTCTTGGTAATTAAATAATTTTTTATTTGCTGTTAATTACTATAAAAATATTATGAAAATAATATTTTTGGGTGTAAAATAAAATACTGGACTTAGGGTAATTTTCTGGAAATTTATTGGACCCCGAAAACATTTTTAGAAGCCCTAAAACTTTTTTTAAATTTAAAAAAAAAACCCAACCGAACCGGGCTGAACCGGGTTCAAACCGGCCTGAACCGGCTGAACCCGGTCCAGCATAACCGGACCGTACCGACCGGCCTAGCGGGTCGGGTCGGGTCCACCCGCACCCGCCCGAAACCCGACCCGTTTCTCCCCAGCCTCCCCCACGACTCGGGCCGCCGCTTCCCGCGCCGCTCCCAGCGCCACGCAGGACGCGCACCCCCTCCCGCTCCTCGCGGCCCTGCCCCTCCCGACCTCCGCCCCCGCGGCCACGTCTCCGCCCTCGGCCCGCCTCGCCCGGCGCCATCTCCTCCTCTCCAGCCCTATAAATCCCCCCAAGTCTTCCCCTCCGGCCGTCAACCCCGACTCCGGCCAACCGAAACCTCTCGTCGTACCGCCAGCGCCGCCGTGCCCCGCCAGCTGCCAGCGCCGACGACGCCGCCACCGCCCTCCCGCAGCTGCCCCCGCCGACGAGTTCCTCCCCTCCTCCTTCTTTTCCGCGCAGCCCAGCACCCCGAACGCAGCCTCCGGCAGCCGCCGGCGTCCCCCGCCCGCTCCGGGGCGCCGCCAGCGCCGCCCCTCCGGCCCGCCTCCGGCCCACCTCCAGCCGCAGTGCCGCCGGAGCTCCGGGAGTGACTCGAAACCCTAACCCTAGGATTCGAATCCGGACGCGCCGTGTCGTGTCGGACACGAGAAAATTCAGTTTTTCAAGCCCTGTTCAGGTATCTGTTTCTCTCTCCTCGCTACCCCGATTTTGATTCCGTCTGTTGCGTCGCGAACCCTGCGTGACCCTCTCACTGCCCATGCAACCCGCTCGGGGCATCGCGTCCTGTGGCGATCGCGAACCGCGATCCAAAAACAAGAAAAACAACGCCCTGATTCACCCCGGAACTGGGTACGCTCCGCCAAACGGGACGACTTGGTCGCGTGCGGTCTTCACAGATACGTGCGCATCGTTGATACGGACGTGTGGAATTTCGCAGAAGTTGATTTGGATGTGCGTGCACACCGGAATCAACGCGTATCCGCGGACACCGTCCCGTATTCGTCAGTTCTGGAATGCGTCCTAACTTGGTGTACACACGTCGGATCGAAACAAAACTTGCGCCATCGGGCTCGTAGCAATACGCTGGTCCTGTGACCCAAGTTTGGTTCGATTCTGAGAACGTTGACAAAATTGCGTATAGTGGGCCCCACAGGCTCCACTTGACAGGCGATTTTGTGATCGGCTCATCGAAATCCAATTCTGGAAGTTCCGTTGGGTTCGTATCATCGTTCCTGACTTGTTGACACTAAGTTGGACGAATTTGGAGACCTGTGTCTCTGACAAAGTTTTCGGTGCAAAGCAGGCCCACATGTGGACCCCGTTTTGACCCAAAATTGTCATTTTTGCCCTTGTCTCTAAATTGGACTCAAGGACAGGCATTTCTAGCTATTTGTGTCACGCCCCAGTCCCAAAATACCGAGAGACTGGATGCGCGGCAATGGCCAGCAGCACGCACCGATGGATAACCCAATCTAATGGATCCATCGGGGCATGCTTAAGCTGTAGTCTAACAATAAATAGATCAAGTGTTACAGGTCATAGTCTATACTAATCTCATCCACAACAGATAATCACAGATTTAATGCCAGAATAATGCAGATAAATGTAAACTAGCATATCTCAATAAAATGTCTCGGGGAAAAATCCGAGATAAATGTAAACTAGCATATCTCAAGAGGCCCCATGTCCATGTCACGTAAGATCATATCTAATGCAACAAGTCATATAGTATCTAGGAACATAATGTCAATGTCAAGTCCTGTATCCTATACAGAATCACCACGAATATCTCAGGAAGATCCTGTCCATAAATAGTGTCAGGTGTCCTGGGTCGTATGGTACTTGGTAAGACAAGTACAGGAAAATAAAGTGTCACGAATATCCATCTCTAGATGACCATACCCAACACCGCGTACGGTGTTGGCACCCGACTGATAATCGGACGCTAAGTACGTCACACGGTCCTAGGTTAAGCATGCACAACAAAATAAAGCAAGAGAATATGCAACAAGAACTGTAAAGTTGGCAAGGTATACTTGCCCTCTGATGTATAACTAAGCCAAGAAATATTTAGCAAAGACTGCAAGTTTTGGCAAGGTACACTTGCCTGTGGTTCTGGCTCCAACTGTAGTTCTGGTATTTGTGAAATCTCCAGAAACGTCTCCGGATGCTGAAACAAACATCATCATTAGATCCAGAAAATATCAATCAGCTAGAAACGCCTGTCCTTGAGTCCAATTTGGAGACAAGGGCAGAAATGGCAATTTTGGGTTAAAACGGGGTCCACATGTGGGCCCGCTTTGCACCAAAAAATGTGTCAGGGTCAAAGGTCTCCAAATTTGTCAAACTTAGTGTCAACAGGTCAGGAATGCTGATACGAACCCAATGGAACTTCCAGAATTAGATTCCGATTAGCCGATCACAAAATCGCCCGTCGAGTGGAGCCTGTGGGGCCCACGACACGCAATTTCGTCAACGTTCTCAGAATTGAACCAAACTTGGGTCACAGGACCAGCGTATCGCTACGAGTTCGATGACGCAAGTTTCGTTTCGATCTGACGTGTGTACACGAAGTTAGGGCACGTTCCAGAAAGGGCAGATACGGGACGATGTCCGCGGATACGCGTTGATTCCGGTGTACACGCGCACCCGAATCGACTTCTGCGAAATCTCACACGTCCGTATCGACGACGCACACGTATCCGTGAAGACCGCGCGTGACCAATCGTCCCGTTTGGCGGGGCGTACCCAGTTTCGGGGTGAATCAGGGCGTTGTTTTTCCTGTTTTTGGATCGCGGTTCACGATCGTCACAGGACGCGATGCCCCGAGCGGGTTGTACGGGCACCGAGGGGGTCACGCAGGCTTCCCGATGCAAAAGACGGAATCAAAAACGGAGTTACGAGCAGAGAGTTAGGAGTACCTGAACATGGTCGAAAACCGGGGTTTTCGTCGTGTCCGACACGACACAGGACACTGTGTCCTGTGTCCGACACAAGGGTAAATTAGGAATTAGGGTTAGGGTTCTGCGAAGGGGACGATGGCTCTGCGGCGGCCGGGCTGAGGTGGAAGGGCCGGGGCAGCGGGGGCACGCGGCGGCGTGCTGGGAAGCGGCGGAGGCGGCACGGGGCGGCCGGTGCTGTTGCCGCTGCGGCTGCTGACTGCTGCTGCTGCTCGTCGAGGAGAGGAGGGGAGGAAGAAGGAGGGGCTGGGGGCTGGGGGCTGGGCGAGGCGGCGTCGACGGCCGGCTGGGCTGGCGGTGGCGGAGGGGGTCTGGCGGTGGCGAGTGGTGGCACGGTGGGGGACCGGAGGGGAGAGGAGCGGGGATTTATAGGGAGGGGACGGCCGAGCGAGGCGGAGGGGAGAGGGGGTCGTGGGCAAGGTGGCCATGCGGAGCGGGCGGGGTCGTGGCCGAGCGAAGCGGGCGGGCGGCCGGGTGGGGCGGCGCAGGAAGCGGGGACGTGGGGGAGACGGTCAGGCGGGTTCGGGTCGTGCGGTCCGGGTCTGGCCGACCCGACCCGACCCGCTAGCAGTGCGGGCTGGGCCGGCCCAATGGGCTGCAGTCGGTTTGGGCCGGGCTGGGTTTGGGATTAGGTTTTTAATTATTTAAATAAATAAAAACAGTTTTGGGGTGTTCAAAAATAGGTCAGGGGCCCAATAAATTCCAGAAAAATTACCCTAAGTCCAGTTTTTTATTTTACACCCAAAAATATTATTTTTATAATATTTTAATATATTTTAAAATCATTTAATTTTATTTAATGCCAAAAATACCTTGTTTTAATTAGCAAAAATTCCCGAAAAATCCCAGAAAATTCTGAAAAATCCAGTTTTGAAAATCTTAAAAAATTAGGGGGTTTACAATCTACCCCCCTTAAGAGGATTGCGTCCTCGCAATCAAAGAATAACCGGTCAGCAGAGATGACACGGTCGCAAGCATTGTTCGAAACACATCACAAGACAATTAGGAAAATATTGTTTCCCTAAGAATGGAAGTTATGCACTTTCCAGAGAGAATCTAGTTTAAGCAAGAAGACTACCATTTTAGAAAACTAGGTTATTTATTAACAAGTGCAAATTACTAGGTGGGGGCTGAGGTCACGAACCAAAAGGCACGAGCTAACTAGAAACGGTATCTACGAATCACTTACGCGTATTAGCTACTCCACGAGTGTGCGCGTTCTCCACGGTCATCGCGAAAGCTTGTTCGCTTCCTTGCAGTCGATTCTTCCGCTGCTGAGCCTGCTGGAAGAGTAGTGCCTGAGGTATCAAGGGTGGCCTCGGCTGATACCCTCCTGGAGCTGGTGGTAGGACTTCTTGAACTTCCGTTTGCGGTACTTCCAATGCTGGATAGGCTGGCCTCGGAATTGGTAGCGCTTGTTGGTTTACCCTTGGTGCTCTGTCTCGACGCTCAGGGCATTCCTTTAATAAATGCTGACTGGATCCGCAAACTATGCATAATCTCTTCTTCGTCTGCACTCGTCCTCAGTATGGCCTCGCTTGCGACAATATGGACAGACAGGTATTGCCTGTGGAGATGCTTCTGGTGGCTGGTGTATGTGAGGTCTTTTTGCTACTTCTTCTTGTGGTGCTCCGGCTGGTGCTGATGTGGATGGCCGCTTCAGACTGGTCTCTCTCTTGATGATGCGCTCCATGCGTCATGCTGCAGCGAGGACGTCCGAGTACGAAGTAGGTGCAACGGATCCAATTAGTTTCTATAGCTCAATGTTTAGTCCGTCGAAGAACTTCTCGGCCTTCTCTTCTTCCGTCGGGATCAATGTTGGGGCGAAGCGACTTAGACGAATGAACTCAGCGTTGTACTCTTCCACCGTCTTAGCATCCTGAGTGAGGTGATTAAACTTGTCCCGAAGTTCTGATCGAGCGATAGCTGGAATGTACATCTCCTGGAAGAGTCTAGAGAACTCTTCCCAAGTGACTCGGTCTGGTCCGAGCCGTGTTTCCTCAGATAGCCACCAGTGATGTGCATTGTCCGTCAACTGCATTCTGACGGCAGTCATCCAACGTTCCTTTGGAAGCTCAGCTGCTTCTAGTTGATGTTGAGTGTTGGTGAGCCACTCATGAACTTCAGTGGGCTCTTCTTTGCCTGAGAATGTGCGGGGCTTTAGCTGGCGGAAATCAGAAATAGAGCCTGTCGTTGGCCTTCGTGCTGGTAGATTCGCCTGCTCCAGTACAAGTGTTAGGCTGCGACTCAAAGTCTCTTGTTGAGCTTGCATTATTGCATAGATCATTTGAAACATCTGATGTCCGTCCATGGCCTGCCCTGGTGGAATTACGGGCATTGGTGGAGTAAATTGCGTCGATGGTGGAATGTCATCGTGCTGGACTCTCGAGGCATGTTGTTGAGCTGATTGTCCTCCATCCACTGGTGTTAATTCATCTTCGTTGGTTACCTCAGCATCTCGTGGTGATGTTATGGGAGTCTCGTCGTTTGCTCGTGAATCCATAACCCTGCAACCAAAATAAACAATGAGAGGCGCACAGGAATCAAGGCAGGATGCAAGTCAAGAAATTAATTCGAAGTCGATATGGATATCAAGAACGTTTCAAGCAAGTGGATGAGATCCTAAACTTATCCTATCTTATTGCAGGCCTGTTCGGTCCCTGAGTTGAAACCGAATAATTTAGTCGTTGACCTGCATGGGCCACCACAAAAACCATGTCACGCCCAGTCCCAAAATACCGAGAGACTGGATGCGCGGCAATGGCCAGCAGCACGCACCGATGGACAACCCAATCTAATGGATCCATCGGGGCATGCTTAAGCTGTAGTCTAACAATAAATAGATCAAGTGTTACAGGTCATAGTCTATACTAATCTCATCCACAACAGATAATCACAGATTTAATGCCAGAATAATACAGATAAATATAAACTAGCATATCTCAATAAAATGTCTCGGGGAACAATCCGAGAATATGTCTAATACATCAATGCAAAAAGACAGGAATAAAGAAACTGGAAATAGAAACAGGAATAACTGACTATAAACAGCCAATGCTCAGGAGAAGTCCTCTGGCACGATCTCGCCCTCAGGTTCTGGTACAGCCCCTGGAAGTGCTCATGTACGGTATATCTCTGGATGGATCTCTTCGGCTATACCTGGGGACATAATCCGGATCCAGGTCCTCAGGGGACAGCAAGGTACAGAAAATACAAGCCATAATAATGCAGTGAAATAGTCAATGAATAAACAGGGTATTTATGTAACCATCTATGTGAAATGCAGGTGAGAACATCATCAGTACTCAGGCTGAGACTACTACAAGCTCTGAGTAGGGGAGCCGGTAGCAGCGATATCATGTAGTTGTCTATCTCGTAGTGAGACTAAGACGCCGGCATAATATAGTCAACCTGTAGCCTGTGTGTCTCTCCAGCAATAAATGGAACAATAGGGATATACTAAGTAACCAGCTAAGTGATATGCAAGATGAGAGCAGCACAAGAACTCAGGCTGAAACCACTACAAGCTCTGTGTCGGGGAGCCGGTAGCAGTGATATCATGTGGTTGTCTATCTCGTAGTGAGACTAAGACGCCGGCATAATATATAAAATCAACCTGTAGCAGGTGTGTCTCTCCCCACCCAATGTAATCATACGTCTCATGTCCATGTGGCCCCATGTCCATGTCACGTAAGATCATATCTAATGCAACAAGTCATATAGTATCTAGGAACATAATGTCAATGTCAAGTCCTGTATCCTATACAGAATCACCACGAATATCTCAGGAAGATCCTGTCCATAAATAGTGTCAGGTGTCCTGGGTCGTATGGTACTTGGTAAGACAAGTACAGGAAAATAAAGTGTCACGAATATCCATCTCTAGATGACCATACCCAATACCGCGTACGGTGTTGGCACCCGACTGATAATCGGACGCTAAGTACGTCACACGGTCCTAGGTTAAGCATGCACAGCAAAATAAAGCAAGAGAATATGCAACAAGAACTGTAAAGTTGGCAAGGTATACTTGCCCTCTGATGTATAACTAAGCCAAGGAATATTTAGCAAAGACTGCAAGTTTTGGCGAGGTACACTTGCCTGTGGTTCTGGCTCCAACTGTAGTTCTGGTATTTGTGAAATCTTCAGGAACGTCTCCGGATGCTGAAACAAATATCACCATCAGATCCAAAAAATATCAATCAGCTAGAAACGCCTGTCCTTGAGTCCAATTTGGAGACAAGGGCAGAAATGACAATTTTGGGTCAAAACGGGGTCCACATGTGGGCCCGCTTTGCACCAAAAAATGTGTCAGGGTCAAAGGTCTCCAAATTTGTCAAACTTAGTGTCAACAGGTCAGGAACGCTGATACGAACCCAACGGAACTTCCAGAATTGGATTCCGATGAGCCGATCACAAAATCGCCCGTCGAGTGGAGCCTGTGGGGCCCACGACACGCGATTTCGTCAACGTTCTCAGAATCGAACCAAACTTGGGTCACAGGACCAGCGTATTGCTACGAGTCCGATGACACAAGTTTTGTTTCGATCCGACGTGTGTACACGAAGTTAGGACGCATTCCAGAAAGGGCAGATACGGGACGATGTCCGCGGATACGCGTTGATTCCGGTGTGCACGCACACCCGAATCGACTTCTGCGAAATCCCACACGTCCGTATCAACGACGCGCACGTATCCGTGAAGACCACGCTCGACCAAGTCGTCCCGTTTGGCGGGGCGTACCCAGTTCCGGGGTAAATTAGGGCGTTATTTTTCCTATTTTTGGATCGCGGTTCGCGATCGCCACAGGACGCGATGCCCCGAGCGGGTTGCACGGGCACCGATGGGGTCACGCAGGCTTCGCGATGCAAAAGACGGAATCGAAAACGGGGTTACGAGCAGAGAGTTAGGAGTACCTGAACAGGGTCGAAAACCGGGATTTTCGTCGTGTCCGATACGACACAGGACACTGTGTCCTGTGTCCGACACAGGGGTAAATTAGGAATTAGGGTTAGGGTTCTGCGGCGGGGACGGCGGCTCTGCGGCGGCCGGGCTGAGGTGGAGGGGCCGGGGTAGCGGGGGCACGCGGCGGCGCGCTGGGAAGCGGCGGAGGCGGCGCGGGGCGGCCGGAGCTGTTGCCGCTGCGGCTGCTGACTGCTGCTGCTGCTCGTCGAGGAGAGGAGGGGAGGAAGAAGGAGGGGCTGGGGGCTGGGCGAGGCGGCGTCGACGGCGGGCTGGGCTGGCGGTGGCGGAGGGGGTCTGGCGGTGGCGAGTGGTGGCACGGTGGAGGACCGGAGGGGAGAGGAGCGGGGATTTATAGGGAGGGGACGGCCGAGCGAGGCGGAGGGGAGAGGGGGTCGTGGGCAAGGTGGCCATGAGGAGCGGGCGGAGTCGTGGCCGAGCGGAGCGGGCGGGCGGCCGGGCGGGGCGGCGCAGGAAGCGGGGACGTGGGGGAGACGGTCAGGCGGGTTCGGGTCGTGCGGTCCGGGTCTGGCCAACCCGACCCGACCCACTAGCAGTGCGAGCTGGGCCGGCCCAATGGGCTGCAGTCGGTTTGGGCCGGGCTAGGTTTGGGATTAGGTTTTTAATTATTTAAATAAATAAATAATAATAATAAATAAAATAAATAAATAAAAACAGTTTTTAGGTGTTCAAAAATAGGTCAGGGGCCCAATAAATTCCAGAAAAATTATCCTAAGTCCAGTTTTTCATTTTACACCAAAAAATATTATTTTCATAATATTTTAAAATTATTTAATTTTATTTAATGCCAAAAATACCTTGTTTTAATTAGCAAAAATTCCCGAAAAATTCCAGAAAATTCTGAAAAATCCAGTTTTGAAAATCTTGAAAAATCAGGGGGTTTACAATTTGATATTTTCTGAATCTGATGGTAATGTTTGTTTCAGCATCCGGAGACGTTCCTGGAGATTTCACAAATATCAGAGCTACAGTTGTAGCCCGAACCACAGACAAGTGTACCTTGCCAAACCCTGCAGCTTTGCTACTTATTTCCTTGACTTATTTATACATCAGTGGGCAAGTGTACCTTGCCAAAACTTGCAGTCCTTGTTACTTATTTCCTTGGCTTATATATACATATATTGTGGTTCATGCTTGACCTAGGACCGAGTGACTTTACTTAGCGTCCGATTAATAGTCGGGTGCCAACCCCGTACGCGGAGTTGTGTAATGTCACATAGACATGGATACCGAGACCCGATATTTCTCGTACTTGTCTTATCAAGTACATCATAACCCAGGACACCTGACACTATTTCATGAGACAGAATCTTCCTGAGACATTCATGGTGATTCTATATAGGATTCAGGTTCATGACATATTCTTTATATATATGCTTAGAGATTATTATGACTTGCTGCATTAGACTTGATCCTGCGTGGCATGGACATGAGACGTTGTGAACATGAGACGTATGATTACATTGGGTGGGGAGAGACACACAGGCTACAGGTTGATTATATTATGCCGGCGTCTTAGTCTCACTACGAGCTAGACAACCACATGATATCACTGGTACCGGCTCCCCGACACAGAGCTTGTAGTGGTTTCAGCCTGAGTTCTAGTGCTGCTCTCATCTTGCATATCACTTAGCTGGTTACTTAGTGTTTTCCTATTGTTCCATTTATTGCTGGAGAGACACACAGGCTACAGGTTGACTATATTATGCCGACGTCTTAGTCTCACTACGAGCTAGACAACTACATGATATCGCTGCTACTGGCTCCCCTACACAGAGCTTGTAGTAGTCTCAGCCTGAGTACTGGTGATGTTCTCACCTACATTTCACATAGATGGTTACATATTTACCCTGTTTATTTCATTGACTATTTCACTGCATTATTATGACTTGTATTATCTGTACCTTGTTATGTCCCCTGAGGACCTGGATCCGGATTATGTCCCCAAGTATAGCCGAAGAGATCCATCCAGAGATATACCATACAGGAGCACTTCCAGGAGCTGTACCAGAACCTGAGAACGAGATCGTGCCAGAGGATTTCTCCTGAGCATTGCCTTTATATAGTCAGTTATTTATGTTTCTATTTTCAGTTCCCTTATTTCCTGTCTATTGCATTGATGTATCAGACTTATTCTCGGATTGTTCACCGAGACACTTTTATTGAGATTCGTTAGTTTATTCTCTTTGCATTATTCTGACATTTAATCTGTGATTATCTGTTGTGGATGAGATTAGTATAGACTGTGACTTGTAACACTTGATCTATTTATTGTTAGACTACAGCTTAAGCATGTCCTGATGGATCCATTAAATTGGGTTGTCCATCGGTGCGTGCTGCTGGCCATTGCCACGTGTCCAGTCCTTCGGTATTTTGGGACTGGGGCGTGACAGCGACCATCGTGACACAACTACCATAGTGCGTACTAGTTACTACGGTTTACCAGAGTGGGTAGTCCATACGCCTACAGATTATCCTCCCCTCCCATGATACTATGTGTCAAGTGTGTGTCAACATATATAGTATATAATTATGACAGAAAAAAAATACATATATGATGAATATATAAAAATATAGTAAGCATGCAAAGTACTGTAAACAATTTGACAACGTATACTTGCCTGGCAAAAAAATTGCGAAGCGTAAGCGTCAAGACGTCATGCACAAGGGATCAGAAACTATAGCATCAGAATGAACGTCTCCGGATGCTGAAATAAACATCACCAACGCTCCCAGAATAAGCGAAATAGTCAAAAAAGTCTACCCTTTCGTCCAATTTGAACACAGGGGCAAAACGATAATTTCGGGTCAAAGCGGGGTCCACATGTGGCCCACTTTGCATCGAAATACGTGAAAGAGGTAAATGTCTCTAAATGGGACAAATTATAGGTCAAACAAATTCTAAACGTCGATACAAACTCAAGGGTATGTCCATTTTGGATTCCGGTGAGCCGATCACAAATTCGCCCTTCAAGTCAAACCGTGGGACCCGCGAATAGGCGGCTTGGTCAACTGTCTCAGAATTGCGTGAAACTTGGGTCACATGACCAGCATGATACCAGGAATCCAATGGCGCAAATTTTGCCGCGTTCTGACGGACATACATAAAGTGGGGTGGTGTTTTGTAAAAGTCACGATATTTTAAATAAAATTTAAAATTTTAGAAGGTTTACATTTACTCTGCTTAATTTTTAATTTGGTAGATTATTCTGCTGCACTCTATCATTTTCCCCCTTCCTAGAGTTGCCATACGGTCATTCATATCTCGTTGAAGCTTGGAGTCGAGTTGCCTAACAACGGATGATACAATACTCCTTGTGCATCAAAATTCCAACATTGTATTCCATAGGAAGTTAAGACGCGTCGCCCTACCAGACATCGAGTTTCAATTCAACATTTCAAACGGTCTGAACTTTTCATCAGAGATGTGCTCATCCTTCTCAGTCGCACTATGTCAAATGGTAACAAATCCATTCTTTTTAGAGAAAGGATGGATCAAGGAGACCCCAAGGCAGTGAGAAGAGGTATAACTTTTTTGGCTGGACGGAGGTTTCGAAATCAAAAGAGATATAAAGGCAGTGGACTCAAATAGTATGCAACACAGTGTGCATAAAGTTCCGTACGTATCGTCGAACTTCTAAATAAAAAAAAAAACCGCAAGGCAAATTTTATCAAAATTTAAGCAAATATACAAAGTGTTTTCATCTACATAAACATCATGTTCTAAGATATCATCAATAAGGAATGAACACACCCGGGTAATTATGCGATGTAGAGTTTATATAAAGATATTGTATCGTACGAAATCGTCTTGAAGTGGTCCCTTGTGGTGTAGAAAGAACAATGTTCCATAGATGAAACTGAGACAAACTTTTGAATAATCTCATTCTCCTTTAAAAATATCGTTTTGAAAATTTTATTTTGGCTAAATTGCAACTTGATATCTCAACTATTCGAAATGTTAAACATGGATAAGTACTAATTTAATACTCTCTCAACTAATATTTTTAACTTAATACATTTCGTCACTTTAACGTTAATTTTTACGTAAATTTTTTTTCCTCCTAAACTACCCTCTTCTTCCCTCCAAACCTTACCTCTCCCCCAAATCCACCGCTCCCTCCCTCCCGGGCTGCCAACATCGAAAAAAGAATGGAAAGAATTTGGAAAGGGTATCAAGTTGATGCTTATCAAAATTGGAGGTATCAAGTTGAACATTTCAAATAGTTGAAGGTATCATGTTGTAATTTAGCCTTTTATTTTTAATGAATTTTGTGACACCATAATTCTCCCAAGCTTATCAATCAAGTTGTCAATTTGTATCAAGATGTTTTATTTATTGCTATAGTTGTTTGTTCACAACTTCAATTATGGTAGCCTATTGTGCCAAGTGTATTATTAATAAGATTGCGTACATCTTAATATTAATCCTTAATTCTGAGATATTTATGTAGAGCCTAGAATACTTTGACACCATTTATTTCTATATTTGTATCTTCTCATTCAGGGGTATGCTTGGTAAACGGTGTTTTCATCAGTTTTGGGGTATTTTTTAACCGACCGTTTATGAAAATCTCTGCTTGATAATTTTTATGAGACACTGGTTGTCTTTGGAAAGTCCCGTTCAGAGATCCTTGCCCCTATGACTCGAACCTCGGTACTTCATGCACAAATAGCATGTAATGGCTATCTTCCTTTACCAACTCTCGCGAGTACTCATGTCACACTCGGATTCCTTTACAAATTGCGATTTCAGTAGGCAGGAGAAGGAGAAGGACAGACACACTAGAAATAGGTTCTCAAGGAGCAAGAACCGGGAAGGCTTTGTTGGTGAAGGGGAATAGGATTTTGGAGTTGAATAAGGTATCTTTTCTGATAGGGAGGCTTTGTGATTAGTCCTGAATTTCTGGATTGAAGCAAATAGAATTCCCGGCCTATAAGTCTCTTTCCTTTAAAGCCTTGAAGTTAAAATTGTACTTTCAAGTAAAGCAAGTATAATTTCTAGTCAAGTATCAGAGTCAGGGTCAGCCCTGTGCATTGCATCACTCACTCATCACTTTTTCGCAGAGAAAGAAAAAGCCATTGAGCAGTTATCCGTGCGTGACGGGAGGATAGCATGGAGGAAGTTGTCCTAGGCCTACTACACCAGGTGTCGTCATCAAGGGTCAATAGGGTCGGTCAACGTGACCATCTCCCCCTCTCCATGAGTGGAAATGCACTCGATTTGTCCATCATCATACATTATTCTAGTAAGGCAGCGCTTTCAGGCTAGTATGTTGTTTCGGTACATTCTTTCTAGACATGTTTTCATACCTTAGATGACCTTATTTATGCTAAGCGTCACTTTCCTCTTTGTCCACCCTCTTCTTCCTAAAATCCTTCTCTCAAAGAAGTTCCTTCTTTCACGCTTGCTTGGCTTCCCGCTGCTGCTTTTGAAGAGCTAACCGTCTCCTATCTTAACAAAGCTTCCCTTGGGAGAATGACTTCCTTTCAAGGCGCGTAGCGTTAAGCCCTCCATATATCCTCGTAATTGGTCGGCTCAAAAAACCTTCAAAATCGGTGTAATATAATTTTTTTGTGGTTTTATAAACATTCCAAATCGGTAGATTTTGAACAATTTTATTAATTTTATTTTATTTATTATTGTAAATGTCTTTTAAAATCGTTCGTTACCAAATATTAATTGAATTGGCTTAAAAGTTTCTACTTAAAATCACTCAAAATCGAACATCTCATAACCGTTCATAATCGATACTTTAAAAATACATCATAACTGTTACTTCCATAATTGTCAAACAGACCCTCAGAGTTACTATGTTGTACTCTTTGTTTTACTATTGACATCTTGATATATTTCCTTTATTACCTCCTGAATTTTTCCGTCCTCAAAACCCTAATTTTAACGCCTGATTGTGATGGGGAGTTCGGCTTGAGAGCGATATGAGGCTCATTGGAAACACTGTTTAACTCCATAATCATGCATGGTATTTTGTCTCTCGATTAAAGTCATTTAAAAAATAAAAAAATTTCTCCTGACCGACTTTTTTTTGGAGAACTTTAACTGGCTTAAGTAAGGCTAATTATTCCCAATTTCATTATTGTTGCAGAATTCTCGAAATTAGACAGATGTTTGAATTTATGATCAATTGATATTACCTCCTTGTTAGATGTAGGATATTGAAATTATCTCTCTGTTAGATCAAAAGTCGAAAAGACCCTCCTGAAAGTGTCGCTAATAAGTTTTAAAAGTGTCGCTAATAAAATTTTAATGATATTTTCAGGAGGATCTTCTCGACTTTTAATTTAACAGGGGTTAATCTCAATATCCTACATCTAAGAGGGGGGTAATATCAATTGACCCTTGAATTTATCTCGGACGCTTAATACCCTCGAGTATTCCAATTTCTGAACTTCATATCCTAAATTTTTTTTACTTGACAACTTGATACCATCAACTATAGAATATTTTCAACTTGATGCATATCCCAAATTTTGGTGCAAACGATAGGGGGTGTGGAGAGGTGGATGGACATGGATAATTTCGTCTCTTTTTTTAGGATATCAAGTTGATGCATATCAAAGTTTGGAATATCAAGTTCAAAAAATAGAATAGTTGAGAGTATCAAGTTGTAATTCAGCCTTTATTTTGCAATGAGTTTTCAGCGTTTTAACAATACGTATCCACAGTGAAAATGGTTTCAAGTAATACATTTTTGTTTTAGCCAAAATTTGTAGCATTTAAGTGTTGCAGTTGACTCTTGTCCACACTTGAAAAATGTTAGCAAGTCAAGAGACTTTCCAAATTCCAAACGTGTCATAGCAATTGAATAGTAATCCAACTGGACCTACAAGCAAGAAAAAATATGGAGGAAAAAAATGAAATTAATTTGGAATATAGATTTGGTGTGTTATTTAGAATGTACTATTGTGTGCCAATACCAAGGGGACACTCCAAATGTATTAGTTTACATAATTTTTTTAAAAATTGAAATATGGTATGGAGTGTCGCCAATGTGAATGCTCTTTCAATGACTAATTAGCGTTTAGATCTATACCAGCTTAGAGTTTCGGGGTTTTTTTTTTTTTTTTCCATTATATCCTGAAACATGAGTAGAAGACATGTTAGAAAAGAGGGTATAATGAAAAAATCGAAATCAAAAAAAAAAAAAAGACAGGTCCAAACTTTCTTAATCAGACATGTCTAGACTTAAACTTAAGTTGGTATAAATCCTAATTAGCCTACTTTCAATCCCATCAGCAATATAAAAATAAATTTGTCATATTTGATTACATTCTTTCTTTGCATATTTACTGTCAATGAATTTATTTATAGCTAAATTTTTATTATTTATATACATATACAGCAATGATATGTTGCTGTATTGACTATAGCTATTACTAGCATTTTGATTTATTTGCCAATATCTCAATTCTTGTGAAAATGATTCATCTGTTTTAAACAAAAAAAATACACTTGTACGGAAGGTGTTATTATGAATTTGAATATATCCTTATTTCAAACTATCAAATCTGAGAAAGAGAAATAATATAAAGATATTATAATACATATAACAAAACAGCCATGATCTGAACTAAAACAGAAAATTTGATGTACAGAAAATATTTTTAAACAAATTAGCTAAAACAAAATAATTTATCAAAAATTTGAAATCACGAAAACTTTCGCCATTTCTGATGGCAAAAATATAAAATAATAATTTTTTACTTATATTTGTCAAATTTTCTCCAACTGGGTTGTCAAAAGTTTGGATTTGCCAAATTTTCGCCAATCGAGTTGGCAAAAATCTGAAAATTGATTTTATTTTTGGTTTTTTTTTCGGTTTGTTTTTTAGAATTTTTGGTGTTGGTTTTTTAAAATTTTTGACAATACTAATTTGATTTTTTTTTCTGTACAGAAAATATTTTGTCATAAAATTTGTAGTACAATACTAATCAGAAAATTTATTGTACAGAAAATATTTTTAAACAAATTAACTAAATCGAAATAATTTGTCAAAAATTTGAAATTACGAAACTAATCACAATACTAATTTGGTTTTTTTAAATTTTCGACCTCCAAAAATTAGTATAGATAATTAAAACAAATAACAAACTAATTATCATTCATATTAGTATAGATAATAACAAATTAGTATAGATAACAAAAAATCAAAAATAAAATTACCAAAAGTAAAATTTGGAGGACGAAACATCATTTTTTTGCGATTCTAAAAATTTTCGATGTCCGTCAAACATGAAATAGTTTATCCGGTAGTACTTTTCGATACGGTCGTTTTGGCACAAACTGGATCTTGTTTCGATCTCTCAGTCAAAAGATATGATACTTAAAGTTTTAAATTTTATATTTTTGCCTGTAATATGTGCGTCTTGTTTCGGAAGAAAAAAAAATTTCAAAACGAATTGTGTTACTCTCGTCGAAATCATACAAATCGACCTATTGTTTGACGAAAAACGATTTCAAAACAAATAGTTATGGCCGCTCGAAGTCTGCTCGACGAGAGACGTAATATTTTTACGGCAGATTTTTTTTTTTTTTTCAATGATAGCATATTGCTACAACAACTTTTTAAAAAAAGAACTAAACCTAAATCGAGTTGGCTCCCCGTTTGTTCATTTTAAAAAACCAACACAAAAAAATAAACCAAAACAAACCAACAAAAAAAAAAATACCAAAACAAACCAAAAAAAAATCATTGTCAGATTTTCGCAAACTCGGTTGGCGAACAACCAAGTTGACAAAAATTTGACCAATATAAAAAAATTATTATTTCATATTTTCGCCATCAGAGATGGCTAAAGCTTTCGTGATTTCAAATTTTTGACAAAATATTTCGTTTTAGTTAATTTGTTTAAAAATATTTTCTGTACAGCAAATTTTCTGGAACTAAAATCCTTAAAATTTCAATAAAAATAATTAAAGAAGAACCTCAGACTTAAAAGTTTTTCAATTTTGATTTTGAATCCTAAAACACTATCAAAACTAAAAGGGGATTACAATATCCTCTTTTATGTTTTATGTTATTATTCGAATTTTTTTATTTTTAAAATAATTACACAAAACTTTTATATTTATTACACAGTCTTGTTCTATCTCTACTCTTATAATGAGGTTTTCATGTTCTATCTCTATTCTTATAATGAGGTTTGAAAACGGTTCAAAACTTTCATATATTTTATATTTATTAACTATTTTTTAAAATAATTATTTTTTTAACTATATAATATTATTTATTTATAGCTAAACAATTCTAACTCAAATGGTTAAGGTGAGAGATATTTTTCTTGATTGTTTGAGTTCGATTCCTAGGATGACATTATTTAGAATAGTTTTATATTTTAAAAAATTTAATAATTTTTTTACGCACGAGCAATACACGTACACATTACTAGTATTTTATATAAAAGCATATTGCACTAAATTACTCTTAAAACATAAAACGTAGAAGAAATCCGTGTAATTATTTTTAAAATAAAAAAAATTCGTATAATAAATAGAAAAAATAGAAAAAAATAGTGTAAATAAACCGGACTAAAATTAGCAAAAATTCCGATCCTATTAAAATTTTGTAAGACTCATTGTACTATGTCCTATTTTCACCGTATTTTTATTATCACCTCCAACTTTTTTGGTAGAGTTTTCTTTCAAAATTCGAACATAAAAATTCTAAGACTTGATTTTAATTTGGTATCCTCGACTATTCAAGTGAAGGTACTTTTCTTGATTGTTTGAATTCGATTCCTAAGATGACATTATTTAGAATAGTTTTATATTTTAAAAAATGTAATAATTTTTTTACACAAGAACAATACACGTACACATTACTAGTATTTAATACAAAAGCTTATTGCACTATCTTACTTTTAAAACATAAAACATAAAAAAAGTCCGCTTAATTATTTTTAAAATAAAAAAAAATTGTATAACAAACATACAAAATAGAAAAGAATAGTGTAAATAACTCAGACTAAAATTAGCAAAAATTTCGTTCCTATTAAAATTTTGTAAGACTCATTGTACTATGTCCTATTTTCACAGTATTTTTATTATCACCTCCAACCTTTTTGGTAGAGTTTTCTTTCAAAATTTGAACATTAAAATTCTAAGACTTGATTTTAATTCGGTATCCTCAACTATTCAAGTTTTCAACTAGATAATCCGAACTTTAATCTCATATCAATTATTATTCTCAACTATTAAATATTTTTAAGTTAATATTCTCAATCAATTTATTTATTTTTTTTTCAACAAACATTAATATATATTTGATCAAATTATTTCTTTCGCTGCCACCGTTGTCCTGCCCGTTGCCCCGACGTCGGAAAGAGAGACTTAGGAAAGAATTGAAAATAATTTTGTTATTTAAAGGTTTCATTAACACTGTTAAAATATTATATTGTACAATTATAATTAAAATATTAAGTTATCTAATATTAAAATTTAAAATATGTTAAAAAAATTGAATAGTTTAATGTATCAAGTTAAAATTTAGTCAAATTTTAAACTTCCACATAAATCTAACTCCATTTTTTTTATAAATCCTTCCATGAAATGAATGCACTCAACCGCCTATCACTTTGCTCACCTCAACAATCTTGTCTTCCCATGGACCAAATTTAATACAGAAGACGTTGCGCCCAACTAAGCAAAAATGTCGATTCTTTTTCCACTCCAAATTCAAAAAGGACCAAAACTACTCTTCCATGAAATGAATACTAAGTTTACTACCAAATGTTTACAACTTCTTACAGCCCTCTCTACTCCCGCTTTGTGGGCCACATCCGATTCCACTTCTCTTCCAATTAACAGCCACATGACGGCCACCAAGACAGCTACTGGGTCCCACCATTTCCTCCTCCTCTAATAGGTGGCCGTCACGTGACAGTTGTAAATGGATTGTAAACATTTGGTTATAGTTGTAGCATTCCGTCCCATAGAACCACCACCGTTCCTTTTCCAAGAAGACGCTTTTCCCGCCACGGTACCCTAACGTAACGCCGTATCCCCCATCCGTTACGGCCACTGCCGTACCACGTCAGCACGTGCGAGGGTTACACTATCTGCGCCCCCACGTAAGCACAATCCAAGTGAATAAGAATAAAAGAATTTGTAAAAATGTAATTGATGTTTTTTCACCAAAATAAAATAGTAACCCAAAACAAGACAATATAATAAAATGAGTTTTTTTTTTTTTTATTACTACTTTTTTTTTCGAATTTTATTTACTCTAAAATTGGAGCGGTGACCGGAGCCGGCTGGGCATCACAAGAAGATCGGCACGCTCCCGGTCCTGGCGGAGCCGCAGACAGGGCAGCACTCACAAGCGGTGACTGCATCGCACCCGGCGCACAGGCACAGGTGCCGGCACGGGAGCAGGACCACCGACGCGGGCGCGGCCCGGCAGGACCGGCAGAAGCCCGACCGGACCGGGTCCGTGCAGGCCGACCCGGCGTCCTCGGCCGCGGTCAACACGCCGCGCTCCTCCGGCCTGGGCGGGGCCAGGGCTGACGCGGCGGCCGCCTGCTGGAGCTGGGAGTGGAGGGAGGCGGCGGCGGCCTGGTCGGCGACGGCCTTGGCCTGCCACGCCATCGTCTCGGTCCGGAGCCTGGCGAGCCGGTCCTCCAGCTCGGCGGTCCGGCGGGCCGCCCGGTCCAGCTCCGCGTCCTTCTCTCTCATTCTTTTCGCTGCGGAGTCCTCGGCCGCCGCCAGGAGCGCACGGTAGTGCCCCCGTCTCTTCTCCGCTAAAGTGCGCCGGATCTGCTCCTCCTGAAAAGAAATAATATGTACATGAGTAAATTGATTTTATTGTGGCACCGGAGCTGTCCGTGTCCGTGTCCGTGTCTATTTCCTTACCTGGGCGAGGAGGAATTGGTCGAGTTCTTGGGCGTGGAGGTTGATTTGCGCGGAGAGCTCGTCGGAGAAGGAGGAGTCGTCGGAGGACAAGCGGAGGCCGGTGGATACCGACGGAGGAGGAGGGTGGTGGAGCTGGGAGAGAGTGATGGTGGCTGCTGCTGCTGCTGCTGCGTTATGGGTGCGATGAGCCATTTGTGAGTCTCTCCCTCTCCCTCTCCCTCTCCCTCTACCTCTCGCTCTCTTCTTCGGGATATTGTCGCTCACTCCTCCGTCTCCATTGTAGAAGAAGAAAGCATGTTGTTGTTCTTGTTGTTGCTGCTGCTGCTGGTTGTAGTCTACTTCCATGTTCTTCTTTTTGCTTCTTAGGGGGAAAAAATCCTAGATTAATATTGAGTGATTCCAAACCAAAGATATATATGAGGAAAAAGAAGAAGGAGAATAGAAAAGTAGTACCTGTGTCTGTTGTTGTCGAGAAAGAGGAGGTTGGATGGATATTGCGCTTGAACTGCCATTGATGGATGAATTGAGTTTTGTTGCGTTGTGTTCTATAGGAGAGAAGAGAGGAGAGGAAGGTTGGCAAGCATTATATGAGGAGGAGGAAGAGGAGGTGGAGGTAGGCTAAGTATGAATTGTGTGATACTATTAAACAAATCTATGTACTTTTAATCTGGGGGATTATATTAAGATTATATTAGTAGTTGGATTAGAGTTGTATGTATGTATGTATGTATGGTGTGGGGCTACTTTACTTGGAATTGAAGGGGACATGTAGATGGATGGATGATAGATGTGTGGGAGAAATATAAGGAAAGCAAATGGATTCTCTTTTGGTTTTTTGTGTTTCCATTTTCTTTTCTACTTTGATTCCTTCTCTCTCTCTTAAATTTTTTTTTTATATCAGCTTACTTAGGCTTGGGTTTCACGATTAATTCTAAAGTTTTATTTTTCCAACTGCCATCCAATCCTTTTGTTTTTTTAATCACCACACCTTATTTAGTTATATTCAAAATATTACACCATATTATTTTATCATAATGTACAATATTTTTTATTTTCATCAAAAACTAATATTTAATTTTGTTGACCGTTAACTTTTGACCGAAATATCTTTTTTCTCTTCCTAAGCTGAGAAGGATGAACCGAAAATAATAATAATAATTTTAAATATAATTAAATAAAATAGAGTACAACTCAATTTTTTTTTCTTTTTTCTTTTTTGCTTTGTCTATAACCAAGAAGAGTGGGAAGGAAATAGATCCTTCACCTAAATTAGTTTGTAGGTTTCAAATTGGTTGGGTTAATTTACAAAGTGATCCCAAGGAACCCAAACTAAATCAAAATATGAGACATGAAGGCTTGTTTTGGATTGCAATTATCTGGATTGGCATTATCTCGAATTTTGTTTGTTTGGAATGTTCTTGGGCCAAATGTTTTTTAAATAGTCGTTTGAGTCCTAGAAACATAGATGTATTAAAAAACTGAATAACATTGTTCATCCCTCCAAATCGTTTCTTTTTATGTGGTAAGTGACTATACATAACAACTGATATGACAAATTTTGAAATTAAAATTAATATTAGGATTAAATTTTTTAGGTTAAAATTTTTCATGTTTGTTGACATGTCACATAATGTTATTTAACCTTCACATCAACTGTCACATAAAAAAAAAATTTGGATTACTTTAAGCCAAACCAATCCTAAATAGAGAGTAAATATCATAAAATAAACTTTTTAGGTCTTGTTTGGATCGATATTGCTTTTCAATAAATGACATCATAAACAAAATCTTCTTAGTCCCATCTATTTTTCCGAAAGAACTAGGTGGTGTTAAGATTTTTCTGTTTACCAAATAGTTTTTTAAACTGTTTTTTTTTTTAAAGCCATGATACATTTTCTCTAGAATGAAAGAGAATTGAAAAAACAGAAAAATAGTTTGGACAATTTGAGAGAGAATTCAGAAATTATCATTAGTTGCCGAAAAGAATGAAATGTATTTTATTGACTGCCTATTAATTTGGGTGCTAAATCAATGTCATATAGATTTCTCTAGAAGGGTATCCTTCAATTCATCTATGTAATCTGCACTAAATGTATCTAAAAAGTAGAAATTGATGTAAATTGATTGTGTTCTTAGTATGTTCTTCATTCTGAATTTTCAAGACGGATTACCAAAATTATAATCCAGAAACCTAAGATACTTTGGATGCACATCCATCTTCCCTAGTTGAGGGTCATAGATCGGATTGTATCGATCGGTTCAACCGGTTGATCCGTAAATCGTTAACTTTTTCAGACTGAGTCGGTATTGACCTAGTGATTTTTTTAATAATGCATAATATGTTAATTAACCATTTTTAATACACGTGACTCTTGTGGGTTTGTTTGGTACGTACAATACTAAATGACGAAATTTTTATATATTGAAAATTTTAAAATTAAAATTGTGAAAAAATATATTTTCATGCTTGATGAATATATAAATATTTTCAAGAATATATAGTTTATACAAAAAGTTATTTTTTTTACTGATAATTAAATATATTTAATAGTTATTTATCTTTGTGACTTTTTATAGTGTACTTGATTCAAAATGGTTCGAACCGAACCTAGCTCATACTCTTCCAAGCCAGAACTAGACTCAACCCATCATGAAAAAAGAGTGTGGTGGTGGTGTGTGTGGGGGAAAGATAAAATAAAATTGCACAACCCGAACTTAAGGTATAACCGATTTAATCTTACTGAAAATTAATATACCCACCTATTTGGGAAGGAAGGGAGTATGTTTCCGTGATTTACGATAATATATGTTTTTTTCGATCATTGAAATTTTTTGAATTTTTTTTTATAATTCAAACAAAACTTGAAAATAAATTTATTTATGTAATTTTTAAGGGGGAAAAAAAAAAGTCGTACCAAACAAACCCTTGATTCCAAAACGAGTGAATCTATAGTACGAATTCGATGCTCTATGAATTATGATACATTTAGACCTATTTGTTGGGTGCGTTCAAATTCGAAAGTTCGCTAATGTTACACGTTTTGCAACATTTGAGTCACATAAACGTCTAGAACTATTAGGCGAAGATTCCTCACACCCCACCAACGTTTCAAATCAAACCAAACCCACAAGCATAAATAATAATAAGAAGAAGAAGAAGAAGAAGAAGAAAAGAAAGGGAAGGGGAAGAAAGGAACAAAAGACTAGAGGAGAATATACATTTTTCTTTCTTTCTTTCTTTGATAACTTCACGAGAATGAGTAAATACAAGTTCCAAGCAAAGTTGGTTGTTGTAGGGGTGAGCAACGGTTCGGTTCGGTTCAAACCGAACCGAATATTCCAAAATCGAAAAAACCGAAAACCGTTTTTTGCAAAACCGAAAATCGAACCGAATTTATAAAGACCAAAAAAAACCGAACCGAATTAAATCGGTTCGGTTCTCGGTCGGTTCGGTTTTTTAGGTCCAAGTGGTGAGTGTATTCCAAATTCATAAAAACCGAAAAAAAACCAAATCTAACTGAGAAAAACAAAAATTGTGTACCAAAAATAACAATAAACTAATTTTATACCAAGTGGTGAATGTATACCAAATTCATAAAAATCGATTTTTTTTTTCTTTTATAATGTAGTGATTCGGTTTTCGGTTCGGTTCGGATTTCGAAATCCAAAACCGAACCGAAAACCGAAATTAATCAAATGATAAAACCGAAATTCGAACCGGTTGATTAAAAACCGAACCGAATTTCAATTTCGATCCGGTTCGGTTCGGTTTTCGGTTAAAAACCGAGAAGCGCTCACCCCTAGGTTGTTGTCATGCCACTCGCAACAAGCTAGCATCGACCATATCCATACATCGAGTGGCTCATGTTCGTTCGTTCGTTCGTTGGTAGCCATCTCTTGAGCCAACCGAGCATATTTTGTTCGCATAGCGCTAGCGCACTCAATTATGATTGACCAACCGTTCAACCAACCAAGCAACCTCTACAAAGGAAGGACTGAATGGGAAGAGCAATATATCTATTAATAAAATATTCAGCGGGACGGATCCACCACTTACACTCAGTAAAATTTTGATACAGATCTCTGTATCAGAAAATCGATACAACCACCGTATGACAGATGGATTGTCCTGTTCAACCAACGAAGCAACCCCTACAAAGGACTGAATGAGAAGAGCTATATATGTATCAATAAAATATTCAGCGGGACGGAACCACCACGTGACAGTGAGTAAAATTTTGATACAGATCTCTGTATTAAAAATTTGATACAACCACTAAATGACAGAGAGAGAGAGAGAGAGAGAGAGAGAAAGAGAGAGAAAGAGGGGGGAGGGAGGGATTCATCTGTCATACAATGCTTGTATCAATTTTTAGATACAGAGATCTGTATCAAAATTTTACTCAGTGTCACATGGCGGATCCGTCCCGCTGAATATTTCAGTGATACATATATAGCTCTCCTCATTCAGTCCTTTGTAGAGGTTGCTTCGTTGGTTGAACAGGGCAATCCATCTGTCATAGAGTGGTTGTATTAAATTTTTGATACAATCATCTGTATCAAAGTTTTACTCCATGACAGTGGTGAATAATGGGTTTTTCCAATAATATAAGGGCTAATTAGAGTTTAGCCCCTGAATTTTATACCAGTTTAGAGCTTAAGGGTCTGCTTGGATTGAGGGAGAAAAAAATAAGCCGGGTTAAGTGAGATAGAGTTAAGTGAGGGGGGAGGGGGAGTCAATACATATAACCTTGTTTTGATTGGAGGAAGAGTTAAGTGGGGTGTGTTTAATAACTCTTGGTTTGATTGGAGGTTTTGAGTGGAGAAAAGAGTCAAGTGGAGTGTATTTATAACTTTTTAAACAAAAATTTCTCACTTCCCCCTCGTTAACCCTCCGATTTTTAGGGTTAAAAAATAGACAAAAGAGGATTAAACCCTCCTAAACCCCCATCCTCAAACCAAACATGGTTCTTCTTTCCCCTTAACTTTTTCTTACTTAACTCTCTTGACCCTCAAACCAAGCAAATTCTAAGTCCTGATTTACACAATTGGATTTTGATTTTTTTGTTACGTTTTTTTTTCCTTTTATACCCTTCCTCCCGTGCTTAACAATAAAACTTTCTTATATAGTCTAGGGAGATAGTCTAGGGAGGGTATAAAGGAAAAAATGTAATAAAAAAAAAATAGAACCTAAACTTTTCAGTTGGACAAATCAGGACTTAAACTCTAAATTAGTATATAAAATCCACAGTCTAAACTCTAATTAGCCCATAATATAATGATACGTGGTAATGTTAAAAGTCAAAAAAAAAAAAAAAAATCTATTTAGACTATCCAAAAAATTTATTATTATCTATTATTATACTATTGAATGGATATACCATTCCCGTGATAAAGTCCGTCCCACTGAATAAATTTTTTATATGGATACATGGTTTATGATGCGGTTCTCCAGCTTTACTGGTCATCTTCTCATAACTATTCTCTTGCATATAAACTTATATATATATGATATGTACTCATAGAGACTAACTAGCCTTTGGAGATTATAAATTTTAGATGTAACAACAATATTGGTTGACAGTGAATTCTCTTTTTCTTTTTCTTTTTCTTTTTTTTAATGAAATGTTGTGACATTAAAGGTGTGTTTGGTTCAAGTTTTAGCGACAAGAAAATGAGTTTTGTGTTTCTTATATATGTTTAGTAACTCTTGGATTGAACATTGGGAGAAAATAAGCGGTACTTCAGTTTTTCAACATCCGTGAAAAAATAAAATCAAATGCCTCAATGGAAAATATTTTTGTTTTTCTGAAAATGTTGGTATGGTACAACGACATCAATTGAATCTAGATAATAATAACATTACGAAAATGTATAAAAGAATATTTAGGAAAAACTAAACAAATAAAAAAAATTATTCCTGGCCGAACCAAACATAAGAATGAAAAAATTAATTTTTTTTTAAATAACATATTTTCAAACTAACCAAATATGGATATGAAAATTTTAAATTATTTTTCTATAGAAATTGAATGAAAAATACATTAATAGAAATATAAATCTTCATCCAAAAGCCACATATGAACAATTGATAGAATCAACGAGCACTAACTAACCTACGATCAGATCTTGAACTAGAAGCCATACTACCGAAAATTCAATCGAATCTCCAAATCAGTCTTCAATGTGCTATGATCCTAATATAGATCAAGATATTCATCTAGCTTATATCTCGGTGCATAAAAGAAAACCGTTTCGAACCAAACATAAATAATAAAATTGATTCAATTTTCAATGCTAGGCTCGCTTTTTGATTTTAAATAATAGAAAATTTACTTTTTCGTTTCGATTTAGGGTTTCGGAAAATCGATTTAAAATTACCTATGTACACTTAATCCCATATATGTATAATTTTATTTAATTTTTACATTGCATAATTATATTTTTGTTGTTAATATATATATATATATATATATATATATATATATATATATATATATATATATATATATATATTAATTTATAATTATAGTTTATTAATTTTTATAGTTTGATTGATAAAATAAATATCTTGTCCAACAAAATTGGTACAACCAATCTAACCAAACACCTAAGTTTAGAAAATTCGATTTGATTCAATTTTGAAATTTTAGGTCCGGTTTAAGTTTTGTTTGCGATACTGATTGCCAATTGGACAATTAGGAACACATACTCATCCTATGCATCAACAACAACAAAAATCTCAAGAATTGAAAAAGATCTCGAATTGAAAGTTGAAATACTTATGTCAAGTAGGCTAACCTAGAATTCAAATCAAAACGTTACTTTCATGACATTTAAGAGTTTGTGTTTGTATATGGTTGCTGGTTATTCATAGATTAATTTCCATGACCTACATTAAAATCAGGGTCTTGCTTATTTTCAACGTTTAGATTTTAGGGTTTTTATTCCTTTCTTAATTATGCCCAAAAAAAAACAAAAAATTACATTTTTGCCGGTTCTCTTGATGGGTGGGTCTACCAAATGGCGCGTTTTCCGTGTTTTGGGTCAGCTCCTTTGGTGGGTTTGGGTTAATAGCTCCGACCAACATTTTGGACCCACATTGATCATGCCATTATTCATGTACTTATAAATTAGTAGTCCAAACAAGAGGCTGAAGAAAACGAGCACCTTGGTTTTCAAATCATTTTTTTTTTCTAACGGACATTACAATCATGATACGACAACATCTCTCTCGATGTTATTATACCAAAATATCACGTTTCGATTTCGCAGAATCGAAAATTACCACTGTATGTGATATTTCTGCAAGCATAAATTATATTTGCGCAAAACAAACAGAAAGACGATCGTTAGAACATCTAAGATACAAAATTATTGTATGCGAAAATACGAAACAGAAAAGTTAAATCGACAAAAAAATTAGAATTTCTTTCTTTCTCTTTATTGATAATATTGCAACAGAATTACAACGGTTAGAAGTCGGAGAATAACTCGATTACAACAACTATCTCTCAATCTCTCTCTTTCCATACAATCAAACATGCCACAAGGATTACAACTCAAGAACACAGTGACGGAGTTAGAAATTCAACCTAGGGTGTGCTAAGTTGGGCAGAGGGGGACTGAATCGTTGTCGGACTCATATGAAACAAAAAATCCAAAAAAACATACATAAAAAAAATTTTCCAAAAAAAAATTGTCGAGGGGGGACTGGAGCCCACCTTAGCCCTAAAATAACTCCGCTCATGTCCGTACATTATATCTTTTATATACAAAAAAAATCATCTTCAGTCAATCCATTTCAAGTTGTCAATCGAACTCCAACATTTCGAACACGTCTAAGCAAACATTGTATTTGAGAACTCAACCACCAACAAACGAGATGTGAAAAAAAAATTTGATAGTTTTTTTTTTGTTTGCAATGATATGGATCCAGATTTTTTTTTTTTAGAGGGAGGAGAAGCTGGAATACCTTGAGCAAACTTTTTATATTTTTTTTAAGAGAGTGAAAATATCTTAAATAAAAAAAATGAATAATATATTAAGGATTGAACTTGACCATCATTCTATTTCTTAAAAGTTACAAATATCTTAAAATTCAAAATTATGGTTATTAAAAGGAATATTTTAGCAAATATTTTCAATAAAAAATTTAAAACTAATCTATACCCCCGTTAAAAAAAAAAAAAAAAAAAGCTGACAAATACTCACAACAAGCAAAAATTCAATCAAAAATGTGGAAATATATCTTAAATTTTTAATTACTCTACAAATATTGGGAGTATTTGTTAGTTTTAATTTTTAGTGGAAATGTATATTAGTTTTAACATGTGTATTAGAAATATTTGCTAAAATATTTTTTATTAAAATCAAGTATACTCACCGCTAGGACTACAGTTAGAAATCCATCAAAGTAAAAATTCAAAGAAGAAAATATAGGAGAGCAAATTTGAAACTTAATTAGGATTGGAGTGTTGATGAGCAGCACTTAATATTTCTTACCATTGGACGCACCAAAAAGTAGTTATTCTTCAATTCTGGTCAAATCTTCTCATTTTTGTACCCCCTTTTTTTTTTTTTTTTTTTCTATAGAATAGTTTTTAGGAAATCAGTCTTTTTTCCCGATGAAAAGTCAATTTGTCCTATAAAAAAGAGGACATCTTCGAAAAAGTTGGCATCAATTTATAGAATCATAGTTTAAGTTAGAATTGAAAAATTAGTTTCTAATTTAGGATCTTAGGCCATCTCTAATCTAAGTCTTCAAAGTTCAAATTGAAAAAAAAAAAAAAAAATCTCAAACTTTATTTGTAACCCATCCTAAAAATGACAAAAAAAAATTTAAATTTTTTGAGGGAATGACTCCCTCCTCTCAAATTTGAGGAGAAAGAATTTTTTTTCAAATTTGAGGATCCATTGTTCATGACAATTTTGCCATCCAAGTTTTAGCTAATTACTAATATATCCTACATATTTTAAACACTAAACTTAATTAACTTAGCATATTTTTTAATTTTTAATTATAAATAATATAATAATTATACTATTAAAATATTCTTGTTGAGATCTTCAAATAGAATCTAATATTGAATATATTTGTTATTAATATTTTTCTATTAGATTCATTTGATTGATAAAATAATATTTAAATAATTTGGCAGAAATTAATAGAATAACATGAAACTTTCTAAAATTAAAATACATTGACTTAAAAAAACATAAACAAGTACATCAAAATTTAAAATAACGCAACCAACAATATAAATAATATAATGTTAATGTTATATTTAAAAAATATACACAAATACATCAAAATTTAAAATAATATTAAATAATATTAATAATATAAAATAATAAAATATTATCTCCATATATAATATTAATAATATAACGTTAATGTATACGATTATATTAAATAATTGTGAAGAAATTAATTTATATAGATGTCACGTCCCAATCCCAAAATACGTAGGACTAGGAATACGTAACACGCCTAGCCGTATGTATATGAACTCCAATATATGAAAACCATTTACACACGTACGCTGTATATGAATGTCCAATCCACCAGTGGTAATATACTGTCACAACAAGTCACACAAAATCTATATCTCATCCACAACACAAATAATCAGTAGGAATAAAGAGGCTGAATAATAACTGAATACACAAATAATCCACGACAAATCTAGACACTAGTTCCGTATATGACTTATATATTCAGACTACGGCTGACTCACTGTCATGTATACTTTGATCTTGTACCTGGTACATCATTATGTATCTCCAGATCTCTAAAGAACATTCTGATATAGCGTTTGGGACGCAAACTCTTATTCTGAAATGTTCTATATTAATGCTTCTTGTTTGAATGATTGAGACATAGAAGTTCTTGACCCTAAGAGACTTGATTGTAGCATGCAACCCCTTGTCTAGCTACAGCCGTGATCGCCGTACGATATATAGTACCTTGTACGGGATAGTTGGCCGTGTCCGTCTCCGTATTGTGTTACTGGGGTGTGACACAATGTGTGTATGCGTCACGGATATGTTTGTCCTTTCTTCTTGGCACATGTATCCGCACCGCCTTGGCACGACTTTTTATGACTTTAGTCTTTTTCCTTCCCTGACACGGCTAGTCATATCGGTCACTTCTCTGACACGGCAAGTCACATCGATCACTTCCCTGACATGCATTAAATGACCCGTCACTCAACACTTTAATCGAGGAGTGGACTTTGCATCTTACATGCGGCCAGCTTCTTGCATGCGACCTGTGTACTGCATATGGCTAACTTGTTGCATGCGGCCAGTTTACCTTATGCGCCTATGATACTTGTAGTAGTTTGACTTCTTAAGACAAGTTTTCTTATGGTTTAACTGTTTTCCTTATATTAGCCTATTCTGTTTAACTGTTATGAATGCAAGTTTTTCTCTAAATTTCTTATAACCTTATTGTGACAACTTTCCAGAACTTGGAATTTTTTAACATCGATTGTATTGGTACTGCTAATCTTGAACTCACAACACCTGACATGTACTGATATTCCTGATAGTGGCTCGACGAAACGCACTCCTGACATGCTAGAATTTTCTGAACGGAATTGCTTGAACTGATAAGATAACTTTTCGTGGTTGATTTGTTTGTTCTTGTCCTGAATGTACTTGTCAAGCTACTGTCCTGTCATCTCCTGCATAATGTCTAAAGTAAATTCCTGTGCACCACGGTCAAAATTTTTTGATAACTTGTCCAGGATAAAAACTAGAATAATGAATTAGAAACATGTAGAGAGATTTTCTAGCTACATGCAATCCCGGTATCCCAGCGACACCTGATGGATTTGGAACTCTCCGTCGTGAGGGACACACTTTCAGCACGTAGTTGAGTGTTGCATTTACCTATAAATTACTATACCGGATATAATCTATCCTAAGTATCCTTATGCCTGGATAACCCGGATAGTCCGTAGGGCATGTGGCTGTAAGAAATCTCAAACTACATGTGTTAGTAACTAGGACTGTGATAACCCTAGTTAGCTGATGATAACAAGTCTTAGAGCATGATTGGCCGTGATTGCTTGATTTTCAGTCAAGTCTAGTCTTATCCTGATTTATTTAACAACTGGTCCGGAGACTATAACCTGAGTACTGATTCCATATATTTGTGATTAAATACTCCAGAACTATTTAACTATTATTTTTACCTGCTACACTTATTTAACCGTTCCTTGTGCCATTTCTTACTGATTTGTCTACATGCTAGTTTTAGTTCCTAAGTTGGCTCCCTTATGGTACTTGTTATTTTGGGGTCTGAACCCATTGGTTGTATGGCCAGATTTTGTAGCAGGACCGCATGATCTTCCGTACTTTTCGCCTCAAGATGGTAAACAACAGGAGCACCAGAGGCCATGAGTGGGTTTCTTCTCCAGTCACCCACCTGATCTTGTACTTACACTTTTGAGGCATTTAGCCACCGAGCACGTGTTTAGCTCGTATTTTGGAACTTGACATTCTAGCCTACGGGCCTAAATGTAAAGCATATTCTAGACTATTGCTAGAGCTGATCATGTAATATTGTGCTCTTGCTAGTTCTTGATTTTGTAACTAGCTTCATGATCATCTGTGTATGTATAGATTGTGACGTCTTACTATTATATGTTTGGTCATACATCTTGTACTTCTTGCTTGCTTGAGATTGAGACAACTAAGATTCTTGACCTAGGAATGACTGTTGGATTGTAGAGTATACCCTCACATGTCTAGACAGGCGTACGTGACCGTATTTCGGGGTATAAAGTACTCTGGTTGTCACGCCCCAGTCCCAAAATGACGAGGGACTAGAGAAACGTGGCAATGGCCAGCAACACGCACCGATGGACAACCCAATTTAATGGATCCATCAGGGCATGCTTAAGTTGTAGTCTAACAGTAAATAGAACCAATGATACAGGTCACAGATTATTCTAATCTCATCCACAACAGATAATCACAGATTAAATGCCAGAAATAATGCAATAGAATAACTATCAAATCTCAATAAATATCTCGGTGAACAATCCGAGATTTTGTCTGATACATCCAAGCAAATAGACAGGAAATAAAGGAACTGGAAATAGAAACGGAAATAACTGACTACATACAGCCACTGCTCAGGAGAAGTCCTCTGGTGCTAGCTCGTCCTCAGGTCCTGGTACAGCTCCTGGAAGTGCTCCTGTACGGTGTAGCTCTGGATGGATCTCTTCGGCTATACCTGGGGACATCATCTATTCCAGGTCCTCAGGGGACATAACAAGGTACAGATAATACAAACCAAAATATAAGCAGTGCAGCAGAATTAAATGAAACAGCAGGGTAAACTATGTAATCAGCTAAGTGATAAATACAAGTTGAGAGCATCACTAGAACTCAGGCTGAGACCGCTACAAGCTCTGTGTCGGGGAGCCGGTAGCAGTAATAACACGTAAAGGGTCTAGCTCTGCTGGAGAGTCTACGACCTCACACTAATAGTATATATATATGAAAACAGCCTGTAGCCTGTGTGTCTCTCCCCACCCAATATAATCACACGTCTCATGTCCATGACACGCAAGATCATAACTAATGCAGCAGTCATATAGTATCTAGGAACAAACTGTCCATGCCATAACCTGTATCCTATACAGAATCATCGTAAATATCTCAAGAGGATTCTGTCTCATGAATAGTGTCAAGTGTCCTGGGTTTTGTTGTACTTGATAGGACGAGTACCAAGAGTGAGGGTATCGAATATCCATCTCTAAATAACGTACCCAACACCGCGTACGGGGTTGGCACCCGACTATGATCGGACACTAAGTACGTCACACGTTTCCTAGGTTAAGCAGTTAAAACAAGTTTACATTTAAATCCACAAGAAATCAAGTAAACTACTATGTCAAGAATTACTGAGAATTGGCAAGCTTTACTTGCCCACTGATGCATAATTAAGTCCAGAAAATAAATAGCAAACTGCAGGGTTTGGCAAGGTACACTTGCATGTGGTTCTGGTTCCAATTGTAGCTCTGACTTCCGTTGGATTTGCAGGCGGTACTCCGGTTGCTGAAACAAACATCACCATCAGATCCAGAAAATATCAATCAGCTAGAAACGTCTGTCCTTGAGTCCAATTTGGAGATAAGGACAAAAAAGACAGTTTCGGGTCAAAACGGGGACCACAGGTGGGCCCGTTTTGCACCGAAAAATGCGTCAGGGTCAAAGGTTTCCAAATTCAGCCAACTTAGTGTCAACAGGTCAAGAACGATGATACGAACCCAACAGAACTTCTAGAATTGGATTCCGATGAGCCGAACCCAAAATCGCCCGTCGAGCGGGGCCTGTGGGGCCCGCGACACGCGATTTCGTCAACGTTCTCAGAATCGAACCAAACTTGACCCACAGGACCAGCGTATTGCTACGAGTCCGATGGCGCAAGTTTTGTTTCAATCCGACGTGTGTACACAAAGTTAGGTCAAAATATAGAAAGGTCGAATACGGGGCGATGTCCGCGGATACGCGTTGATTTCGGTGTGCACGCACACCCGAATCAGCTTCTGCGAAATCCCGCACGTCCGTATCGACGACGCGCACATATCTGTGAAGACCGCGCGCGACCAAGTCGTCCCGTTTGGCGGAACGTAATCAGTTCCAGGGTGAAACAGGGTCTGGTTTTTCCTGTTTTTGGATCGCGGTGTACGATCACCACAGGACGCGATGCCCCGAACGGTTCATCCGGACACCGAGAGGGTCATACAGGCTTCGCAACATAATTTACGGAATCGAAAACAGAGCTACGAGCAAGAAGATACACGCACCTGAAGGGGACCCAAAAACCGGGGTCGATTCGTGTCTGACACGTGTCGGACAGGGAATTAGGGCTAGGGTTAGAGCTTGGGATTCCGGCCGACTCCGGCGGAGGGCGGCGTCTGGCTGAGGCGGAGGGGGCCGGGGGTGCTGCGACGGAGGGCGGCGAGGCGATCGAGGTCGGCCGGAGGCGCGCGGCAGGCGGCGCGGCTGCCGGCTGTCGACGGCTGGGTGCTGCCGGAGAAGATGAAGAGGGGAAAGGAAGGGGGTGGCTGGCCGCGGAATAGGACGGCGGCGCGGGGTGCTGCGGGTCCGGGCGGAGCCGACGTGGTAGTCGGCGGCGGCAGGGTGGCTGGGCAGCGGCGGAGGGCGGTGGTCGTGGGAGCTGTGGGGGGGATCGAAGGAAGAGGAGGGGTTTTAATAGGCCGGGGAGGGCCGAGACGGACGGAGGGCGGCCGGAAAGGGCGGGGAGACGTGGGGGCGTGGCCGGCCAGCGCGGCGCGAGGCGGGCGGAGCGGCGCCGGACGCGGGCGCCCCGGAGGACGCGGGGGTTGGGGTTCGTGGGTGAGAGAGAGAGAGGGGTCGGGTCGGATCGGGTTCGGGCGGCCGGATCCGACCCGACCCGCTGGGCAGGGTCTGGGCCGGGTGGGGCTGGGCCCGGTTTGGCCCAATGGGCCGGGCCGGGCTCGGGTTTATTATTATTATTTTTTTAAATAATAATAATAATAATAATAATAATAATAATAATAAAACAATTAATAAATAAATAAATAAATAAATAAATAAATAAATAATTAAATAAATAGTTTTAGGTGTTTTAAAAATAGGTCCGGGGTCCGATAAATTCCAGAAAATTTGTCCTAAGCCCAGTTTTTCATTTTACACCCAAAAATATTATTTTCATAATATTTTAATACTATTTAATATCAATGAAAAATTATTTAAATATTAAAATCCTGTTTTTAATTTACAGAAAAATCCCAGAAAATTCCAGAAAATTGTGAAAATTCCAAGTTTTAAAATTTTGAAAAATCAGGGGGTTTACAATCTACCCCCCTTAAGAGGATTGCGTCCTCGCAATCAAAGAATAACAGGTCAACAGAGATGACGCGGTCGCAAGCATCGTTTGAAAATACATCACAAGATACTTCAGGGAAAGACCGTTTCCCTAACAATGAAAGTTACGCCCTTCCAGAAAAATCTAGTTAAAGCAAGAAAATTATAACTTTTATGAAAACAGGTTATTATTAACAAGTTGCAAAATAACTAGGTTGGGGCTGAGGTCACGAACCAACGGGCACGAGCTAAAACAAGACTAGAAACGGATAACTACAAATCACTTACGCGCATCAGCTACTCCACGAGTCTACGCGTTCTCCACGGTCTTCGCTGGAGCTTGTCCGTGTCCTTGCAGTTGATTCCTCTGCTGCTGTTGAGTCTACTGGAAGAGTGTTGCCTGGGTTACCAAGGGTGGCCTCGGTATTGGTGAAGCTTGCAATACTGGAGAGGCTGACCGTGGTGCTGGTAACACTTGCTGGTTACCTGTTGGTACTCTGTCTCGACGCTCAGGGCATTCTTTGAATAAATGTTGACTGGATCTGCAAGCTATGCATAATCTCTTCTTTCGTCTGCACTTGTCCTCAGTGTGGCCTCGCCGGTGACAATATGGACAGACAGGTATTGCCGGTGGAGATGCTTCTGGTGGCTGGTGTATGTGAGACTTCCTTGCAATTTCTGCCTGTGATACTACAGCTGGGGCTGATGAGGCGGGTTGAAGACTCGTCAATGCTTTCTCCCGATGCTGAGGACAATCCTTGGCCAAGTGTTCATTGGTTCCGCAAATCAGGCATAATCCTATCTTACGTCTGCACCCGCTCTCAATGTGGCCTTGTTTGTGACAATGTAGACAAGTGGGCAGTACTTTCGGAGATGCTTCGGGTGGCTGGTGCAGCTGAGGCTTCTTTGGAGTTCCTTCCTGTGGTGTTCCGGCTGGTGTTGATGTGGCTGGTTGGTGAATCACCACTGGTTTCTCTCGACGTTCTGGGCAATCCCTTACCGCATGCTTCTGAGATCCACAAGATAGACATTGTCCCAGTCTGCGTCGGCATTCTTTAGCGATGTGGCCTACCTTGCCACAGTAGTGATAAGTAGGAAGGAATGAGGCTCCTGATGCTGTTCTTGGTAGTGGATGTATCTGTGGCCGCTTTGTAGCTCTTTCTTGTTGTGATTGGTCCGGTGCTGACGCATACGGCCACTTTTGGCTGGACTCGATCCTTGTGGTGCACTCCACGGGTCTTACTGCAGTAAGGACGTCCTCGTCGAAGGCGGTTGCATTTGAACTGTTTGGCCTCCGTGACTCCGAGCTAGTTCTGTCGATGGAGTTTTCCGATTGGTTTTGTTGAGCGTCTTGTTGCACCCTCTGATAGGCTTGCATCATTATGTAGAACATGCGGAACATCTGTTGTTCGTTCATAGGCGGTCCCAGTGGGAAGGAAGGCATCAGTGGAGTAGGCTGCGTCAAGGGTGGTACGTCATCTTGACGGATTGTTGAGGCAGGCTGACTTGCTTGACTGCCTTGTGATGATTGGCCCTCACCGATTGGGATCACATCGTCTTCTTGGGTAACCACAATGGTTTATGGTATTTCTGCATGATCTTCGTTGCTGGCTTGTGGGTCCATTTTCCTGTATCAAATATAAACGATAAGAGGTGCACAGGAATCAAGGCAGGATGCAAGTTCAAATTAGTTCGAATACGATATAGATATCAAAAATGATTCAAGCAATTGGATGAGATCCTAAAAACTTATCCTAGCTTTATTGCAGGCCTGTTTGGTCCCTGAGTTAAAACCGAACAAATTAGTCGCCGACCTGCATGGGCCACCACAAAAACCATGTCACGCCCCAGTCCCAAAATGACGAGGGACTAGAGAAGCGTGGCAATGGCCAGCAGCACGCACCGATGGACAACCCAATTTAATGGATCCATCAGGGCATGCTTAAGCTGTAGTCTAACAGTAAATAGAACCAATGATACAGGTCACAGATTATTCTAATCTCATCCACAACAGATAATCACAGATTAAATGCCAGAAATAATGCAATAGAATAACTATCAAATCTCAATAAATATCTCGGTGAACAATCCGAGATTTTGTCTGATACATCCAAGCAAATAGACAGGAAATAAAGGAACTGGAAATAGAAACGGAAATAACTGACTACATACAGCCACTGCTCAGGAGAAGTCCTCTGGTGCTAACTCGTCCTCAGGTCCTGGTACAGCTCCTGGAAGTGCTCCTGTACGGTGTCGCTCTGGATGGATCTCTTCGGTTATACTTGGGGACATCATCCATTCCAGGTCCTCAGGGGACATAACAAGGTACAGATAATACAAGCCAAAATATAAGCAGTGCAGCAGAATTAAATGAAACAGCAGGGTAAGCTATGTAACCAGCTAAGTGATAAATGCAAGTTGAGAGCATCACTAGAACTCAGGCTGAGACCGCTACAAGCTCTGTGTCGGGGAGCCGGTAGCAGTAATAACACGTAAAGGGTCTAGCTCTGCTGGAGAGTCTACGACCTCACACTAATAGTATATATATATGAAAACAGCCTGTAGCCTGTGTGTCTCTCCCCACCCAATATAATCACACGTCTCATGTCCATGACACGCAAGATCATAACTAATGCAGCAGTCATATAGTATCTAGGAACAAACTGTCCATGCCATAACCTGTATCCTATACAGAATCATCGTAAATATCTCAAGAGGATTCTGTCTCATGAATAGTGTCAAGTGTCCTGGGTTTTGTTGTACTTGATAGGACAAGTACCAAGAGTGAGGGTATCGAATATCCATCTCTAAATAACGTACCCAATACCGCGTACGGGGTTGGCACCCGACTATGATCGGACACTAAGTACGTCACACGTTTCCTAGGTTAAGCAGTTAAAACAAGTTTACATTTAAATCCACAAGAAATCAAGTAAACTACTATGTCAAGAATTACTGAGAATTGGCAAGCTTTACTTGCCCACTGATGCATAATTAAGTCCAGAAAATAAATAGCAAACTGCAGGGTTTGGCAAGGTACACTTGCCTGTGATTCTGGTTCCAATTGTAGCTCTGACTTCCGTTGGATTTGCAGGCGGTACTCCGGTTGCTGAAATAAATATCACCATCAGATCCAGAAAATATCAATCAGCTAGAAACGTCTGTCCTTGAGTCCAATTTAAAGACAAGGACAAAAACGACAGTTTCGGGTCAAAACGGGGTCCACAAGTGGGCCCGTTTTGCACCGAAAAATGCGTCAGGGTCAAAGGTCTCCAAATTCAGCCAACTTACTGTCAACAGGTCAGGAACGATGATACAAACCCAACGGAACTTCCAGAATTGGATTCCGATGAGGCGAACCCAAAATCGCCCGTCGAGCGGGGCCTGTGGGGCCCGCGACACGCGATTTCGTCAACGTTCTCAGAATCGAACCAAACTTGAACCACAGGACCAGCGTATTGCTACGAGTCCGATGGCGCAAGTTTCGTTTCAATCCGACGTGTGTACACAAAGTTAGGTCGAAATACAGAAAGGTCGGATACGGGGCGATGTCCGCGGATACGCGTTGATTCCGGTGTGCACGCACACCCGAATCAGCTTCTGCGAAATCCTGCACGTCCGTATCGACGACGCGCACGTATCTCTGAAGACCACGCGCGACCAAGTCCTCCCGTTTGGCGGGACGTACTCAGTTCCAGGGTGAAACAGGGTCTGGTTTTTCCTGTTTTTGGATCGCGGTGTGCGATCACCACAGGACGCGATGCCCCGAACGGTTCATCCGGGCACCGAGAGGGTCATACAGGCTTCGCAACGCAATTTACGGAATCGAAAATAGAGCTACGAGCAAGAAGATACACGCACCTGAAGGGGACCCGAAAACCGGGGTCGATTCGTGTCCGACACGTGTCCGACTCGTGTCGGACACAGGGAATTAGGGCTAGGGTTAGAGCTTGGGATTCCGGCCGACTCCGGCGGAGGGCGGCGGCTGGCTGAGGCGGAGGGGGCCGGGGGTGCTGCGGCGGAGGGCGGCGAGGCGATCGAGGTCGGCCGGAGGCGCGCGGCATGCGGCGCGGCTGCCGGCTGTCGACGGCTGGGTGCTGCCGGAGAAGATGAAGAGGGGAAAGGAAGGGGGTGGCTGGCCGCGGAATAGGACGGCGGCGCGGGGTGCTGCGGGTCCGGGCGGTGGCGACGTGGTGGTCGGCGGCGGCACGGTGGCTGGGCAGCGGCGGAGGGCGGTGGTCGTGGGAGCTGTGGGGGGGATCGAAGGAGGAGGAGGGGTTTTAATAGGCCGGGGAGGGCCGAGACGGGCGGAGGGCGGCCGGAAAGGGCGGGGAGACTTGGGGGCGTGGCCGGCCAGCGCGGCGCGAGCCGGGCGGAGCGGCGCCGGACGCGGGCGCCGCCGGAGGACGCGGGGGCTGGGGTTCGTGGGTGAGAGAGAGAGAGAGGTCGGGTCGGATCGGGTTCGGGCGGCCGGATCCGACCCGACCCGCTGGGCAGGGTCTGGGCCGGCTGGGGCTGGGCCCGGTTTGGCCCAATGGGCCGGGCCGGGCTCGGGTTTATTATTATTTTTTTTTAAAATAATAATAATAATAATAATAATAATAATAAATAAATAAATATATAAATAAATAAATAAATAATTAATTAATTAAATAGTTTTAGGTGTTTTAAAAATAGGTCCGGGGTCCAATAAATTCCAGAAAATTTGTCCTAAGTCCAGTTTTTCATTTTACACCCAAAAATATTATTTTCATAATATTTTAATACTGTTTAATATCAATAAAAAATTATTTAAATATTAAAACCCTGTTTTTAATTTACAGAAAATTCCCAGAAAATTCCAGAAAATTGTGAAAATTCGAAGTTTTAAAATTTTGAAAAATCAGGGGGTTTACACTGGTATACGTAGCTGACTTTGTCTGCTCCTGCTCTTCAGTATTCTGGTTCTGGGACGTGACAGCTGGCCTCGTTGTAGTAGGTGTTGATACACTCGATGGAGGTCGCTTCACCGTAGCCAACATAGCTACTGGAAAATAAGTCACTTGAACATGACATGCTCATGTTTTAACGATTTACATCCAAAAGTACGGAACCTAGTTAAAATACTCTTTAAATAAAAATGTAAAACTTAGATATCAAATTAACAAAAAAAGTCAAATCATCAAAGCAACGATCACGAGATTCCTCAAGCACCATTTGGACAATTAACTAAAGAAAATGAAAGATATTAAGTCAGATGATTTGATTGACTGCAAGGCAACAATAGTTCCAAGAATTAGATATATTAGCAGTTTCGTCATCGGATTTATTGTAATTCACGGAATTCGAGAAAATGCTAAGTTTACAACCAATTTTCTACAACCCACTTACAACGAACACTCCCCCATGCTACATTGGTCCCATTGGGCCACACCTCTTCCCTCATTTTCCAATGGAGATCGACCACGTGGTGGTTGTAAGTTCTTACAACCATCATAAAAAAAAGTTACAAGAAGAAGAAAAAATGTTTATTATACTTGGACTTTATTTTTTTTTAGTTCCCTTTAGTTTCTAGTTGGAGATGATTCATAGGTATCAAGAGAGAAAATCTCCATCTTGAAATATTAGATCCTATGATGGAAAAGGACCACTTGAGAAATACTCATAGATAAATATCAATTTCTTGTTCAGAAATTCGTAGGCATATATACAAAAATGCTTTGCTACGTACATATAAGTAGAATATAGTAAAGGCAAAGCACAATGCTGGCCTCTGTCATAGGAGCAATATTGTATATAGTCCTGAACCATTTCTTTACTCTCGTTCGAACTACAGTACTTCCCACTAGCTTTGGTTGTCGGCAAGTATTGTCATAGGACTTAAAAACGCACGTCCAACCAACAATTTGAGTAATGGGCAATAATACTACTTCTTCTTCTTCTTCTTCTTCTTCACTTTCTTCTTCTTCTTCTTCACTTTCACTTTCACTTTCACACTTTCATTTTCACTTTCATTTGTAGGAATGATCACTATGGTTTACTTTTTTCTAGTCCTCTTTGAGTTGTAAGTGAATTAATACTAATCATATGAAATATAAGGGCTAATTAGTGTTTAGACCCTGGATTTTATATCTACTTAGTGTTTAAGTTCTAACATGTCCAGTTAGAAAGTTAGATTTTTTTTTTTTAATTTTTTTTCCAGTTATATCCTACCTCCCCTTGCCTAACAATAACTTTTTTATATAGACTTGAGGATATAATGTGAAAGATAAAACAAAAAATAAAAATTCATGATCTAAAGTCTCTACTGGACATGACAGGACTTAAACTCTAAGCTGATATTAAATCCAGAATCTAAACTCTAATTAGTCTGAAGTATAACTTTTCTTTACCTAGATTGGCTGTTCGAGATTATTTAGATATCTTAAAGAAGGAAATGGATTTTAGACTGGTTTGGTTTACGAAATCATGAGGTTAAATTTTATTTTTTTTATTTACTTTTCTATGTTTGGTGTCGAAGAAATTGAGGAGAAAAAAAAATGATTCCTAATGGAAAGAAAATTAGGGAGAAAAATGGTTTCCTCCATCCAACCAAGAATTCACTTTCACACATTTAAGTATTCACTTTTTTTCAATTTTTTTTGTAATTCCAAACACCGGAAAGAAAAATCGATAAAAATTATAATTTTTTAAAGGAAAAAAAAGTACAAGGAATTGATTTCTTTTCCTTTCCTTTTTGCGAACCAAACGAGCCCTAGGGTATGCTTGGCAATTGTTGGAGTAGTAGTTACGAAGTTTTTTTAAACTACCGATGATGAACGATTATGAGTAGTCCTATTTTGGAAGATTTTAAGCAGCAATTTTTAAACCAATTTAACCTATACTTGTAATTCATTAACGAACGATTCAGATAGTTTTTAAGACAATAAAATTATTTATATGCTTATATATAAACAAAAGTCCTCCAAAAAATAGATTGTATCATTGTTCTTCCAAACAATAGGTTATACACTCATATAAATTACAAAAATAAAATGGTTTGACAAGTAGTAAATCATAAATGTTGAGAACAAAACATCCACTTCCGCATTAAATGGATAAAACTTACATTATGAGGGAAGTAGCCGTCAGATGGAACATTAAGAGAACAAAGATAAGAAAGAAGAAATATGGAAAGTATTAGTTGTTGTAGTTATAATTTTTTAACAAAATAAATGAAAAAAAAATAGAAATTCTCAAAACACACCGATTTAAAATACACAAAAAAATACACTTCATTGATTTTGAGATTTTTTATAGCCGACTAAAAATATTGACTAAAAAAAATTACCATGCAAATTTTTTATAAACACTTCAAAAACGATCGGCTCAAAAAACTCCAAAATCGGTGAAAATACAATTGACAAACAGACCATTAGGGACGTTTGGTACGCATAATACTATTTAACCGAAAATTCCATATTTTTCAGGAATCAAATTTTAAGAAATTTAAATTTTCTAACAAATTATATTACATGTTTAGTGAATATATAATTTTTTGGGGAAAAAATAATAAAATGAAAAAATACAAAATACATAATACAAAAAAATCATTCTTAAAAATGTAAAGATAAAAAAATGAAAAACATTATAAAAAAATTTAAAAATCAAGAAACCAAAAAAAAAATCTTCAAAATATGAAAACAAAAAAATTTTCTGGGCAAATAAAATGTACCTATTCTTAAGGAATAAAATTTTTATGCTATGCGGAAAAATAATTTACGTGGGTATTCTCAATTCACTTCAGAGCGTATAAAACTTTGATACAGATGGCTGTATAAAAAAATTGATACAGCCACTGTATGACAGATGGACCCTTCTCTCTTTTCGTAAAACATACAAGTCTATATATCTATAGAGGATAACACCGGTCACAAGTTGCTCTATCAATTTTTTGATACAGCCATCTGTATCGAAGTTTTACTCTCCTTCGGAACGGTATCGTTTCACTGTAGACAAGAGGAAAGTCATGATATAATCATAGACTTGTTAACAGATGCGTGAAGTTCTTGGCAAGCATATAGTTCCTATCTACGTTCTAGGGTTTTAATCATGTGTTTTCTTTCTTTCTTTCTTTTCTTTGTACTTTTTGATGGTATGCCACTTCTTGTAATTATGCTAGCTACATCGTTTGAAGCTAGGTAAAGTTTTGAAAATACTCTTCCAAGCTAGGTAGAGTTTTCTTTTTCCTATAAGTTGGGTCCAGATTTGTATCATATTGTTGATAGTGTGTCAAAATTGTCTCGAGTTTCATAATGAAATTCATATGGTTGTCAATTGTGTATCTTAGCAACATAAAACGTCACACACATGTTTCCTTCGAAAATGATATTTGGCACGCACGTGTGTACACACGTGCAATTAAGGAGAGCGGAGCCGCCGTCGTCCCCTTCTACTCCGCCTCCGCATTCCTCCCTCCCTCCTGTGCTCCCGTCGCCTGCTCCTACACCGTCGTCGACTCCCCCACTACTGCTTCACCCTCCCTCCTACTGCTCCGCCATCCTCCGACACGCGTGCACCACACGGTACAAACGCACGTGCCAAATAGTATGGTTGTATTTTCTTACCATTTTTTCCTCCTAATTAAGTGTTTTACTTCCCAGAGAAGGATATCATATCAGCCCCATGGACGAACCTACACAGAGACGAGTGAGAACAATTGTCTCTATTGAAATTTTTTGTTTCCGAAACTAATATTCATGTTTTTTAAATTTACTTCATCAATTTTATATTTTTTGTTTCTCTCTTCGAAATTTATAATTTATATATAATATTTACATCATGGTTTATTTTTTCCTTCAAATTTTATTTTTTTGTCCCTCTTAATTTTTGCTAAACTTGAGAGGAGGCTAAATATATAAAAATATAATTAAGATTATTATGAATCAAATATTAATTTAATGATATTAAGTAAGCTTGTACATTAACATGACTAAACATCTAAATCCTTAATAAAATTTTGATGTAGCTAACTTTATTTAACAAAATTTTGGACTTTTTTTTACATTTAAGGTTGACTCTCATCTTTTTAAATTTATGCGTCCGCCCCGGGACAACCCTCTGCATTTTGTGTTCATTATCTGTCGACATTTTGTAACGAACGAATTTGACAACGGTTGTTTTAGTTATATTATTTTATGTGTTAAAAGTTTAACTTAAAGCATGCAAAGAGGAAACTGCAGAGAGTAAATAATCAGACAGGTAACGAAAACATCGTATCTTTGAGGGAATTGCGGTCAGTAAATATGTTGTACAAAGAAATATAAAAGCTGACGTAGATATCATTGATCCTATATAAGATTATTTTGTGTTCTGGAAGGAATTATAATTTTGTAATGTTTCAATTTCATCAATAATATTTATCTTTTTCGAAAAAAAAAGAAAAAAAAAAAAGAAAAAAAAAGGGCAAAGGTCTATATACACCTGCTGGTGGTTCTTACTCCATTAGCACTGCTCACTGTGAAAAGTCCTGCTCTCTGCTTTCCTCACATGCATGCCCAACATCAAACTACTTACCACCAATAGCACACACTCATTAATCAACTTACCTGCCAAAAGTATGGAGAGAAGAGAAAGGCAATATATGTGGCAGAGGATTCAGGCTCATTTACATCATATTACTTGCTACTGCAGGTATTAGTAGACTAGAAGTGAACATACTTATATGGAAAGATGCAAACCTTAGGTTACACAAGTATACTAATGTATTCTGGAGTATTCGAATTGTGTACGATACATGTCCAACACAACATGGTCCAAATTTTTGAAATGTCGGTGCTTAGTTTCATAGTGCAAAAACTATGCACTATGAGTTGGGATCCAGTCTGAATTTGGTAAATTTTAGAGTCCAAATCGTTTTCGATTGAGCGCTCAAAATGGGGATGACAATGGAGTTGGTAATTTAGTCCCATGTAGGATAGGAGGTGGGATCATGAGGTGTAGATAATTAGAATTGATTCAGGTCTTACATGAGAATTTTTTTTTAAGACATATAGGTCCAATCTAATATCGTACCTCATGGATTTTCTTTAGCATGGCCACTAGAAAGATAATCCCTCATTATAAAAACTTTTAAATGTGTATCTCAATATATAACTATGTTTTGTATTGACACAAGTATATTGGGTGTGGTGGCCTATGTGGTTGTGTTTTTTTTCTAGAGGACTAAGTTTAGAATACTCAAAGAAACATTTATGTTTTGTTACTCTCGTTTGGAAAAAAAAAAATTAGGAGCAAAGTCTCGACTCTGACTCAGACGAATGACGCAAAATGACGCTTTGACGACGCACTTTGTACTTTGCAAAGTAGATCTAAGTCCCGACTGCGTCGATTGCTGATTGCATATTGCGCAAATTGCAGATTGCGTTGATTGACGGATTTAGTGGATAATCAGTTTAAACCACTCGGTATCTTTTGGGATTCGATTTTAAAATGATCATAACCTTTTGGGATTATGGCCGACGGTTGTGTTAGGCTTTTGAGGTTTCACCTCTCCCTACATATAGTCTATTCGTTGCTCTATTTTGATATAGATATACGATACAAGAGAAAGAGATATCCTGCTATCTTGAGGATTTGCAGCACCCGCTACCCATCCACTAAAGTTTGTTATTCTGATTCGTCCACTCGAGTTCCAATCCACGAGGTGACATAAGCGTTCCATAAATTCGATCATAAAACTTGTCTGTTCCTGGAAGCAGATAGTCAATAGGGACTAATCTTGCTTTGCCCAACGGTGATCTTCATCACTCCAGCAAGCACTTTCTTTCCAGTCTTCATCTTCTAGTTCTTGTAATCGCTCTATCTCGTTGTAGCAACTGCGATTGCAAAGAGAAGAATGATTTCTCTCGGTACTTCTTCTTGCAAGTTTTTCTATTCCTTTAGAAGCCTGCAAGGGCGTTGATTTCCGTCGATCCGAGTTCTCGTCAGTTTGCTACCTTCAAACGGAGAAACTTGCAATATGTGATTTACGATAATTTTGCCGTTTTGAGTCCATCTTTGTAACCCCGCACTAACAAAGATCAAGGTGTAAAAATGCACTTGCAATATAGAAAAGAATTTATTTAGATGTAACCACTTTAGTTTACTTCTGAGACAACTGCGTACCAATTGTTATATGAATGAAATTTGGCTGGAATATACTTCCGGATAAACACTATTTTTGGTAGTGACTAAAATTTAAAATTTTCAAACATTCAGTGACCGAAAATGATATTTATCCGTATTTTTTCTTTCTCCCTCGAACCAAGCATGTGAATAGTAAACCTCCTCCTCCAAAGTGTCATAAAATTACATCAATCACATGATCCCCTCAATGGTTCCCTCAATTACCGGTTATTGTGACAGGGACGATTACATCTTCAGATTAGATCCCTGGAAAGTTCTCTGATCAACTTATATATATAATTTCCTATCAACAATTATATCAGTAACCATTTCTTTCTTCATAAAACTACATGAGATTCTTGTGAGGATATTAATCTAATTAAGATATGTTATGTGGTTATATAAAATGTATGGCCACTAGCTTTAGCATCATGCACATGGACGGCTACTGTGAGCCATCATTGAGACTTTTGGCTCCTCCTCCACTGATGCATCATCTTTCCTTACCAAGAGGACAATAATATGAGGGAGGAAATTTCTGCTTGCTGGCCTGGCCTGGCCTGGCCATCTTTTCCATTTATCACGCTTCACACCATCAATCAATCCTCCCTCCCTCCCTCCCTCCCTTTTATTGTGTGTGGGAGTACTGTACTGGCTACCTCATTTTGTGGGTGGGGAACATGTTCACCCAGCTGCTGGCATGAGCTACTGTCACTAATTAACTCTATGTACCATATCTCTAGCTAATGCACAAAGAACGTGTGAGAAGAACCTTTTCTTTCTTTAGGTAATCTTGCATGGCTAGAAGAAGAAGAAGAAGAAGAAGAAGATGATGAAGGAGGAGGAGGGAGATGGGTTGAGTAGGGGTGAGCAACGGTTCGATTCGGTTCAAACCGAACCGAATATCCAAAATCGGCTGAACCAAAAACCGTTTTTTGCAAAACCGAAAATCGAACCGAATTAAATCGGTTCGGTTCTCGGTCGGTTCGGTTTTTTAGGTCCAAGTGGTAAGTGTATTCCAAATTCATAAAAATCGAAAAAAAAAACCAAACCTAACTGAGAAAAACCAAAATTGTGTACCAAAAATAACAATAAACTAATTTTATACCAAGTGGTGAGTGTATACCAAATTCATAAAAACCGATTTTTTTTCTTTTATAATGTAGTGATTCGGTTTTCGGTTCGGTTCGGATTTCGGAATCCAAAACCGAAAACCGAAATTAATCAAATGATAAAACCGAAATCCGAACCGGTTGATTAAAAACCGAACCGAATTTCAATTTCGGTTCGGTTTTCGGTTAAAAACCGAGAATTGCTCACCCCTAGGGTTGAGGTTGAAATGTACACCGAATTCAACCGGCTCTTGGGGTCAGTGAGAAGAGGTATAACCTTCCTGGCTAGACGGATGGTCTCGGAATCAAATTGCGAAAAAGGTGTGGGACAGTGGATCCAAATGACATACAACACATCATGTACAAAGTTTCGTTCGTATCGCTGGACATCTCAATATATATATATATATATATATATATATATATATATATATATATATATATATATATATATATATATATCACCCGAATTTCGTAAGACATTAATTGATTCAAGTAGTATAGGCTTAATTTCAACTTGATACCCTCAAATATTGAATATTTTCAAGTCAAAACTCTCCGTCGGTAATAGATTAGTCTTTTAGTTTTAACAAAAATAAGTAATAATTTTTTGACCAAAGTACCACCATTCTCTTTCCTGGAAATATTTTAAGTGATCACGAATGGGGAGATTGTTATTTTGAATTTTTCGTTAGCATTGTTAGGATATTAGATTGTACAATTATAGTTGGAATATTAAGTTGTCTAATATTAAAATTTAGTATATTAAAAAAGAAAACAATAGCCAAACTCTTTAATACATGATATGTGAAGTGTTTTCAACCTCTCGAAGCCAATTAAATCCTAGTTCTATCCCGGCAATTAATTCATTAATTATTCCATTACAATAAGACGATTATATAGAGAGTTGCAATTACCAAAAAGACTTTTAGATAGATTGTTAAAATTATTCTTGATTTATAAGAGAAGGTATAAATTTTTTAAAAAAAATTTGTAATAAATTGATGATAGTATTGTTAATCCGTTTTAAAAATCCTTGAATTATGTAAAAGTCTAATTAAAGAACACCACTATTAAGAGAGAGAGAGAGAGAGAGAGAGAGAGAGAGAGAAGGGCATATTGGGGAAAATGCACCACCCTATCAATCTTTGTGGCAAAAAAGAGAAGAAGAAGAAAAAAAACTCAAAGTTTGGACTTTGGACTATTTTGTTATGATCTGTCGTTCAATTATTATGTTCACATCATTCAATTATTATGTTTAGAGATTTTATGTCGAAAACTATAAATTTTATTAGACAAGATATATATTACGGATTTTTTCGTTTTAAGTAATATTTTTTTATATAATTATATATAACGGGATAAGTTTTGGGGATTTGCGGGGGGGGGACCACTCGCCAACTCAGTTGGCGAGTTGCTGAGTTGGCGAGGGGCTCGCCAACTGAGTTGGCGGGGCACCCTCTTCGAGGGCCCGCTCGCCAACTCAGTTGGCGAGCCACATGCTGAGTTGGCTTAGACCCGTTGCACAACACTCGTTTGCTCGCAAACTGAGTTGGCGAGTAAGGATCCGTTTCACAACGACTTTTAACAACAACGGCTATTACAATCTCCCTCTATAAATTACCTATCTCAACCCATTCATCTCACACTCAATCTACTTCCTCTATTTTCTCTCTTCCCTCTAGGAAAGTCTCCAACACTCTCTCTGTCTCTCTGCCCGCAGCTAAAGTTCATTTGAGGTTTTCTGTAGCCAAAGTTCTCAACCGTCATGGATCGTAGCGTAAGAATTGTATGCTCGCACGGCGATACAGTAAATGGGTTAAATTACGAAGGAGGAGAAAGTATTATTTTTTCAACTTATCCGAATATTAGTTTTGAAAATATACGTAATCATATTATTGAACGTTGTTCTATTCATTATGATTTTATTTTGAAGTCTATTTTTGGTTCTAATTATTTTTTGATAGATAGTGAAGATGCATGGAATTATATTCTTGAGATTAATTCACAATCACGGTATATAAAAATATATGTTATTAAAGTGGCAGCAACCTTAGATAGTAGAAATAATGAATATTTTTCTGAATATCAGCATGTCAGTTCAGGTGCTAGTTCTTCTCAACAAATAGTTTCATTTATCCAAGAAGGTCATTCATCAGATGAATCTAACCATGATGATGATAGTGACAACGACGAAGGAAATAGTGATGATTTAGTTGAAAATGTAGATTATAGGGTAGATGATGATGTTGTAAAAGCTATCACTGATGAATTATTTAAGGGACAATCATTTCCTAGTCGTTCTCACTTTAGAAGCTTTATCAGTAATTTAGCAATTAAATATAATTTTAGTTGTTCAGCTAGTGATATGAATAATGCTCGTGGAATTATATATAGTTGTGATCAACCGAATTGTAATTGGAGAGTATATGTAAAATCTATTGGAAATGGCGATATAGTTAAAGTTAGTACATTAGAAAATCGTCATTCTTGTTTAGGAAGACTTAGTACAGGACGTCATCGACTAGCTACCGCTTCATGGATTAAGACCATGATAATTGACATTATTAGAGATAACCAGTCATACAGTCCATCACAAATTGTTAAAGATATATATAGGGAGCACCGTATACAAGTTAGTTATTCCAAAGCATGGAGAGCCCGAGAGACAGCATTAGCTGAAATTAATGGTAGTTATGATGAGGCATACGCTAGTCTTGAGGAGTATTGTTATAGAATTATGGAGACAAATCCAGGTAGTACATGTTTTATTAAAACTACCGAAAACAATAGCTTCCAACGAATTTTTATTTGTTTTAAAGCATGTATTGATGGATTTTTAAGTGGATGTTTACCAATTATTAGTACTGATGCTACATTTCTTTCGTCAAAATATCAAGGTATCTTATTTATTGCTTGTGCTCACGATCCTAACTATCAATTATATCCTATAGCTTATGCTGTTGCTGAAGGTGAGAATAGTGATTCTTGGTCTTGATTTTTAAATTCTCTTAAAATATCTTTTGAAAGTTGTTTTAATGATTGGAGTTCAATTTCATTTATATCTGACAAGCAAAAGGGTTTAATAAATGCTGTTCGTGCTATTTTTCCTGCATCTTCTCATTTTTTTTGTATTCAACATTTTAAACAAAACATGAAAAAAGTTACAAAAGAACCAGTATTTCAACGCTTGTTAGACTCGCTTGCTAGATCATATAATAAAACGGATGCAGAGAGTGTGTTTGATATAATTAAAGCCGAGAACATAGTGTTGTACGATTGGCTTCTTGGTGTAAACGATGAAAGTCGTCGATTTGAACATTGGATAACAGCGTATGCTAGTTGTCCTAGATTAGATATTAACACTTCTAATCTTGCTGAATGTTTCAACAGCTGGATTAAGAAATTACGAGATAAGCCAATAACAAAACTTCTCGATGGTATTAGAGCCAAGATTATTACACTTCATGACAATCGTAGAAAGTTTGCTGAAAATGTTGACACAGATTATCGTCCGAAGATGTTAAAAAATATGGCTTCTATTATCAAAGAGAAGAACCACCTAGAAATATTAGCTATTGATAGTTATAGGTTTGAAATAATAGACCGGACAACAAGTAGAACCTATATTGTTAATATAACTGACAGATCTTGTACATGTTTAAGATGGTACCATACTTATATACCATGTATACATGCATGTTTTGTTTGTAGATATTGTAATATTAGTATTAATAGTTTTTATCCTGCAGTATTTTCGACGGCTACCTTGAGGAGTGTATACGCGCAAAATATGGAGCCAATTCCAGTTCCCTACGAGATCCAAGGTCCTTTGGTAAGAGGACAAATTGGGGTGCCAGATGTAAGACGCAAAGCCGGAAGACCAAAGAAGAACCGCATAAAACCCCGGGAATCATCGACAAGAGATCTACGATGTAGTAATTGTGGTGCTATGGGACACAACCGAAGAAGATGTACTAGTCAACCGAGAGAGTAAAATGTAATTGTTCAATACCCAAAAATTTATATAAAAATCCATTACAAATCATACAAAAATTGCAATAATACAATGTTTACAATTTTCTACTATTCCTCGTCCTGGTCTTGTTGAGTTTGGGTAGGCAGCGGTGCTGATGGAGTCGAAAAAAATTGTGTGAATATTTGGTAGCTTTCATCTCCAGCAGTCTCGTAACTCGGTCCGGCTCCAGGAGTCTCGTAACTCGGTCCCGCTCCAGCACTCTCGTAAGTCGGGTAGGCTCCAGCATACTGGTAACTCGGGCCCGCTCCAGGATACTGGTAACTCGGGGTCGCTCCAGCATACTGGTAACTCGGTCCCGCTCCAGCAGTATCCCGTCGACGACGACGAGAGTGTCTCTGTCGTACTAAGCCGGTCGGATAGTCCGGTGGAAGACGGGATTGTACCGGAGGCATTTCCGGTTCCGGTCCAATACCCAGATGCCGAACACGAGTAACAAGCTCCCCCATAAGACGACGAGTCACATGTTCCTCCATATGAGGTTGTTGTAAATGCTGCTCGTATACCCCACTCTGAAATTTGAAACATGTAAATTAAAATATTTATCATATCTATGTATATGTATTTTTTAAAGTATAATGAAGTTAAAGTATAATGAAGTCATACCAAATCATTCATTCCATCAATAAAAGCACGCATAGTAGAATCGTCTAGGGATCTAGTCTTGAACCTGGGCTCCTCATAGTGGTATACTCGGTTGCTCATTAGAGGACATCCCCACCATTGTCTGTAGTCCAGGCTACCTATGTCTGCAAAATATAAACAAAATTTTAGCAAACTATTTACACTAAATCAATACGAATAATGAGTAACTTATAACTTACATTCCTCACGAGAATTTAGTCTAGGAGACATGTCCCTCACACTATAATTCTCGAACCGATTATTCCAGTCAGCAACGAGACCAATAATTCGTTGGAATGCATTTGATGTCTGATAACCGACTGTCGGTGGATCATCGGGAATTATTGGGGCCATTCCGAATTGCCGAAGAACACGGTCTGCCGGATGGTACATGGTGAACCGATCATATATAATATGACATCTGTGTAAACTAAATGCATAGGATGTCATCTTGATTTCTGGAGCATCGGGTTCACATATGTACGGTAACCAGGTTACCTATTTAAAGATATTTTAAGAGATTAGATGTGATGTTTATCAAATTGGCATCTACGATCAAAACTTCAATAATTTAAAGATATTTATTGCATATTTAAAAATTACCTCATTAGACCGCAGTGTATCAAATTGGCTTCGATATAGTGATACAGTCCTGTATTGGTAGTGTTGATAATCCACTACATCTGTAGGCCAGCGCATAGCAACTGGAAATACTCCATCACCACTGAGAACGCTGGTAACAGGCCTACCAATATAGAAGTGCTCGTAGGACCAGAACTATAAAACAAAAATATGACATTAGTACAAACATAATTTGCGTATAAAATTACTCTAACTTTTTAGGGTCTTTCATTCATACCTGTATCAGTGAAATACATCCACAAATACTCTTGGAATTGCATCTCACAAATTCTGTCAAATTGGCGTATAAAAACGCAAGAGTAGCAGCTCCCCACGCGTGCTCAGTAGGTTTGGTCAGATCATCCAAGAATGGTAAAAGCTGCACATTTACCATATTTTTCGATGCATCGGGAAATAAAATTGCACCACATAAACAGAGCAGATAGGCTCTAGTGCAACGAATGACCTGGATTTATTAAGTGTTAAACAAATTTATTAAATTGCACCACTAAATTAAGTAATAAACAAATTTACTAAAAAAAAAACATACCCGATTTTCATCTACATCAACCACCCCATCAATAGTTTGATGTAGGTCTATAAAGTTGCCACGGAGCCATGAAAATTTTACATAATTGCCGTCTTTTAGACCTGGAGGAGGGCTAACACCAAGATAACTCCGGATCAGATCAGATCCCTTTAAGTGCGGATCAAAATATATAGCGTTACCTTTAATAGGTAACCCTAGTATATTCGCCACATCAAAAAGGGTGATCGTCATCTCGCCGAATGGGAGTTGAAAAGTGTTGCGTTCTGGCCACCAACGCTCCGCAAGGCTTACAACTAAATGAAGATCGTGAATTAAATATCTAACACGATCTATATAGTGGAATCCAAAGGATTCCACCAAAGCCTTTTGAGCTGGATTAAGCTCCCACGTACGATAATTCCTTTCAGCCCGCCAATGTACGTGGATCCGGGTTCGTAAAGCATTATCATGGTCGTATAACTATAAAAATTATATGCATTAATAAAGTAAACATAGGCATTCTAAAAAATATATACATTAATAAAGTTAGCAACTTGTAATTTTAAAAAATACCTCGCCAGTAAAAATCTGAGTAGAAATGTGCTCTTCACGTTGCTTAAGAATAAGCTCGGTAGTCGGTCTGCCAGGAATACGACCGTCATTGCGGGTAGCCATCGCCAGTAAATATCAAGAGGAGGAGTTTGGTGTAAGGAGGATTTGGGGTAGGAGGAGAATGAGAATGTTGTGAGAGGAGTGTTGGGTGGGGGGGGGGGGGGGGTGTTTATAGGAGGAGAATTATAGCCGTTTGGATTATAGCCGTTGCCCAACGGCATGCAACGTTATGCGGCTCGCCAACTGAGTTGGCGAGCGGGCCCTCGAATAGGGTGCCCCGCCAACTCAGTTGGCGAGCCCCTCGCCAACTCAGCAACTCACCAACTGAGTTGGCGAGTGGTCCCCCCCGCAAATCCCCAAAACTTATCCCGTTATATATAATTATATAAAAAAATATTACTTAAAACGAAAAAATCCGTATATATTATTTGACAGATAATTATATAATATTGGACGAGATACATATCATGTTGTCTTGGCAGCTATACATTTCTTTCCTAATATTTGTTACTGGGGAGAAAAGACTGGTGGGCGACATCACTTGCAGAGTTATATATTGCATTTGTATATTGTAGAAATAGTTAGTGCATGGGTTTGGTTTTAGAATCAGAAAATTTGCTCAAATCAAATTTTTTTAATAAAATTATGTAAAACGAAAAAAATTTCAGAAAATTATCTTTACAGACATGTTCTGCCATCTCACAGGGGTGGGGGTGTTTGAATTTTTTTTTTTTTTGTCAATTAAAATGTGGCTCCCCTGCTATCACCGATCCATCTCTCTCGACAAATAAAATAATAATAATAATAATAATAATAATAATTATTATTGTTGAAATTCAGTCAACTGAGATAGTGAAAATTTAATATTTTTTAATTTCCGTCAACTCAGTTGGTAAAATTTTAGCAAAATAATATTTTTTTTACAGGCGGGTGAAATTGATCCTCCAACTCAGACGGCGGAACATATCTCTACAGATTTTTTTTTTTTAAATTCTTTCGTTTTACATAATTTTATTAAAAATTATTTCGTTGTAGCAATTTTTTTTTTTTTTAAGAATTTGTGATATTTGACTTATTATAAAGTATAAATTATTCAATGAACCGAGCGCAGCAGGAATCTTAACTTTTCTTCGTTTGATAAGTGAGTACATGCAGTGGCAAATATTGATTCTCCACTCCATTCTCAAATTTCATAACATCAAGTGTGGAGAATTAAAAGCCCAGCTCACTGAATAATTTCTTATATGCATGCATGGTACTACACTACTACTGTTTTAAGTGTAGATGCCATACTCCGATCTTTCGCTGGAATTGGCCGTCCCCGCTAGGCGCGAATCACCACGCCAGCGTTTCCGCGGAACGGTCGTTTCCATCGGGAAGTGATGTCGCACGAGCCTGGAGTTGCGCTCGCGCAAGACAAATACCGGAACGGCTGTTGATAACTAGTTCACCAAGTCGATATAGCGGAAACATTGAACAACACAAACATTAAAGTAAAGCAAACTCTTTATTGATATTAAATAAGGTTACAAGCGGCGCTAGGTCGAGATTACAAGTCGCTCAAGCTCTCTCTCAAGAATAAAGACGTGTCAAACGGTTTATAATTTGGGATGATATATAGACGATGTTCCAACATTATATCATGTATATGTGCTTTAGTTCCGGACGTAACACTCCAAAGCTCTCTTCTTCATTTTTTATTTTCTTTCTTTTTTCTTCTTCTTCTTATTCTTCTTGTTCTTCCAAGTTTTGCAATAATGCCCACCATCTGAATCATGATTCATGCATGTTCTGAAGCTGGGCCAGAGGTAAACCAACAGTACCTTAGATCTCGTGCATGCATGTAACCTTACTTTCCTTGATTCGGTAGTGGAAATGAAAATAAAATAAAAAACTTTGTACTCTTCCAAATTTTATTAACTGTTTAGATAAAAGTAACTATTTGAAATAATAAAAGTGATACTTATAGCATGTTGAATTACAGTGCACGTGTAGCAAGTGGTACTTTTCAAAATATGTTTGGATACAGTATTTTTTGTCTCCTACAAGTGAGGAGAACGAATTTCAGTGTTTGGATGTCATGTATGTATGACTCTCCCTTCAACTTTTCATCTTTCTCGAATAATTTATTTTAAAAAAACCACCGCAGCTGTCAAAGGTCTTGCCACGCAACAACATTTGTAGCCGTTGATTTTCACATAACATCATTTTTTTTTTTACATTATGTGCACAACCACCTGCCTAAAGAAAACAGAAAATTGCACATAGAGCAAAGAAGTGTTATTTTATTACATCCAGAGTAATGAAGTTTCAAGATTTTCAAAGAGAGCAAACAAGTTCCAAAGTTCCAAATTTTTCAAATTTTTCAGTAGCAAAAATTGGAGAGATTATTCAGTGGACAGTCTCACCACGTCACAGTGATGAAACTTTACTCTCCTTCAGTGAGAACATGACACATCACGAAATATGACATTACAAAAATAATATGTCATGTTGTTAGTGAAAAAAATAAGATTATATTATTGTCACATGGAGAAGTCGGCCAACTGAATAATTTTTCCAAAAACTGGATCCTCGTGGCATGCATAAGCCTTGATGTACTAAAAAAATAAAAAATAAAAAATAAAAAATAAAAAGAAGACAAAACCGGAATAATAAGCAGTTCAAGATCAAATAGAACTTTTGTAAGAAAGAAAATGCACGCATAAGCCTTGATGTACTAAAGAAATAGTGAAGATTAAAAACGACAAAACCGGAATAGTGAGCACTTAAAGAACAAATAATTGTAATAAAATAAAATAAAATAAAATAGAAATAGAAATAGAAATAGAAATAAAAATTTTGTTTTTAAGCAGGTTGCGGACCGACCGTGAAGAAGAAGTATTGACACCTCCCATAGTTTAAAACGTCGAGAGTGTGGTCCTTAGCTGGTAGTGTTAATTTCTCGGAAAATAAATAAAAATAAAAATATTTTAGGTAACTGAGGGAATTTATTGTGGGGACATATCAAACACATATTTCAGATAATTGAAAATTATATATATAAAAAAATTGTTAGTGTTTTCTTAATATTGGTTGACACGCAATTATACACTACAAATAAATATTCAAAATTAACCTTCTCTTTTCTCTCCATCTTTTTTTTTTCTTTCCTGTTTGGTAAAAAAAAAAAAATCTTCCTCTCTTTCCTCTTTATTTTTCTTCCACGTTTGATTACTTTTGGTATGCCCAACAATTAATGTAGTGAAACTAGGACATACTTCAAATCTGAAATGTCTTTTAGTTTTCTAGCAATTTTTAGGTATAAACAAGTGTCTATTGCAGACTTCAAGTACTAAAATTTTTGACTAATGTCAAAATGTAGCACTTAAAATCTCTCACACTGTGAATGTTCTGAGAAAAGACATTTGCAAGCGACCTTCTACCAAAAAAAACTTCCGGAGCTAACGTAAAATCGTAAGGTACGGACGGTAACGTCGACATAGCATTGTTCATCCGAGATTAGAAGTTTATATTTAAAAAGAATTATTCTGATTTAAATGCATGTTAAATTTATATGCATTAATGTATTAATTAGCATATATGTTAATTAATAGTAGATTATATTAATTACTAGGATATCCAATTTATATGAGCATCCTTCTGATGGATGAAGTTGACGAAGGTAGAGATTTCTGTCTTCACGATCTCCCTTAGAAGAAGAAACTCGAAAAGTCATCAAACGTCTTTTCTTGTGAAGTCTATCATAAAGCCACATATATATATATATATATATATATATATATATATATATATATATAAATATTGGCTCACTTTCCGTATAATCATGTATAATGGTATAGTAAGACATACTATAGATAATAGGGACTTTCTTAGCTGACGTGAATCAGCCTATATGACGGATCAACCGGATCAGACATTCCATCCCACTATATTTAGTTCTCCAGAACTCAAAAGCCGACAGAGACAACATAGAAATATTTCTTATTACTGAGATCACGGGAGAAATAGACCCAAGGAAGACATGGTATTTGAGAAAGAAAATGCTAACTTGACCGCCCCTCCGCTACGCACCCACCGGAACCCACCCACGCAAAATCCGAATCCCCTCCAATGAGGGGCCGACGTGTGGCGGCAGGCTGGCCCGCGTGCGGTCCAAACAGCAGCACCCATTTGACAATTGAAATTTTTTCATTCCCTCTATCGGAATATTCAGCCACGATCATAAAATTGAAGACAACCCTTTGCAAATCCCTAGATGGTTCTGTGGATCCGTTTGTTATACTATTTGAGTATTTGGTTGGGATACGTACATCAAGTTTACAATTTTTGACAAGTATATAGTAAAATGGTGATGTCCATTGATATATACAAAGTGATAGAATGGTATCGGATATGCGTGTGTGTTAACATGGAGTCTCCAGTTCTGACAGTGTTATGAAATTCGAATTTCGAGTTTTTCTCCTTTAGCTATTTGAGGCAAGATGGACCGCGGAGATTCTATTGACGGAGAAATGGGAACTTAGAGATCTGGAAAGGAAAAGATGTTGTCCCAACGAGAGAGATTGTCCAAGTTCTACAACTTGTCCGACTTATTCCAGTGTCGATCCAGTGTGTTAATTCTCTGTCCCATTTTTTGAGACTCAAGTGGGACCAGAGCATTTTTACATATTGTGACGAGGAAATTAACTCGGACACCTGAATGTGAATGCTCTAAGTCTTATTTCTCTATTGAGGTTAATTATTTTCCAAGTGATTATCAAAGTGGTGATGCACGTTGAGATTCGTGTCATGTGGCATAGTAGCTAGCTAGGCAGGACATGACACCCTTGTGAGTTGTGACTCAACAAACTTAGCTATCATGTGACATCTTAAATAGTGATATGCCACCCCGGCCCGTTTTTAAATTGGTCATGCATGGCATGGCATGGCATGACATGGACAATATTGAGGCCAACCCCACGTAAGAAAACAAACAAACAAAGAAAGTAAGGTTTGAATGATCGAAAGAAAGAAGACATAATATGGGCTGGCCAGTGTTGTGTTGTGTTGGGTTGATATGAGTGGAGGTGGGGATGGAGATGGGGGCAGAAACGGATGCAGAAATTTATGAGGACGGGTCAACTTCAAATATAAAGAAAATTTAAAATTTTGTTAAATAAAGTTGGCTATCTTAAAATTTTATTGTTCCCTCTCTGTATCGAATTATCAAAAAAAAGAGTCTGATCGGGAAAAAAAAAAATCAGAAAAAATATGGTTATAAATTGGACATACGCGAATTTTACACTTGAAGAAGAACCGATCAATGTAGTTCCAAAAAAAAAAAAAAAAAAAAGATGGTTGTATTCTAAGTTTTTCCACAATATCGAGAGATAAAATTTATTGAAAGATTTATTATAAAATATTTTATAAAACTAAATAGATTTTAGAGACTTAAATTTGAAAATATCTTAGAGAAATTGAATATTTTGACACACTAAAAACATATTTTTTTTAACAAAATATTACTTAAAAATATTTTTTAGTAAGCAATTAGATGTTTTTTTCAAGTTTAGCAAAAATCAAAAAAGAACAAAATAAAATATAATTTAAATATGTATATAAAAATTAAAAAATAAAATTTTTAGAGGGGACAGAATATAAAATTAATTAAAAAAAATTAGAAATTCAGTAAAAATAACTGTCTCCACTTGTCTTCATGTAAGTCTATCCATGGGGTGGAGGTGGAGGTGGAGGTATCAATGGGTCAATTTCAGACCACCAGCTTCTCCCTATAGATCTACTGCTCCACCATCCAACCAACAATACTACTTAAAGATGCTTTGAAAAATCTTGGTGGAATCAACAAACAAACATCAAAAGCTAGGGCTAGCTAACACCATTCAAGAAATGTGTCAGGATTCCTTTCCTTTGCCTCCAAGGCGGTTGTGTTGTTGGCCTCATTCACACAAACACTTCCAACCCTAACCCTAACCCTAACCCTAACCCTAACCCCAACTCCAACCCCCACCACCATACCCTACCCTCTTGATGCTTAGCTAATCAACCAACACTTTTCCCCACTAATATACCTACTCTTTTGCTTTTATTTGTTAGAATCACATTTAGGGGGCATCTCACCTTAATCCTCTCTCTCTCTCTCTCTCTCTCTCTCTCTTGCTTCTTCTTGGATGTTGTATCAGCAAATCACTTTGTTAATTTGCCTTTTAATAGTGTTCATAGAACCTCCTGGACAGAAATTCTTAAGTCAAGTATTTCTTAAAAAATATATAAAAAGAAATCATTTAAGTACAGTATATAACATCACCTGCCCAATTGTTATAAAAAATCTTGCTAAAATTATTATATAACCGGTAACGTTCACATGTAATGCACACACGTTTAAAAAAAAAATTATGAAAAAAATTAATTTAAATTTGTTATAAATACTATTGTCCCGTGGATTTGAACTCACACAGCCGAGAAGGATGGATCCACCTTAACAAAATGAATTAGAGGTGTTTATCTATAGTTTAGATAATATTATGTAGTGAAACAATTGGTTAGAATTTATTTATTAATTAATGTTTAATTACGTTAGGATATACATACGACTTAGACGACTAGTCGTTTTCAAGTCTCTTTATAAAGAGTAAATATTAGTATATTTGCGCACGCTTTGCGCCTATTTTATACATTATTAATAGAAAAACTAAAAATTATTTGCTGTAATAATTATAATCTTCATTAGATTACTTAGGAAGACCAAAAATTATTGTATATCATTAGCTACCTTAATTATTCTATTAATATTATTGTATATATATTATTTTATACCTATTTAGATGACTATTTAGGAAGATTAAATGACAGCTCACGTAAATATTTAGTTGTCCCTATTAACCTTAATATGTAATTTTAATTAGTAAACGTATGCAAGGGTGTATTTAAAAAAAAGCTAAGTTTTTTGGTGAAGCTATTTTTTTTTCATCATTATGTAGTAGTGTAGATATGTAAGTAGACACACCATCTAGAAAATACACCCTCGTGAAATTATCTGTCATGTGACTTCTTGTATTCAATTCACTCTAAGAGCATCATTAGTAGCTGAGACTCTCAAATACAATCTGGGATCCAAAATTTAAAAAAAAAAAAAGATAAATGTAGAATTGGTTGGATTTTTATGAGAATAGTAGAAAATGATAGGGTGACTTCCGGTCCTAAAGATTGTATGGTCAAAAATTGATGTGAGAAAAAAAATAATGTAAAATCTAGAATCTAGAAAGTTGGGCTCCAAATTGAGACTTACTATTCTACAAAATATAATATATAAATTGGAAGGCCCAACCTATAGGGGTGGGATGGAACCGAAAATCTGAAAATTGGGACTAGGACTGGAGCTTGCTATTCTACAAAATGAACTTAGAATGGAACCAAAAATTTTGAATCTAAAAATGGGACGGGAGACGAGCCTTACTAAGGATGCTCTAAGGGTTCTTCATCCTACTGAGGATATTTTGGTGCAAGATGGGATTACTTTAGAAAACCTTATGATCCATTTGTCTCAACCGATGAAAAGCAGTAGAAGATGGATTAAATGGACTCGTCAACCGAGGAGTTAACTGGACAAGCCATCGGGTTTGGACAACATAGTTATGGATAATTCGCGGGACAGATGGTCAATTTGTGCTTGCTTTCACATTGACTTTGGGAGAGGTCGGGGTAAGCTGGACAAGCCATCAGGCTTGGACAACCCTCCTCCCCTTTCCCCGACTCATGAGTCTACTCATCTCAGCCAATAGAATCTCCGCGGTGTATTCCAACTCCTCTGTGCTAGTTCATGAACTAGCAATCCACTAGGTCTCGAGTAGCTCAAGGAGAGGAACTCAAAATCCGAGCTCCACGACGTCGTCAGAACCGGAGACTTCGACGCCGCTGCCAACCCCACTCGCCATCATTTTTTTTTTTCTATATCTTTTTTGAAATCAAGAGAAAGGGACAACCAAATTTAGCTGTGGGTAAAACAACCCAACCCACTGGGTCAGCTCTGGAAAAGGCATAAGTTTGATTGCGGCAGCGAGTGCTCTCTTATCTGGCCTTCACATCTGCAGAGAGGAGTTGGGCTATCGTGGAAAAGACTACCTTTCTCCGACTTGTGTAAAGTAATAATTATCTTCCTGCTTCACAATTTTTAGTATTTCAATAAAGACTACGCCCACACGTGTACGTGATTTACCCTAAAAAAAAAATTGAGCTCCCCCACCCAAGTTAGTCTCTTGAAGGATCATCAGTATGTGCTCAATCCTAAATTCATGACCAATTTTCTCGGGATCCATAAATATTTACAAATTTCATTCTGAATTGACAAGGATGCTTTTGGGCCCAAATCTTTTTTTTCTTTATTTTATAGATTTTGAGGGTTTAACATTTTTTTGTTATTTAATTTCATAATTATTATTTTTAGATATCTTTATAGTTTGATTTATATTGGTCTGTTATATTGAAGTTATATTTTTTTAATATAAATATGATTTTGTAGTAGGAGGAAAAACAAGTTTTGATGAATAAATTTAATATTTGAACTGTTTAAAGAGAGTTTTATCTAGCTACTATAATTCTCGTTCTTGAGAACTGATGTACAAGTTCTCTTATCATAGATCGTTGGTTCGGTGATCAATGTTTACGCGATATGTCATAAAACAACCAAATATCCAATACTTGATGATTAATAGAACAAAAGTAAATATATATTTGGATGTTCGAAATAGTGATAAATTTTCTGGCTTGCTTGAATTCTATCTTCACGAGTTTCACCTCTCATGGATTTAGTTATCAGAAAATTTACTGTAACGATAAAAGAATTATAAGAATTAAGTACATCGATATAATTTTGAGAAATTTAACAAAGACGATACGAATCGCCAACTGAGTTGGCGAAAAATTGAAAAACTCGAACATATATTAAAAAAAAACAGATTTTTTTTACTGTATTTTAACCTGTATATTCAAAAAATTTACTGTTATTTAGGTATAATGGCTTTTGTTACAAGGCCCGGCCCAATTGGCCCATAAAATCGAAACGAACCGTAAAACCGAAATTCATTTTCGGTTCGGTTTTGATCGGTTTGTTAACGTTCGGTTCGGTTTTCGGTTTGTAAAAAATCGGTTGTCGGTTTTTTCGGTTTTTGAAAGATTGGGTCGGTTTGGACCGAACCGAACCGCTAAAAGTGGTACTATTAACATACCTATAAATAAAATCAAACAAAAAAACCACAGAAAAAAAAACAAAACAGATAAACCCCTAAAAAAATTAACCCAAAAAACCAAAAATAAAACCAAAACAAATAAACCCTAAAAAAAAACCAAAAAAAAAAACAACATTTTTTTCCTATTTTTTTTTAATATTTTTTTATTAATTTTTTTTATTTCGCCAACCTAGTTGGCGAAATTTTGAATTTATTTTTATTTATTTTTATTTCTTTTTTTAAAAAAAAAATTTTAATTTTTTTTTTTTCCAGATTTCGTCAAGTTTGTTTGTTTTTTGTTTTTTTAATATATGTTCGGATTTTCGCCAACTGGGTTGGCGAAAATCCAGTTTTTCAATTTTTCGCCAACTCAGTTGGCGATTCGTATCGTCTTTGTTAAATTTCTCAAACTTATATTGATGTACTTAATTCTTATAATTCTTTTTTCGTTACAGTAAATTTTCTGTTTAGTTATTATAGTTCATACTTAAACTTGTATTATTGAAATATTGCTTCTTTTTCGTTTAGTGTAGTTTGGTAGTAGGATCATCCCTGATATTTAAAAAACAATCAAATAGTCCAGCACAAATATTTTGTCTAGGAAAGAAAATTAATTCTTTGTTTTTTTATTATAAAATTGTAATATTTTATTTTCGGTATTTAGAAACGCTAAAAAAGTCAAAAAAAATATTATAAAATTTAAAGTTTTATTAATTTAGTTGTAGAGAAATAAATTCGAAAATATTGATTGAGTAGAAAAAAATAAACGTTATTGATAAACGTCCTCCAATTTTCTTTTTCTTTTTAATGCGTTCCGAACCAAAGCGTCCTTATGAAGGACGTTTCTTTTCTACACTGTCAATTTTTTCGAACTTATTTCTCTAAAAAAAAATTAATAATAATTTATTTTTTTATAGAATTTTTTTTTAAAAAATTGGAAGAAAAATAATAATTCTTTTAAGTGGAAAAGTGAATCATTTGATGGAGGAACCATTTTTCTTTTCCTCTCTTTTTTGTTAAATATTTTAATTTTGGTACGATTCTTCCAATCAAACGTGAAGTATGGTGAGAAAATTACGGATCACGTTCCACATAAGTGTCTTCTTGTAGCGAGTCATCCATGACATGGAGTGGCATCAATATCACATATACATCTAATCCACCATCACACAATCTTCCAATTGTCACATTTATTTTTTCATTATTGCTATAATTTCGTTCTTGCCAATACCGTAAGAAAATCAAACACCATGCATGTCCCTCTAAGCACATACACTGCATGTAGTCCCAAAATTTTCCAAATCCTCTCCCTAGCTAGATTGAATTCTTAACTAGAATTTGAGATATAATGAAGCAGGGACGGACCTACATGAGGGGAGTAAAGCTAGTTATCCTGATTGAATTTTTACTTCCTAGTTAAATATTTTAAATTTTTTTTTTTATCAATTTTATGTTTTACTCTCTCCAAGATTTATAATTTATAATTATTTGATATTATCTCCCTCTTAGATTAGGTATATTGATATTACCTCCTATTAGATTAAAAGTGAACAATACATTCTGAAAGTGTCGTTAAAAATCCGAAAGTGTTGTTAATGAGTTCAGGAAATTATTTTCAACTTTTAATCTAACATGAATGTACTAAGAGGGAGGTAATATCAAATAGCTCATTTCTATATATGCATATTTGCATTAGATTTTGTATTTTTCTTTCATAATTTTTCATTTTTAACATAAATTTGACGTAAGAAATTTATTTAACAAAAGTTGAGACTTTTTTATATTTGAGATTCTTACGCTCATGTTTAAAAAAAAAAAATCCGTTCGTCCTGTAACGAAGACAAAATGCTTTTCGAATAGCAGACCATTAAATTTCTCCATGGAAAGCTCTTTTCATAAACGATTTGTGTGGTCATGAGATCCGTATTAAATTAGGTCAAGCCAGCCTAATATTATTATGTGTCATATTAGTCCAGTTGCCTCACCTGACCAAGCTAGTATTCTTGTTAATTCTCATGTCACTTCATATTTTGTTGAATTGGTGTAAAGAATACAAAGTCATTCTTCTCATTTATTAATCAACATGATAATCTAAGATGTCGGCAATCTGAACCTCTTCTTCCTAACCCCATTCCCACTAGCATTAGTCTTTAACCGGGTGCTACGCGCGCACACGCTATATATATATATATATATATATATATATATATATATAGAGAGAGAGAGAGAGAGAGAGAGAGAGAGAGAGATTTTAAGAAAATCTAGAGTTTAAGATACTAATACTTCTATTGCAAAATTATTCAAAGGATGTTTTAAATATAGAGTTCTAACATTTTTAGCATCTTAACTTTTTAGTGTTCGATTTTGCCATATCAATTTTCTGAATTGTTCTTTTAAAGTAATTTTCGTCAATTTTAAAGTACATCGGATCTATTTCAAAAAATAAAAATAAATAACAATACAAGTATTTAAATTGTGTTTTTGTACTGCATGATATGTTTCTGAAGTAACTTCGATGTGCTTTAAAATTGACGAAATTGTTGAGTTACGGAGGACTTATTTAGTCCCGCATCGGATAAAAAATAAGGAGGAGGCAGCTAGCCTCCTCCGATATATATGTACCACATCTCTTATTAGTAAATCAATAAATTATTTTCTCTCTACATGGTATCAGAGCCAAAGCTTTGAATTATTTTTCCACAAAAAAAAAAAAAAATCCAAAAAAACAAGGAGAATTCCCTTCTCCATGTCCTCATCCGATCCCCCCCCCCCCCCCCCCCCCCCGCCTTCCTTTGTACGTGGAAGCCCCCCTCCCCCCCCCGCCGCCCCACCCTCGGGTGTCATCAAATCCGTCGTTGGATCGTGGATAATTAGAGAGGAACACTTGTGTGATCCTCTGATTTTGATCTCAACGTGGGTTCTGAGATTAGAGAGCATACTTCCTGAGAAGTTTTGCACAAATCTCTATTTCTAGCCCTTGTTCCGGCAAGTTCTATCCATCATGCATTTCTCATGCCGCATGAGTTTGGGGGTGTACAGATAGATGGAGAAAGTCGTGATCGCATGTAGGCGCACGACACGTCTTTGAGATGCATTTGACCTCGTCCCTGTGTGCAACCGTGGAGATAGGAACACATATGACTAGTCAAGAGTTGAAAGAGATACTGGAGGGGGTGGCCAGGGTATTTCAGGCCAAATTAGAGGAGACTTCATCCAGTAGGGCAGTCGTGCCCGCAACAGAACCGTCGCAGGTGATAAAAAAGATAGAGTTGCATCCCAATGACATCAAACTTGAGGGAACGAGAAACTATCTAAGTTGGTCTAGGAGGGCGCTGCTGAACCTTGGGACCAAAGGGATTGAAAAATATGTGAAGTGAAAGTGCACTGAGCCAAAGGATAAGACGAGTGCTGAATGGAGCACATGGAGTCACCTTAATTCTCTGGTAGTTTCTTGGCTGCTGACTCTGTGTCTATATCCATAGCTGGGATGGTGGAATCGATCTGCAGTGCAGTTGATGTCTGGACGACATTGGCTGGGATGTACTATGGAGCTGGGAGTGTCATAATGATGATGGAAGTTGAGGAGAAGATTGATGCTACCACACAGGGAGAGAAAACAGTACTCCAGTATGCAGCGGAGCATCATCGCTTATGGGCGGACTTGGATACTATGATCCGCTATTATTGCAAAATCTGAAAGATGTTCTCCTTGGAAAATAGTACCTTGAGCGTAGGCGTGTGGCGCATTTTCTCAAGGGTCTGAACCCGCAGTTTGAGGCTAGGAGGGCAGCAATGTGTCATCTGTCATCTTTTTCGTCCCTGGATGAGGCTGCTGCATCGATGGAGCAAGAGGAGATCCGACAGAAGGTGATGAAAGGCGAGACCTCACCAGATGTCCATTATGCATTGGTGGTTCCTAGTGCTCCCAGCAGCGATGACAGGGAGTGCTATAATTACGGAAAAAAATGACACCTCAGCTACAACTGCCCTCAACCCCGCAATTCAGGTCATGGCCGATGAGGCAAAGGATGGAGAGGTGGACGTGCGGCTCAAGGAGGCAGGGGGCACGGAGTCCGGGGAGTTTCTCACCTAGATGTGAAGGAGGAGACCACTAACAAAATAACTGGAGCCGAGATGATAGAGCTGAAGGAACTATGTCAGTTCAAGCTTCAGGTTGAAAGTTCTAAGGGCAAGGGACTGACCACTCAGGATCTGGATAACACTACCTACCTTGGTAACTTTACTGGTTACGCTGTTCATATGAGCAAAGGTATTCCGATTCAGGCACTTGCATCCACTAAATCTTATACTGGTTGGATCATAGATTCAGGTGCATCTAGGAATATCACAGGTGCATCTAGTAAGTTTGTATTATATTATCCGAGCAAGCATATGCATTCCGAGACAGTTCAGACTGTTGATGGGATATCCCAACCCATCAGGGGTACTGGCTCGGTCCATTGTACTTTATCTGTTACCCTGTCATCTGTATTGCATGTTCCTTCATTTTCAGTCAACTTACTTTCTGTTAGCTCTCTCATTGATCAATTGAATTGTACTATTCTTTTTGATCGGGATATGTGTTCTTTCCAAAAGAAGGCCACGGGAAAGAGGCTTGGGACTGGCATCAGGCGTGATGGTCTTTGATAAATGGACCGGGAGGCTGCAATGCTTGCTGCTACTAGTAGTGGAGGTCTAGAGACAGAAGCAATGATCCAACACTACAGATTAGGGCATTTATCTTTTGATAGTTTGAATAAGTTATAACCTGAGATAATGAATATAAGTAGACAAAAAAGGTTATTTTGTAATGCTTGTGAACTTGAAAAGCATACACGTTCTACTTATAAAATGGTTGGTCTTCAAAACTTTAAGCCATTTGCACTTGTTCATTCTGATGTTTGGGGACCGTGTCCTGCTACTTCTATCAATGGATTCAGATGGTTTGTTACCTTTATTGATTGCTACTCACGTATGACCTGGATCTACATGATGAAGCAGAAATCTGAGGTGTACAAATATTTTTAAGATTTTTTGGCATATGTGGAGACCCAGTTTGGAGTACATGTGAAGATTCTTCGAACAGATAATGAGACCGAGCGCACCAAATGGGACCGAGCGCACCAACAAAGAGTTTGCTGATTTCATCTCTAGTCAGGGAATTCTTCATCAAACCACTTTTTCAGACACTCCTGCTCAGAATGGGGTGGCTAAACGCAAGAACATGCATATACTAGAAGTGACACGTTCTTTGATGCTGACATTGAATGTGCCAAAATTCGTGTGGAGTGAGGCTGTTATGACGGCAGCTTATCTAATCAACATGATGCAGTCAAGAGTATTAGGATGAAGACACCATGTGAGATGCTCTTGGGCTATAATATTTTTATTGTTCCTCCCAGAGTGTTTGGATGTACATATTTTGTGCGAGATCACAGAATGATGGTGAACAAGCTGGATCCACAAGCAGTTAAATATATCTTTGTGGTCTACTTATCAAGTCAGAAAGGATATAAATGTTGGCGTCCCACTGAAAGAAGGTTTTTTGTCAGTATGGACGTGACCTTCCGGGAGTTTGAACCATTTTATGGGGAGAATAAGGAGTTAAGTTCCTTGTTCGATGATGGCTCTACTGATGCTAGTAGAGAGGGGGAGAATGAGAGTTGCATCGTGGTTGGTATGATTCCATGTCCTTTTGAGTCACCGATGAGTGATGGTGTCTCAAGGGGAGCCGACAGTCAAGGGGAGCTGAGAGTATATATGGAGCATGAGCAGCAACATCAGGAGCAGCATGAGCAGCAGCAGCAACAGGAGTAGCAGGAGCAGCATGAGCTTCCTTCCGATGTTCCTATGCTAGTACCCACAAATGTTGATGTCCCAAGTCCCTCTTCTCCATGACCTTCTTCGGCCCTTCCATATGAGTCACCTAGTAACAATTCCTTTCCTCATACTTCTAATCCTCATGTCTTGTTTCGTAGAACTTCTAGAGTCAATGTTGAAAAACCTTCACCTAAGTTTGGCAGTTAGGATACTGACATTGCACATTATATTTCATAAGCAAAAAGACAACGGGTGATATTCTTAATGTAATAAATCAAAGTTGGATGGAACAAAATAATGTGACGACCAGTAAAATTATTCATAAGAGGTGGGAATGACAGAATTGACATTACAAAATAGAATATTATAATTTAGAATTAATAAAAAATTTGTTATGGTCGGTTTGTTCAAAATGATTAAAGTATAGTGCTTGGGTTAATGGCTTAACCTGGGCAGCCCAAACAGTATGAACGAGATAAAAGAATTGTACATATGATGGACCGAGAGGACGTTAGAAAATATTGAGAAGTGCTTAGACCAAAACTTGATCGCAACGTGTTGGAAAGATATTGACAAGATTGACCGAATAAGTGTCGCAAGAAATTAGAGTTATGGAAAATCAATGTTAAAGAACAACTTGGTCGAAAGTATTAAATGATCAGTAATGAGGAATGGAATTACCTCTATAGCCGTTTGGTTTCTCTAACCATTAGCATTGATTGAGTGTATTATATTTTGGGGACACCAGAAATATATGTACGATACAAGCGAAATGGTGAACGGAATTCAAATGGAGCTGCAGGAGAGTATTAATGAATGGAAGAACGTAAACAAATTATTTGGGAAGAAAAAAGATGGTTGAAATGCATAAGTATACGAGATTCATGAATGAACAATATTAACAAGAGATTGAAACGGGGTATTGAGCTATAGCTGGCAGAAAATATTTTCGTGGGATGACTCAAGTGATATGGTGAATTGAGTTATTTCTTTAAGTTTCGAGGACAAATTTTTTTCTGTATGGTATATTATGTAATGTCCCGATCCGCGGAAAGGCATTAACGCTAAAATTATAGATGGATCAGACCGATGGAATACAAGTGGTGCGCGAAATCGAGATGCTTGGTGTGATGATGTCGTATTGCTTTAACTTGGTCGGATGTGATAGCTTATGTGATGCGGCATGGAAACAATATTTATATAAGTGAGTGGATATGTCCCTTCTCCTCTACGTCTTCATGTCCTAATAAAATGAATACTAGTGTTGCTTTATTGTATGTCATAACTATATGATGCTCTAGTCCACACAATGACACAATGATAGTGATGCCTTATGTTCAATGCTACTGTAATTAATGAAACACATGAATAATGAACTTCTATTACTATTGATACAAGAATGCTATAAAGTAAGTCTGTCATGAGAAAGAAGTAATATTATGCAATCTACTTCACATGCTGGTAACACTGAGAATGGAACATTGAACATCTGTACATGTATAAGTTCATCAGTGCACAGTAACTATGAAGAAAGTGCTTTATATGCGAGTATAATTGTGGTTTGGTACCACCGGGCCACGAGAAGGTCTGTAAGTTGGGACCTACGGGTCACCAACCGATATGAGAATGAGCAAAACAAGACAGATCAATAATGTGAGGCTTTACTTATATTTTTTTACCATGCAATTTATGCTTAGATTTTATTTGCATAGTCGTTGCATGGTCAGGGACCGGGATCGTTCGGCCTAAGAGGAAACATTGTGCTTTGGTAGCACTGGGTAAGTTTTCTCGAACGAGATACACTGGGACACCAGGATCGTTCGGCCTAGGAGAAAATATAGTGCTTTGGTAGCACTGGGTATAAGCGAAACATTCATTGGGGATCGCAACCGCATGAATGACGCTTCGTACGTCCTTTGAAGTCCTATATGGCACGTCCTTCGTGGTGCAAGAGCATATCACCAATGACCTTTATGTAGTTAGGTTGCATACTAACGAGAATATTTATGTAGGCTTAACATTATCTCTGTAAGAATAATTCGTATTAATTATGCTGTGGCTAATCCTTGTTTTACAGGGATACGATGAGTGGGCTGTTGGTAAGAATCATTGTTAAGCGATATGTAAATATTTCACATATATTGAATGTATACTGTTGTTTTCAAAGTATGTTTCATTATGCTGATGAATACTTTGATCATTGAAATGAACCTGTTTCTAATAGAAAGATCACTAAGTTAATATGCATGCTTTTCACATGAATACTTAGTGTCGGTTTAGGCGAGTGGACTAGTTTTTGCTCACCAGTGCGCGATATGTACTGGCCCACGTTTGTGGGCATCCCCAGGTACTCAGCATTGGGGAGTTGCTGGAACGGTTTCGAGGCATCGAAGCATTGTTGGGACGCGCAGAAGCTCTTCTTCCATTGGAGGCGTCTTCTGTTATAAAGGGCATAATGTATGGAAGAGTGTAATTCAATGTATCAGTGAGATTTTAAGTCAATACGGCAAATATCAATGTAAACCAATTGGCCAAGTATCAGTGGTATTTGAGAGCTATGTAAAATCTTTTGTAAGCCATGTACTCAATTATCATTATCAATAAAGAGAAGCTTTTCATTATATTCTTTGTGACTTTAATTTGTCTGTTTAATTTCGCTACGATGTCGTTGTTTCTGAGATATACCATGTATTGTCTATCCTCACGTCCGATTTCGAAGAACCGAAAGTAGCCACGGACGTGATGCCGTACAAGTTTAGATTGCAAATTAATTTGAGAACGTCCTTAGTAAGGACGTTTTTGACTTTTATATTATTAAAAAAAATGGAGAGAATGAAAACCTCTTTGCTAGGACGTTTTTGTTCTCTCTTTAATTTTTACAAACTTAGTTCTCTGTGCGTGATTGAATCAAAATATAATATTTTATAAGAATTTTTTTGTATTTCTTAACGTTGAATACCTTCTGTAACATCTAATATACGAGATATTTAATTATGGTTTATTTTTCTTGGTTAATTTGGTTCAGAATTTGGAGATATTAATTCATTAAGCTTTGGACTTTCTTGGCCGACAAAATGTACGTTGTTAGATTAGGAGAAAATGTCAGTAATTCCATGTCATTAGAGTTAGACTATTTTTATGCTTTTTTAGTGATTGATTATTCAGCCAAAATTGGGTTAGGTCTCTTGTTCTTTTTAGGGGGGCATTATTCTCTTTTGACCAAAATTCGAGAAACTAATAAAGGATTTTGTTCGGTTAAAAAAATTAGTTTGATTTCGATTTGAAAAAAACAAAAAAAATAAATTTTGTTTGAATTCGGTTTTTATCCAACACCAAAAATCGAATAAGACTTATACAATTATATAAATACCTTCAGTATAATATATATATATATATATATATATATATATATATATATATATATATATATATATATATATATATTTTTTTTTTATGATTAAAAATGTGTATATTTTTTAAATAATAATTGTATGTATGTGGTTTGAAGTCCAATTTTGATAATTTAGCAACTAGTCTAATTTTGACATACAACGCAGCGTGCACAAAGTTTCGTACGTATCGTCGGGCATCTAAAAAAAAAAAAATAAATACAACAATGGTATATATAAAAATTATAATTTTTTAATATAATTTAATTACGATTACAACTTTGGGTCCGATCCATTAAACAATATAAATATTCCAACCGAATAAAACAAATCAATTATTCGGTTCGGTTTGGTTTCGGGTTTAATTTCGATTTCGGTTTCAGTTTTGAGTTTCGGTTTAGACTATTTCGATTTAGTTGAAACCAAATAAACCGAATGTTCGACCTTTCGCTTTTGCCAGATCTATAGAGATATTACGAGTCCTTCGTCCCAGATTTTCTCGCCCAGCCATCTGGTTAACCGGTACTACCAAAAAGTCCCAGCCCTAGTTATTTTGGTGTGTGAAGTTCAAATTTTTCCAAGTTTTCTACATAAACTTGAATTTTATTTTGTTCTCCTCAATTATAACTGAGGAACTTTTGGGGCCTACTAATGATTAACATGAAATAATATTAATAAAAAATAGGATTATTTACACAAACTATTTCTAAGTTTTGGACTTATTATACGGGATACCCCTACTTTTAAACTAAATTACACTTACCACCCATCCCTTTAGAATAAAAATAAAAATAGGGGTAGTTAGTGTTATAACTTTTCATTTTTATCTTAAAGTAGGGGAACCCCGTGTAATAAACATAAAACATAGGGGTGGTCAGTGTAATTAGTTTAAACATAAGAATATCTCGTGTAATAAGTCTAAAGCTTTGGAATAGTTAGTATAAATAATCCTAAAAAAATAACTATTGTGATAAGACTAGTCTAGCAACATAATGAAAAGAACAAACATTGGTTTAAATTGTTCATCTACTTGCTGAGGTTAAGATAGAGTTCATTTAATTAGGTATGTTTGTTAAGGGCATTAGCACCTAATGATTCACCTCTGGACCATGAAATACAAAGGAAGCTATGACAAATCTTTGTATAATGAAATCTCTCTATAATATTTGTTGCCCAAGGCAAGGAAGCTATAAACAAATACTCGTAACACTTAGTAGTTGAACACAAGTCATATATAACAACCTCTAGAATAATGTATTTTCGATTATCCTTAATATCCTCTTCAAATGTGTGGTTAAAGATCCGATAGATGTCTAAGGTATCATTATAGAAAAGACATTATTTCATATATTATAATCTCTCTGTCCGTGGGATCGTGACATGTTGATTATGATGGAGGACTTCCGTAAGGATGGACACAATTCAAAAAAAAATTTGAAAATTTAGTTCATAATCTGATGGAAAGAACATGTCAAAAAAAAAAAAAAATTATTATTATAATCTATCTCCAAATGTGATAAAGGATAATCATATTAAAGATGACTTTTAATGTAAGAGATATATCCGTGGTGGATGATCGTTCAAACAAATTTCTTCCTTGTCCATAATTTATTATTTGTAATCATTCCGAGATTTGATGAACAACACAGAGTTAACACCAAAGAAACAGGAGTATCCGGGATTTGTAATCATTATTAGAGTGTTGAGGTCCAGTCTCGATTCGATGTGTGTTAAAAAATAGTCTGAAAGGTCACGAAGCATCGACATGAATTGCGGTCAAGGTGACCGAGGATCGGAGGCTGGACCGGAGCTCAAATTGAGCCAAAACAGCAACGGTGTATATCGACGCAGTATATCAATTTTTTGGTATTTGGCTCCAGAACATATTCTGAAGGTCTGACGGTACATCTTGGTATAACGCATGTCGGAACTAGGCTCATATGTGGGCCCAAGTCACCAAATAATTATGACTGTGTGATCTAATCTTGACAATCATGATTATTGCTGGAGTAATCTAGGAAAATCTAATTCTAAATTAGAATTTCTTAACCTATATAAAGATGTTAAGGGAGGGGTTGCTAAGCATAAGCTCGCGGGAGAAATTGAAGGAAAAAAATTCACAGAAATCTAAGAGAAAGTTCGTACTTTGCATCTTTGCTCTTAGACTCGTCATTCGAGGTAGACTGGAGGAATGATTTGTCGTCTATTTCGTTCAGTAAGATCATTATAGGATTGGGTGCGTGATTTCAATTGTAATATTTTTCTTCTTTTTTGAGATTGATGAGAGGTTGAACTTGGAGACAAATGGTTTAACGTATTTGTATTAATCTTGTATTACTGAGAGATATATAGATTAAAATTTGTCTATATATATATATATATATATATATATATATATATATATATATATATATATATATATATATATAGCAAAATCTTCTCGCTGAGAAATGACTCCATCTCCGAGTTTGCATTCGCACTTGGAATTCCTTTGTTGTTGGCCCACATAATATAAAATTTAGAGTCAATAGTTTGCTATCGGTTTGAGCAAGTCCCATAAGGGGACATTTGGTTCGTTGAATACTTATATTTTCAAAAAAAAATTATATTTTTAGTAACTAAAATTTTTTAAAAGTTATTTTTTTTATATTTGGTGACTATATAAATATTTTTGAAAAAATATAAAAAATTGAAAAATTGAAAATAACAAAATGAGAAAATATCAAAACAAAAATAATAAATAAATAATATTCTTACAAAAATGAAATAAAAATTTAAGAATAAAAACCGAGGATAAAAACCAAAAATCAATAACAGCAAAAAAATATTCTTAAGAAAATAAAAATATAAAAAAACTGAAAAAAAAGGGATTAAAACTGAAAAAAATCTAAAAAATGAAAAAGCATAAAAATAACAAAAATAACAAGAAAAATAAAAAAATAGTATAGTAAAAAAAATCGAAAAAAAGAAAAAATTTGCCCGGACAAAAATAATATACACATATTCTTAAGTGATAGAATTTTTATGTTTTGCGGATAAATTATTTATTCGAATATTCGTAATTTTCGAAAATAATTTTTTATAATATAAATCAAACTTGGGAATATGTTTTCTATCCTAATTTTGTTCGAGAATAAGAAAAATCGTATACTAAACATCCCCAGTAGCAATGGAGTCGTGAACTTGAAGATGAACCCAACGTTAGCAGCTATTATCTAGTGTAAACTAAATTCATATGGAAAAGTCGAGTACATTATTGTTTTATGAACTTATTGTAATTAAAATTTTAGATAAATATAGTTACAGAGGTAGCATGTTTACATGATCAATAAGTACAAGTTATCTAACTCAATTGGTTCTTGTGATCAATAAGAAAAGCTATAACCTTTATGACTGGTCTCTGGATCAAACCGCAGAAAAGATGTGGGGACAGTGGATCCAAATGGTATGTAACGCAGCGTGTGCAAAGTCTTATGCGTATCGTCGGACATCTCAAAAAAAAAAAAATTTAACATAAAAAAAAAAAAATAAGAAGAAGGTTGAATTAAGTTTCATAAAAGCTAAGCCAATTCATATAAACCCTTTCAAGTTATCGGTGTGAATCCGTGAGGAAGGCACCTTATAATTTTCACTATAATTGAATGCACATGAAGAAGCCTATGACCGCCCTACAAATCACTTTAAAGAGTGGTTAAGAAAGTTGAAAGACTCTCCACATGATAATCCTTGTTGGATCCACCAATAATCTCCTAAAATGTAGCAAACACATTACACGGAAGCAAGTCGTGAAGCAAAGAAAAGGAAAAAGTAAAAGAAAAAGAAAAAGAAAAAATGGTGGGCATCATGGAACCTACGAGAACCATCCACACATGAATTAAAGTTTGCTTGATGAGCATGGAATTGGGATTTTGACGGTGACTTTATTATTATTATTATTTTATTTTATTTTAGAGTCCTTGACTACAAAGTTCAAAAAGAATGTCTCCATCCAAATGTCCCTTTTAAATCCACCTTGTGCTGCCTCCCTCCCTCTGGATTTCAAACATGGAAGCCCATAGCATGCTTCCCTTGACCACTAGGAATTTTAAAGACTTTGATCCCTAAATTTCCAATTATTGATAGCCAGCTATAGGTATATTTCATTGGAGATATTCCTCATTTACCATTTACAACTGAGAACCATGTTGTTGAGATATCCATACTCCAAATGCCTATAAACTTAGGACTAGTTTAATTTTACTCCAAATGCCTATAAACTTAGGACTAGTTTAATTTCCGCTTGAAATGATACAAGTACAAAGGCTCATGAGAGCTCATTTGAAATGGAGCATTCGTCATTTTATACTAACATATAGCCAAACTGGCGCCTAAAGTCTTGCTTATGTTAGTGGCGACCAAGAAAGACCAAATGAATTACATTCACGGGTGCTTAATGGTACATGAATAAGCGTCCATTTTTATTCATCCACCAAAACTAGGATGGATGTTAACCCTTCCACTCAAAGGTTGGCACGTGTCAAACTAGTGATCAAAACTAGTGTAGATGTTCAACTAACCACTCTTAAAATGTTTTTTAGGTTGGATAGAAATATCACGTGACAACCTTTGAGTGAAAGGGTGAACATTCATACTAGTTTTGGTGAGAGGACAAAAATGGACTCATATGACAAATTGGCTAGAGATCTGCTGCTGAAACCTGGCTAGGTTTACTATTGATTGCAAATACAATCATACTATTATGGAAGGTTAGGCAGGTGATAATTATACCACTTGTGAATGGTGTCCAGAATGAGTGATATAACAGTGAAGATGCTGCCAAAGAGCAGCACATAATCACAGAAGCAAGCACTCATTGCTATACTCACACTGCAGTGGCTGTCCCTGGGCTTGCCCTCATACTGACAATAACCTAAAGCGCATTAATACAAAGAAACAAAGCGGCTTCCTATTATTTTCAGAAGTCAGAAGTTGTTCCAAAAATGAACTAGTGTATCAAAAAAGTAACAAAAAACCAATTGTTACCAACCAGCTAACATTTAAAATAATGATAATAATAAGCAAAAGCAAAAGCAAAAGCAAGAAAAATAAGCACCACCAAACTCCCACTATCAGGAGAAGTGCAAATTGAGAGAAGTTGCAAGAAGGCAATTTGCAATGTGACAAGATTTCAATTACAAACTTGCATCTCTGGTGCTGGTTGCACTTTCAGAGAACCGCATATTATATCATGACCAAGTAGCTTCTGCTTGTGCTCCAAAACTAAGACTTAAAATAAATAATAAATAAGAAGCCGGTAATTCTTTAGAACAGTAATGCTCATGAGGCTAACAACACCACCATGTACAATGCAATTTGCTTGAATCAATAATTGAGAAGTATGAAAACTTAGTACGCTCAAAGTTTTTTCTTAATGCTATACAATACATCTCAGGTGTGGAAACAATCCTCTTGAGCTCAATTGCAATTATAGTACACTAGATAACCAACAAACTCGAAAAAAAATAATTCAATCCTTCAAAATAGTGAAGACCTATTACTTGGCGAGCTCTTCTCATGAATTTCATCAAAATAAGACTTGTCATAATACTGCCAACTGTTCTGGCGATAAGAACTCTGCATCAATTTTAGAGAATGCATCTTCACCAATTTGAATGACAGTGCAAAGATTTAATAAGGAATAAGATGGAACTGGTGTATTGTCTGACTCATGTTTAGGTGCCAGATGTTCCTTGGAATCAAGCTCATTGGGCACGTTAGTAACCTGGCTTCCAGACTGATTTAAAAGCTGACGCTTCATTTCCAGGAAGGATTCGAAATCATCCCGACTCCGAGCTTTACTCAGATTATCAATCATATCGCTAAATGATGTATGTCTATCAACACATAAATCTCCTTCCTTCCTTGGTCTTTTGAGACCCTTAGAAGTATCTATTTCTTCGGCATAGGTAAAGCCATCTTCATCTATGACATCTCTTTCCTGTAACTTCTGCAACTGTCGATCCACAAGGTTCCTTATCCTCTTTCTGCAGTTATCCACCTCCTTAGAAGTAAACATAAGCTTCACTTTCATAGTGGTAACTAACTTCTGAAATTTCACCTCAGAAGAAGTGGGTTCAGCTTCATGCTGGCCATCTGACACGAGCCCCTCTGTGGAGAACGTTTCCTCCAATAAACTGGTGTTCCACACGTACCTATCAAATGCCTCATTCTCTGATTCAATGTTCCCTTCAATGTGCTCCTTCAACTTTGAAAATCTCCACTTATTTATATTCACAGCATCCTGAGAAACACAGACAATTTGGACATCCGGTGAACATTAAGAGCAAACTTGGAGACAGACCAAATGTGAACATTCAGAAACAACTAGATGGACGGAACCATTGTTGCCCGTACCTAACAGCTAACGTTCTTAATCAGTAATTATGTGAAGCGGCAAACTATCGAAAAGAATAGAAGTATACGAAGTGGTTGTGAATTTTCAAAACTAATTATACTTTTGAAATTTTAAGTAGCTTACTAAGTGATTGCCAGTGGAAAACAATGCAAAGAAAGAATTCCGCAAAGAGAAATTGAGCAATATACTATATATCCGAACCTTTTATAATCCAAGAAAATTGGGAACAATACAAGACATTCTCTAACTGTTAAACAATAATTTCAACACAAAATATTGCAAATATAAACTTGAAGAGCTATTGGTGACTACCTTCCGGGTGAGCGGCTTCTTTGCTCTCAGAGCATTGGCAATAGTTGTAGAGAATTGCTTAAGTGAAAACAACCTCCAAGAAGGCCTGGGGTGTGATGTAATTCTGTGAGCTTCATTAACTGGTGCTGCTTAAAATGTTAATTATTCAAGACTTGCCTGTTTGAAGGAACTTCAGGAGATGGTTGTTCGGATAAAGGGGCTGCAGAAGGTGGTACCTTATCCGGTAAAATACTGGTTTGTTTAAGAACTGCAGTATAAGCCCACAGAGCAGAGTTCTACATTAAACATAACGATGTTGAAAGAGTGTTACTCATCAAAGCAACAGATCTGATCCAACAGGAATCCACATATTGAAAGCATTTATAATATGTGGCTACTAGTTACAATCGTCTCATGCCAAAATGGCCCATCAATTCTAGCATATAACGGTAATGAATTCAATGTTCAAAAGCTCAAACCTCATATAAGAAAAACGGACTAAGATATATTATAGACTTGGACTTTATATATAAACAAAAGACTTAGGACTGTGGGCCTATCCCAGCACAGACCAACCAAGCTTGACCCAGTTAGAACTAGGCCTGGGCTAATAGTGATACCCTAGGCCAATGGTTCAGTTCTAAAGTTATCTTTAGAACCGATCATAAATATGATCCAGTCCTGGGCCCCACTTTCTTGGCTGAAACCAAATGTTTGTAACTTTTTTAATCCAACAAGATAGGTTGTAATAGATTATGTCTTCTACAGGAATCAAAACTATTAACATCATATATAAAGTGAACAATAGACAAAAAGCAATTTGGCATTGTTGTGATAGAATTAAACACCATATTTATGTTGGCAGGAATAAAGCTATACATTACCTGCAAGGCCCAATACTATTTATGGAGTCATGACCAACCTGGAACTGTAATAATGACTTAAAATGGGCTCAGGCCTGAGGTTTAAGGTCCAATATGTAACCTACCGCCATTTGGCCTTAAAAATCAAATGTGGTTTGGACACTGACCAAGATGAGTCCAGCCAAGCCTGATCCATTGCAACCCTAACACAACTGTTAATAGAAGTCAAAGCATGCATACCATGAATAAGACATGGATTTTGAGCTTTAAAGCAGCAATTCTTGCACGATTCGAATGGGCACCTGAAAAGTGAATTATAAGTGCACCAAAAGATTGTAAGGATAAAGGAAAGAGAAATGACAACATAGAACCAATCTGAACCACCTTTTGCTAATTAAACATCAATATAACAAAAATAAAATAAAAAGTACTGCAAAGGTGACGACACATAGAGCAGCTCTTACTAGAACCTTTAAGTCTAATCTATGATATCTATGCCATAAACTGTTAAAATCATAAACCAAAGTCCTTTGCCACACATATTCAAGAAGCCGTTATTTTGTCTCATCTAAAGTATGGTATTCCACCTAACGTCCTATTTACAGTTACACATCTATAGCAAATAACATAAACTTAACTTCCCGAGGAAAAGAAAATCACAATAAACTCAAAAGATAATAAAAGAGAAGATTGAGAAGGATCATTGTAGGGGATACTGCCTACCAGGTGTTCCCTGCTAATTAGTCATAATAAATCCGTTTTCCTGTGAAGTTACTGAAGTAGTCACAATAATGGGATTAGGATCAAAGATGGTATCAGTCCACTTCAAATTGATAGATCGTACAAAATCTGAAACCTTAAATGACGGGTTCATATCATATTCAGGTTTGGAATATAGCATAGCAGATATAGGCACAATATTAAATAACGAACATCCATATTAGGTGCCTTTATATGCCCATCATATTTAAACACTAAAAAAATAGTCCAAATGAATTATCTAAGATCGCATAAATGGCATAAAATCAAACCGTTTAAAGACAGTTAACAGGGAATAAATTTTATCAGAGAATCTTATGATATAAAGGAAATATAATAAAGAATCTACTTATTATATTCTTTATCTTACTCCATTGTCTGTTGCTGAAACAGTTGTTCTTATTCCAATGCAGCTCTTCTTTTGCCAATTTGCCTAACTTTTAGTATATAATCTTGTACTACAATAGCTTGACTGTTAAGGCAGCACCTAGGCTTCACAAATGCACTTAGATGCTAAGCAGTCCACTAGCCACCGGTCTCAAGGGCAGACCTACCTTAGGCCCTGGGAAGGGGGGAGGGTGCCCCCCTTTATATATATATATATATATATATATATATATATATATATATTTCGAAGAAGGTAAATTTTATTCAGGCCCCTTCGAGAGGCTACAAACTCAGCCCGAAGGCTTACAACCAATCCAGCCCAAAGGCCTATATATACAATCCCTAGTCCGAAGGTCCCACCCAGCCCGAAGGCTTACATCCCGGTCCGAATGCACCACCAACCCAGCCCGAAGGCTCCACGCCCGAAGGCACCATGTCCGAAGGCTCCATCCGGTCCGAAGGCCTCACGCAGTCGTAGCCGCACCTCACCGCACCAGATCCACCTGCACCGCACTTGCACCCGCATCGCATCCGTGCAACGTCCGGGCCGCACCGCACCGCTCCTTGCGCCTGCACTGCAACCAACCACCACTCGACCATTTAATTCCCCTAAAGGGGAATTAATGGCGCCGGGGGGTCTCGATCCTACGACCACCCCCATCCAGGTGTATTGGCCTTAACCGTTGGGCTAGACGTCATATATATATATATATATATATATATATATATATATATATATATATATATATATATATATCCAGAAATGATCTAGAACCACCCAGGTGGTTCCATATTAATATGTTACATGGGTTGGATTGGAATTGAGATTAAAAGGTGTAGACCGCACCACATTTTAATCTCAACCACTCAGTCCCAGTCCAACTAATGTAACATAGAGTGGTTCCATAATATGAAACCACCCGGGTGGTTCTATAGCATTACACACACACACACACACACACACACACACACACACACACACATATATATATATATATATATATATATATATATATATATATATATATATATAATGTTTTATGATAAATTCACAACCAAGTAATAGTCTAGTTGGTTAGTGTACATGGTTTTAATTAACCAAAAGGTCTCAAGTTGAATCCTTAATGTCCCCTTAAAAATTTTAATTTACGGTATTTTCATCCGCCCCCAGAAGAAACTTGTGGGTCCTCCCTGACCGGACTGTTATAGTGAACAGAGATGTATAGCACATTTGTTCTTTCCAAGAGACATCCATCGCTATATTATGTCACATGGATATGGATACGTCGACATGAAAATTTGAAAAACTAAGATATGCTGCCAAAGGAATATGGCAACAAATAAATAGTTGCACTGTATTAACCTAAGTTTTTTTTATATAAATAGAAACAAAAGATAATTAATGAGAGGCCTAAAAATAGTTATTTTATCACGAGAAATGAAAGTAGAGAAGCTGATTAGCCACAGGAGAGTGAATGGAAGTTTTTTAAATTACAAAATCTATATGATAAAAACGCATCCATACTTAATATGTCAAGAGCATTGTTTCATCTTCTTCTCACTAGCATTAGTATTGTTTTATCCTCCATTACTCGTAGATATGCCTTATATTTAGTTAGGAATGTTTCAAAATCTAGGATAAGTTATGGAATGTATCTGACGTATCCTTGAAGTAACTGAAGTATCCAAGTAACCTATATGACAGCATATCAGTAAGGTACATCCATTGAAGTATCCATGCAACAGACTATATTTACCAGTGTAAATGTGTAATCAAAGTATAAAATTTAATGATGAAGATACTTGTAAGTAACAATGTAATTAATAGGTATAGAAAAGAAGAAAAAGAAATGAAATTAATAGGTAGATCAACGCACTTGGAACGAGCAACATTGCCACACTTAATACACTTAGGCTTGTTAAGACCACGCCTACTTTGCGTTGGACGGTCAATGACAGTCAAGATTTGGGGCGTTGTGCCCCCGTTTATGGGTGGAGTTGTTACGACAAGGTCCCCAGCCTTCTTATCATCAGGGGTGGGAGATGAAGCAGCCATTTAATTCTCTATACACAAACTGCAATGGAAAAAAGATAACATGAAATTGGGGTGAGTTAGAGAAACTTTCATTGCTAGGCTCAAACTTAGAAGAGTAAGCACATTTTAAATTAGTTCTCGAAAAGCTACAAAGAAAAAGAATGGGCAAGCACCTTTTCTCCTCATTTTTTTCAAAAAAAGAAGAAGGCATGTCTGAAAAGCAAAAACCATATGTGATTTGAAATAACACAAGGTCATACAAGTATATTCCTCTCAATGCAAACTGATACTGGATGAACTCTCGATCTACAATAAGAAAGCCTAATAAGAAAGAAAGAAAAAATCATACAGGAGGATTTTCTCAAGCATAAATCTAGCTAGAGCTTAAAGAATAGCAAGTTTCAAATAGCAGTAGAAATGTTCAATAGAGATACAAAGTCTGTTTCATCCAAGCCTTGTGTACTGTGTTTCATTTGTGAAAGAAACGATGTATAACATGAGAATGGTGTGGATTCTGGATCTAAATAATGCCTATAGATGACAATTCACTCAAGCAGACAATACCATTATGTCAGCTTATAGGCATTTGAAAAACTTAAACTAGTTTTACAGGGAGCCTACGACCTGTACAAACATATTTTAACCCGTAATTAGTTAATAACCTACTAATGGCATGTAATGTTGCTACAAGACAGTATACAAAACCTTCGACGTGGACTTTTGCAGAATCCTCACACTTAAACACTATCCCTTCCAACTGTTATGGTAAAATAGAATAGCAACTAGCAAGAGAAACATAAAAACAATAAAACACAGAAAGCAACAATGTTCAGCATGTTAAGCAGAGGTGAGGAAAAAGTTTACTTTACGAAGGAAGGAAGGCTTATTCTGCGGGGTATGTTTTGGATGAATTAGATCCCATAACTATAGCCAAGGAATCAATGAGCCTGGATTGGAGTCAAGGAAATATAATTCTTGGTAGCATTTGGCAGTGAATTAGGGAGAATCTTGGAACTATCATAAGCACGAACGACAACGAATTATAGGAGGTTTGCCCAGAATTGAGGGATCATAATTCCTAGTGTGCCAAAATGGCATTTCTCAGAAAATAGACTCTAATTCCACATTTTTTCTCCCTAATTCCTCCAACCAAACAGTACCTGTAAGTTCTCTTTTCTAAAAAAGGAAGCGCACAATATTAACGCACCGCATCTTGATCTCTTGATCTTTCTAACATATCAGAATTGCTCTACAAAACTTGTTATATAAATTTCTCAACCAGCACTGCCAATATGGCTCGTAAATTAGCTTCGTTATTATTTTTGCAACTGAAGTATGTCAATTATATTCCCAAAAGCACGGTTCAGAAACTCTTCCCATTCTAGCCATCAATGCTGATTGTCAAAGACAACGCTAGTATGGGTACTCCACCCTACAAAACTAAACTTTCTTGTGTCCATCCGTGTCCAGCATGACACGTGTTTGTGTCCAACAGTTGAAGCTGTCTATATTCAATGAACTATAAAATAATCAAAATAAGAAGAGAAATAATCCCAAGATCCTTTGATTTCTTTCTCAGATATATAAAAATAAAAAACCAAACTATATATTGATGAAGTATGGCACTGAAAGAGAAAGTGCGCTAGTGTTACTTTCATAAAACCCTAACCCTAATTACATGAAATTGGAAGAAAATAACCCAAAACCCCCCATTCCTAAATTAGAATAGAGAGAGAGAGAGAGACGAAGAAACGAAACTAAACGAAACGAAACAAAACACAAACCTGAAGTCGGTGACGGCGGCAATATTCTGACGTGGAAGGCGGAGGCGGCGCGGGGGGTGGCGGGGTGGAGGTTGGTGATTAGGCAAGTGGTTAAGAAAGAGAGAGAGGGTCGGGTTGGAGAAGTTAATGAAAGCATCCGATAAATTAAGATGAAACTCTATAGGCACTACATAGATTGGTTAGGATAGTCCAAATTTTTTTCAGTTTATTTAAAATTTGTCATCAAATGTTTTTACTTGAGAAGAGTCCAAATCCTCGTATAAAAGTCAATGACTTCTATTTTCAGTCCAAATTTTATTTTTCCAAGCCTGTAACAAAGGAAGAAGAAGAAGAAAAAGAAGCAGCAACAGTCCAGCGTCGTCGCCGCTGTCCGTCCCGCACTCTGTCGTCGTTGTCAGCCCCACGTCGCCCCCGCTAACCGCAGCCCCGCGTCGTCGCCACCGTCCGCCCCGTACCCCTCACCTCCGTCCCACGTCGTCCCCTCCTCCTCCTCCTCCTCCTCCATTCTCCTCCTTCCTTCTTCATTCTCCTCCATGGCAGCGGATACACGCACGACGGCGCTGCGGTCATCTACGACGGCGAGATGAACGGAGACGATTGGGAATGGGTCGACGAACACACGAACACGACGGCGTTGTAGTCAGCCACGGCAGCAACTTGCTGCCTGTCACGACCCGCACCCGGAATTTAGGGCACGAGTACGTGGGTACGTCCAGCCTACGCCGCAGCATCGGCGGTAGAACGCTGTCTAGGTCAATACACTATCTAAACAATCTCACACGAGTATCCAACTCCATAAGGAGACACAGTTATCATAATATAATATGGAATACTCAATCACAGAAACTAAAGCACGATGAGATATCGAAGAAAATAAATAAAATACAACACAAGTCCAAACAACAAAATAATCTAACCTGCAAACAATAACATCCAAGTCTCCAAGTATGCCGGAAACAAGTCCTCTAAGTCGCAGTCTGAAAAAATATTTTCAGTCAGGATGGAACGAAGTACATCTCTAATAACAGTTCTAAATCAATAATATAAACTATGTAGCAGTAAATAGATGTAAATATACAAGATGCATATATATGTACAAGAGATACACAATAAAGAAAATACTGGAAATAAATACGGGAATGAATAATATGACAATGAACAAGAACACTAATGACTAAGTATGTGAGTACTAGCTTTAACATGTGATCGGCTTGGGAACTTGTACATGAATAATGGCCTGGTTAGTCATACGTGTGGTGTATGACCAACACTAACATGAAAACAAGACTTGTACATGAAGGGTATGATCACATATCTACACTAAAATACTCCCCACCCTCGACTGGTATAGTAGATCCAACCATGGTACGCTATGGCACGGGACTCCCCAAGAAGATAGCGACTCTTCCCGAGAATCAGTGTATGTACATGTACAAGATAATCAATGGAACAAGACTTGCATAAGATACACCATGAACAAGGAATAACATCTCATGACGAGATCCGAATATACCAATTCGTGTAACCATCGTGTCAAAAAATATGGATATCTACACTAAATACAATGAACATAGAGAATATCATAAACAAGAAACTATCAGAGAATGTACTCGCCTGGGGTCCTTAGCTGGCAATACCAATGTCCTGTTCCTGAAGTCTCGCAGGACGATCCAATGGTCCTATATACATATAATATAATACAATACAGCATCAGCCATTTCACTAGCACATACACAACCATAATTATACTGAACTCAGGGTTACACTAGGGTGACACTGGTCAACTAGGATCAAGTGTACGTCTCTAGCTGCACGAGTGTCACGTCTGCAATTGCTGTACAAAGTCAGACAGTCAAACACTAACAGGGCTTGCCAGTACGTCAGTGTACATAAGGCAGTCTACTCACAATTCTCAAGGTCACATGGTCAATGTAATTACGGGATATCCGTAATTAACACTAGGGTCTCATAGTACATCTACAAATATATATATATATATATATATATATATATATATATATATATATATATATATATATATAGTCCTAACTATCATTTAGCATTATTACTTACAATATATATATATATATATATATATATATATATATATATATATATATATATATATATATATATATATGTGTGTGTGTGTGTGTGTGTGTGTGTGTGTGTGTGTATAACAACCAATAATTATATGCATACCAATTGAATAATATACATATATGCGTACGTATACACATACGAGTTGGGTTTATTTGCAGGGTCTCTAGAGATCGACATCTAATAAATTTGTCATAACACGACACGCTAACACCCTATCATCATTCACGTACATATACACAAACAAAACACAAGTCTAACACTTCTCACCTCGGCCTCGGCGTCCACGAACGGGGTCGACGATGATGGCAATGTTGACGATGATGGTAATGATGAGGGTGATGATGAGATGATGATGAGAAGGCTGCTCCGGTCGGGTCTGGGGAAGTCCGACGAGGGGGAGGAGATGAGGGCAGGTCATGGAGGAGGTGATGTCGATGAGTCATCGAGGGAGATGCTCGGTTCAGTGGGCTGCTGGAGGCGTTTCGTCGATCGTGAGGGGACGTTCAGGCGAATGGCAGCGGGGTCGGGATCCGCCCAGGCGAGTGTTGGCGGTCGTGCAGGCGGGTACAGCGGCTTTCAGGCGGTCGGGTTGGCTTCAGGCGGGCGCTGGAGGAGAACGGCGGGAGCATGCGGCTCAGGTCAGCGGGTGCAGGCAGTCGTGGCAAGGCTTCCGGCGGGTTGCAGGCGGCTCAGGTCAGCGAGTGCAGCGTTCAGCGAGTCAGGATCGGGACAGGCGAGCGGGGCTGCTCGGCTGGGCATTCAGCGGGGTCGGGCACAGCGGCTCAGGCGGTTGGCGGCGGGAGGATGTGATGAGGGTGATGATGGGAGGCGGTCGGGGTTCTGCTCCGGCGAGACTCCGGTGGGTTGAATGGGAAGAAGGAGAGCACAGGAGATGGGGGGGGAAGTCGGCTGGAAGTAAGTTTGGGTTGAAAGAAAAATAAAGGAAAAGGGTTATATATATATATATATATATATATATATATATATATATATATATATATATAAGGTTGGGTGTTGAGGTTGACCTAGAAAGGTGGGCTTGGTCAACATCCTCATTGGGATTGGGCTTGGCTTGTCATGTAGGTATTTGGAGGGCTAGGATTGTATTATTTGAAAATGGGGGACCAAGGTTCAATGTGGGTTGATGTTGAGTGTTACACACTCCAAAAATTATGAAAAAAAATTCACATGAAGGAGAAATGGGTTTCTTCATGTATTGTCCAATGGGCTGGACACCTTAATGCACTTTTGCATAAAAGTGCCCAACAATTGAGAAATTACACAAAGAAGGGTTTTGGATTAATTTAATTAAAATTAATATAATGGGTGTTCTAGAAGTAATTAGAAGTACATGGGGCTAAAATTAGGTAGGACACAAGTGTCATGGACATAGAGGACTCAGGATAGAATATTATCATAATTTGAGTTGCACAAAATGGATCGAGATTGTGTCTCCAATTTCGATTGGAACGCACAAAGATACAAAGTTGGATTTATTTAGAATTAAAAATAAACGTCTACGACGAAAATTGTGAGACTAAAATGTAGCACAAGAGAGCATAATTATAAGTCACACAAAGGTCAGAATAGAAGGCAGACACGTCTAGGACAAGAGTGTGAAATTTGTTGGAAGGCAAAAGCTAGGGTAGCGCTCTAAATATCGAAGCAACAGTAAGGCACAATAATTAAATAAAATCACAATAATAAATTATAACCTTAATAATTAATCCTAAAAATACTAATAAAAATACATGATCCTATAATTTGGTCAGGGCTTCATCTAGTGGGCCTCTAGGTCTAGTCTACTAACTCATGTATTAAGAACACTACATAAAATATATATATAAATACACATATCATGCAAATATAAATACACACAATATTTATATATATATAAAATGACAAAATTACCCCTATTTCAGGATGTGGTAGTGACAAGTCTACCCTCCTTAGAAAAATTTCGTCCTCAAAATTTAAAATCCTCAATTGTTGTATTTATTATTATTTTTTCATCAAAATTTAAATTCATCAAGCCATATAATCATGAAGTAAATCCATATTGTTATTTCACAATCTTCAAAATTCTATAAATATCACATTCCAAAAAATCTTCAAATTTAAAACCAAATTCTATTCTTATCACAATCTCCTCCAAAATATTGAGTTTAATAACTAAATACTCAAAAATTTGATATCCAATCCTCTAATTTAAATCCAATCAAAGCATATATATAAAATCTAAAATCTCATCCCAAAAATTTGATTTCAAACTCTAATCCATTAGTGATCTTATTCCTCGATTTCTTTTTTCCCCACACAATACTCAAACAATGTAATAGTTACGAAGTCTTCAAATACAACATTCAATCATAAGGTTTTTTTTTAATTTATATCTTCTAGTCAATAGATATACTGATAATTTTCTTAATTCCTCAAAATTTAATGACAATTTCAATCATATCGTAATCTTCATAAAAATGAATAATTTTAACAAATCGTCAATTGTGCCATATTAAGTTCTCAACTCTTTATTTAAATTAATGTTTATCCTCAAATTTTAAGTACATTGTCTCTCTCTGTCCAGTCGTAACCTCTCCATTAATCTTCACTACGGTCAAACCCCCAACAATCAAGGTCCAAGAAAATCCTACCTACAGTCATACAACATGCAATCTAGAAAATGTATGGTCTATGGTCTATTTTGTCATAGTATTGCATTCTCTGTCGGGTGTACTACTAACTACATTCTAGCAAGAAGATCATTGATATAAGCTACGGTACTAAGGAATCAATCAATCAATCAAATAGGCGGAAAAGGAACAGAAGGAAGGAAAAGAACAGAACCTGCTAACACATCACCTGGACATCTTCAACCTATATCATACACTTAACTATGGCACATTCACTCACTAATTCCTATACCTATACACTGATACCCATATCAACTAATCACCAGTCCACAAGATATCCATGGATACATCCACATTGCACACACCTGTCTATTAATACCAAAATCTGATACCAAGGACCTCTAAAACAATCATAGGTCAAATGATGCACCCAAAGTTTGATACCTCTATCTCTTTAGGTACCACAGTTTTTACTACTAGCACACCCACTGCTAGCTCTCTTACTTACTACAATTGTTTATACTGGTTGTTCTTATCACACAAGTGCACACCAAGTACAACACACCACACTAAGTACTACTCCTTCTAATACAACTTTAGATGGACACCCAAGTCTGTTTGCAGTGCCATCTCAAGCATGCTCAAGCCAACAGATCCTTACACATGCACTTCATCCACTCATATACTGTTATACATTTCTTATCCACCATAAAATTTTATCCTCAAAATAAAATCCTCAAAATTTACCTTCTCGAACAATTTAAAGTAAAATGTATATACCTTCCTCAAAAGTCAAATACTCAAATATTAAAATAAAATTTTAATCACTTCCAACAATCTTTATAGCTTTGACTATGTTTATTGAATTAAATTTGAATCCTCAAAATTTTAATAACATAAAATCTCAACTCCTCAAAATTCTTAAAAATTGAAATTTATTTCCAATCTTCAAATCATAATTTAAATCCACATCTTGTAGTCCAATAGCTCTAATGTTAATCTTTCTCACTGTCCTCATCAACATATGTCATCAGAAGATACCGTAAATTAATCCATAAAATTTATCTCGATATGAAATCAAACTCAACAATGACACTAAGAATTTAATTTAACAACTGATCAACAAGAATCAAATTCAACAAGTGAGAACGGACGAAAACAAGAAAAAAGATTTAAATTGGAAATTATAATAAGATTCTCAAGGGTCGTCCCGGGAATCTCTCAAGGAATTTTGTGATTGAGTATCCTCTCTCATCCTAGTATCCTATGTCCTATATCCTATCGCAGGCACGCAGTAGTACAACTAAGACGTCGCACTACCACGACATCGCACTACTTGCGAAGCCTGACCTGCATGGGCCGCCACTAAAAATGTGTCACGACCCGTACCTAGAATTTGGGGCACGAGTACATGGGTACGTCCAGCCTACGCCGCAGCATCGACGGTAGAACGCTGTCTAGGTCAATACACTATCTAAACAATCTCACACGAGTATCCAACTCCATAAGGAGACACATATATCATAATATAATATGGAATACTCAATTACAGAAACTAAAGCACGATGAGATCGAAGAAAATAAATGAAATACAACACAAGTCTAAACAACAAAATAATTTAACCTGCAAACAATAACATCCAAGTCTCCAAGTATGCCGGAAACAAGTCCTCTAAGTCGCAGTCTGGAAAAATATTTTCAGTCAGGATGGAACGAAGTACATCTCTAATAACAGTTCTAAATCAATAATATAAACTATGTAGCAGTAAATAGATGTAAATATACAAGATGCATATATATGTACAAGAGATACACAATAAAGGAAATACTGAAAATAAATACGGGAATGAATAATATGACAATGAACAAGAACACTAATGACTAAGTGTGTGAGTACTAGCTTTAACATGTGATCAACTTGGAAACTTGTACATGAATAATGGTCTGGTTAGTCATACGTGTGGTGTATGACCAACACTAACAGGAAAACAAGACTTGTACATGAAGGATATGATCACATATCTACACTAAAATACTTTCCACCCCCGACTAGTATAGTAGATCCAACCATGGTACGCTATGGCACGGGATTCCCCAAGAAGATAGCGACTCTTCGCGAGAATCAGTGTATGTACATGTACAAGATAATCAATGGAACATGACTTGCACAAGATACACAATGAACAAGGAATAACATCTCATGACGAGATCCGAATATACCAATCTGTGTAACCATCGTGTCAAAAAATATGGATATCTACACTAAATACAATGAACATAGAAGATATCATAAACAAAAAACTATCAGAGAATGTACTTGCTTGGGGTCCTTAGCTGGCAATACCAATGTCCTGCTCCTGAAGTCTCACAGGACGATCCAATGGTCCTATATACATATAATATAATATAATACAGCATCAGCCATTTCACTAGCATATACACAACCATGATTATACTGAACTTAGGGCTACACTAGGGTGACACTGGTCAACTAGGGTCAAGTGTACGTCTCTAGCTGCACGGGTGTCACGTTTGCAATTGCTGTGTAAAGTCAGTCAGTCAAACACTAACGGGGCTTGCCAGTACGTCAGTGTACATAAGGCAGTCTACTCACAATTCTCAAGGTCACATGGTCAATGTAATTACGGGATATCCGTAATTAACACTAGGGTCTCATAGTACATCTTCAAATATATATATATATATATATATATATATATATATATATATATATATATATATATATATATATATATAATGCTAAATGATAGTTTGGACTATATATATATATGTGTGTGTGTGTGTGTGTGTAACAACCAATAATTATATACATACCAATTGAATAATATACATATACGCGTACGTATACGCATACGAGTTGGGTTTATTTGCAGGGTCTCTAGAGATCGACATCTAATAAATTTGTCATAACACGACACACTAACACCCTATCATCATTCACGTACATATACACAAACAAAACATAAGTCTAACACTTCTCACCTCGTCCTCGGCGTGTACGAACGAGGTCGACGATGTTGACGATGATGGTGATGATGAGGGTGATGATGGGATAATGATGAGAAGGCTGCTCCGGTCGGGTCTGGGGAAGTCCGGCGAGGGGGAGTAGATGAGGGTAGGTCGTGGAGGAGGTGATGTCGATGAGTCGTTGAGGGAGATGCTCGGTTCAGTGGGCTGCTGGAGGCGTTCCGTCGATCGTGAGGGGACGTTCAGGCGAATGGCAATGGGGTCAGGATCTGCCCAGGCGAGTGATGGCGGTCGTGCAGGCGGGTGCAGCGGCTTTCAAGCGGTAGGGTTGGCTTCAGGCGGGCGCTGGAGGAGAATGGCGGGAGCAGGCGGCTCAGGTCAGCGGGTGCAGGCGGTCGTGGCAAGGCTTCCGGCGGGTTGCAAGCGGCTCAGGTCAGCGGGTGCAGCGTTCAGCAGGTCAGGATCGGGACAGGCGAGCGGGGCTGCTCGGCTGGGCGTTCAGCGGGGTCGGGCACAGCGGCTCAGGCGGTTGGCGGCGGGAGGATGTGATGAGGGTGATGATGGGAGGCGGTCGGGGTTCTGCTCCGGCGAGACTCCGGTGGGTTGAAGGGGAAGAAGGAGAGCACATGAGATGGGGGGGAAAAGTCGGCTGGAAGTAAGTTTGGGTTGAAAGAAAAAAAAAGAAAGGAAAAAGGGTTATATATATATATATATATATATATATATATATATATATATATATATATATATATATATATATATAATTAGGGTTGGGTGTTGAGATTGACCTAGAAAGGTGGGCTTGGTCAACATCCTCATTGGGATTGGGCTTGGCTTGTCATGTAGGTATTTGGAGGGCTAGGATTGCATTGTTTGAAAATGGGGGACCAAGGTTCAATGTGGGTTAATGTTGAGTGTTACACACTACAAAAATTATGAAGGAAATTCACATGAAGGAGAAATGAGTTTCTTCATGTATTGTGTCCACTGGGGTGGACACCTTAATGCACTTTTGCATAAAAGTGTCAAACAATTAGAAAATTACACAAAGAGGGGTTTTGGATTAATTTAATTAAAATTAATATAACTGGTGTTCTAGAAATAATTAGAAGTACATGGGACTAAAGTTAGGTAGGACACAAGTGTCATGGACATAGAGGACTCAAGATAGAATATTATCATAATTTGGGTTGCACAAAATGGATCGAGATTGTGTCTCCAATTTCGATTGGAACGCACAAAGATACAAAGTTGGATTTATTTAGAATTAAAAATAAACGTCTGCGACGAAAATTGTGCGACTAAAATGTAGCACAAGAGAGCATAATTATAAGTCACACAAAAGTCAGAATAGAAGGCATGCACGTCTAGGACAAGGGTGTAGAATTTGTTGGAAGGCAAAAGCTATGGTAGCACTCTAAATATCGAAGCAACGTATAGCACTCTAAATATCGAAGCAACGTAAGACACAACAATTAAATAAAATCACAATAATAAATTACAACCTTAATAATTAATCCTAAAAATACTAATAAAAATCCATGATCCTATAATTTAGTCAGGGCTTCATCTAGTGGGCCTCTAGGTCTAGTCTACTAACTCATGCATTAAGAACACTACATAAAATATATATATAAATACACATATCATGCAATTATAAATACACACAATATTTATATATATATATATATATAAAATAAAAAAATTACCTCTATTTCAGGATGTAGTAGTGACACTGCCAACTGTGCTCGATCGATCGACCGGCGCGCACGCGGAGAAGACTTTGGCCAGATGCTCGTCGGAGCGTGGCGAAGGTCGGGCTGTGGAGAAGGAGGAACAAGAAGGACGGGAGGAGGAGGAGTTGGTTGTGATCCAAAAATCGACGCTCCGACGTAATCGAAAGAGTTGCAGGTCGCCGCCTCCTCCTCCTCCTCCGCCTCCGGCGGTTGAGGTTGGGGTTTTAAAATTTTGAAGAGAGAGAGTAAAAATTTAGAATGGAAATTTTTTGGGAAGGTTTGGAAGGATTGGGCTGTCATGAGTAAATTTTGGGATATCCTAAATAAAAGTTACAAAAATCTGAATAGTCTTGAAGTAATGGACTATCATAAACAAACTATTTAAGTACCTATAGAATTTATCTAAATTAAAACCACTGTTGTTGTCTGGAAAGGCGGAAACTTGAATGAGGCCTGTTATTGCGTCGGGTTTTTGACCCGGATCCGATTCGTATGTGACGGACCATGGGTTCATAGTTTTTGCTTTTGGATAGAATTACTCATTTGGGCCAATAATAGTCCTTTTCTGTGTTCTAATATTTAGCTACAAAGCTGGCCCCATTTTGGTGAGCCCGTCTACTGTCATTAAAGAGCTCATAGGCCAATTTTTTGAAAATGAATTTAAATTCCAAGTCTTTATATGCTTAGTACAATTGCAAATGCAAATACATACATGTTGTATCACCCTGTCGCTCTGCTCCAGCAACCTAATGTCAAGGTTAGTTGTTATCTCATGTGAACAGTGTTGCCGGAGCGACAGGATGAGAGCAGCTTGGGAGGTATAGGTAAACAAAATTTTGACATTTAAGTTGTAAGTAACCAAAAATTATTCAGTGGACCGGACTCACCACGTGGCAGTGGGTGAACCTGGAGTCTCACCAAATAGTCTCATATGTAAGAATCACTCTGTCAGGTTACTGAACAAGCACCAGCCAGATATAATCAATTCAGCATCCTGAAGATGGTGAAAAAAAAAAAAGCCTCAAAGGCGCAGGCACAATTCACAACACAAGCTACATGAAACATTACAATGACTGCAGATTGAGATTGGAAAGACCAAAATGCAACTGTTAAGAAACTAGGAATACGTTACAGCTACTTCAGCTGTTTTAGGACGCATCAGAAATCTACCAAGCATATATGCCTTCTAAAGCAATGAAAGTGTAATTGACACAGCAAAAAAAAAAAACAGAAACAGAAACATGAATCAACAAGGCATATGTGCCAACAATGAAGGTGATGCTTTAACCAAAACATACACAATTTATTGTCTTCGAGTTGCCTCAGCATTCAAGCCGCCCGTTATTCTATTAAGATTGAATTATGCGCTTAGCCTGTCAATGCAGCATTAAGTGCACTGTGGACATCCACCCCAATTTGTGCTTCAGCCTTCTCTACGTCTGTCGAGGCAGAGCTAAGCTTCTGAGTGAAGTCAGCAAGTCCCTTTTGGACAGCTTGGATCAATCTGGTCAACAGGAACAGCCTCCACAGCCACTATATCGGCATAAGAGTTTGCATGGATGAAAGCAAACCCGCTGCTGACGAAGTACTTGGTCACATCTGACCCATCGTGCACAGAAAGTAGGCCTGGCTTGAGCTCAGCTATGGTAGCAACATGTCCAGGAAGCACACCCATTTGCCCAGATGTTGCTGGGACGATAACCATATCAACCTGGTACGAGAACAAATTGCATAATTGCAAGGTAGAGTTTCCAGAAAAAATTGTCATAAAAGCAAAAGCCAAAATAAGTGACTCAAACAAAACTGTCAATAGAAGCAACTGCAGTTTAGTTAGAAATTGCAAGTGGGAAAGAATTGGTGCAGCAGTTGATATATAAAAAAAGTGCATCATTTTTTTCGCAAAAATATAAGAACACTCATCTAAGGTGCTGTTTGTTTGCACCTCTGAAGACTAAATAGGAGAAAGTTCCATACTTCAGGGGCATTACATGTTTGTTTGGTTGCCAACAAATTCAGAGGCAATGTCTAAATTTTGCTCTAAAATATTCAGAGGTAAAACAACCTCTAAAATATAACATTTGAATCTGAACAAAAGTTTCAGACTTTAGACCTTCAGATTCATATGACAAAACAAACAGCATCTAAGAATACAGAAATCAAACAAAATGTGGGATTACTACATCCCTTCCAAAATTTTCCTCAAGGACTGCCAAGATTACGTACTTACTTTAATGCAAAATCAAGCAAGCAAAAACTGATTATATGAAGGATAGATTGCAATTCCAGCACATAGTTTGTTGGGTATATTTATTATCTATTACCACTTCAAAAATAAAGAGTATATTGCCCCAAAACCTCCCTATCCACCACAGCATATTCTCTCTCAACCATTCCTGCTGCCCTCCCCTGCTATCCACTCCTTTGGTCAGCTCCTCTAGCAACCACCACTCTAGCCAGCAGTTACAGCAGCAACTCAGCACTGGTGCTTGTGTGAGTGTTTGGGGAGAGAATGGAGGGTTGGGACAATAGATACCGGCAAGACAGCAGATGATGATGACGGCTGTAGAGATGAGGCGATGAGAGTAAAGGAAGAAGGGAGACAGGCGGTTGACAGTGGAGGAATAAGAGGGAGGTGGCAGCTGCATTCTTGATGATTGTACTGTTGGGAATTTTACTGTAGATTATTTTAGAAATTAAATTAAATTATAAGGACTACTATGTGCAATGACAAAGTTTAACCACAAATATTACATAAAAGGTCACGTCAAGAAGAATCGCCTCTAATAGCCTGTCATGAAAGCTATATCAATTCTTTTCTTGAGCTTTCTCGTCCATCGTAGCCGTCTCATATGGGATAAGCCTTGGCTGATGATGATCACATAGGGTCATGTGGGTCAAAATCTTTGACAGAGAGCCTTGTAGCAACCTACTTTATAAAAGATAATGTTAAAAAGGATCTCTTAATTTTAAGCTAAATGTTTCGGTGGTCTTCTGTAACTTAACTAATATAATTATAATGCTACATTCGACGACGAGTCGCTGATCAAGGAATTTTTTTAAGAAAAAAATAACTTCACAGCTATGGTATTTCTTGTGAAGTGTATTAACATAGTAGAAAGAGAGGAACGCTTCATGAACAGACATCATTGAAATATTATCTTGGCATTTTCTGTAAAATGAGAGAGATAGGGAGCAGCACCATACGCCGTCAAGCTTAGACCGGTTAGGGCTCAGGTTGAAACCATTCAAATCCTTTTCAACCATTAGATTTATATTTCGAGCCTAGATCTTATATAGCTATGTTCTGCAACTGCATACAACACACCTTTCAAAATAAGTAGGTCCACCTCTTCCCTACCACATGCTGGTGCATGTAATTGCAATTATTACTTATGAGGCAATGACCAAAGACACCCACAACGCTCCTGTCTCCAAATCTTTATTGAAATTGTTGTTGTTAAGGTTACATGAGAAGAAAATATCACAACTATTGATTGAGAAAAATAAAGAGGAAGATAGAGATGGGTGGCCTCTGGTCCATGACTCCATTCTGAGCATGAAACTCCAAAATTTGTGCAATATCTGTGTTACTGTGTCACATCGTGTAGGACATGTATCGGACACACCAAAGACAATCCAAAATACTCTAGAACATGCCAACATTGTCGTCATATCCATGTCCCTGTGCCTGAATTGCGTCATTAAACAAGTATATCAAAAACGTGCAAAGTAGTGGCCATGTTAAACATGTATATCAAAGCCCAAGGTTAAAACTAAGACAACTTATGGAGGAGCAATCTGTTGCTGCAGTGCGATTAGCAACATTTTGGACTAATCGGATGTATGTTGCTTCAAGACAAGTTGTGATGGTTCAGTCTTCAAAAGGTAATTTTGGGTTGGATCTGAAGTGAGTGATGAGTGTATGCTGTTGTCTCCATTCTCCAAGATTCAGGCCTAAGGTGGAGCACATTGGAAAATAGAGTCACAATAGTCAATCAAGGTTGTTTGGGCTCATCAAATACAACCAAGGGTGAATATTGCAGGGTTTGTGTCTTCCAGACTTCAGAGCATATATAGATGATTGGTCGAGGACACGATAAAGGGGTTCTCTTTTGAGTCAATTTGGTCATGCCCACCACATCAGGTCCTCTTTGAAACACACCATGTTTCATCAGCGATTAGGATTGTCATTATCCAAACAAGTTTAAAATGATCAAGCTTTAAGTGTAGTGCTATCACCGGACAGGATCATACCTACCACAACAATCAAAACTTGACAACTATACACAATGGCACAAGCAATCCAAGAAGATAACCACTCAAATTACTTCCCGAGGTATTCTAACTTTCCTCGTAATTTTATATCTCCACTTTACTTACATTGCGCTGTCGCTCCCATCATTCCTTGCACGTCGACTACTGCAATTTTATACAGTAACTGTGAGTAATAACCAATGATTAATGCACGAGAATTTGCTCTTATTTCTCATGAGAGGCTATATAGATTTCTTTTCCCAAGTAATTCTAAAGAAGGAAGCACCAAATTTCTAATGAAGGGCAAGCAAATCAACAGATACAATCGATCGATAGCGTGTAATCTATGTTGTGTGAACACGAATACGACTAATACGTAACATTGTGTCCAACGCAATGCCAGACAAGGACATGGCACGGAAATTTCGGAGTGTCGGTGATTCCTAGGGTTTAACCCACTGACCATCAAACCCGATTTTTGGTTCAGTGGTGATCCGACAGAAAAATATTAGTCAACAAAACATCAGATTCAGCAACGATCAATGGTCACAAACAAACAAACAAAAACTAATTTTTTTCAGAGATCAAACATAAATAATCAATATGAGAGAGAGTGAGAGAACAAAGAATCGAACCTCTTTGGAGGAGACCTCGGATTGGTAGGGCAGGACGAAGTTGACGGTGAGCTTCGACGGGATCGCGGACGGAGTCGGGGGCCTCGGCTTAATGAAGGAGAGCGGGGTCTTTGGCGGCTCCACGTTGGGCGAGATCTTCTTCCACGCCTCCACGAACGCCGAGTCCTCCGCCGCCGCCGCCGCGATGTCGGTGGAGAACAGCCTAGCGAGGGTGGCGGTGGTGGCGGTGGAGGCGGATGGGCGGCGGAGGATACGTGCGGCCGGGCGATACATCGTTCTCGTCGCCGGCGATAGTTAGGGTTTTGGTCGGGGGCGGACTTGTAATGGAGGCGATGATGATGAATGTACGCGAGGAGGAGGAGGACTAGGAAAGGGTGTTAAATTGGAGATTGTAAACGGGGTTTTACTTTTAGAGTCTAATATAATACGGAAATTTTTTTTTTTTAAAAGGTACGAATTATAGCATAGCGAAAAATGGAAAAAAAAAATTGATATTTTACAACGAGGGGATAACTCGCTATATTAGTTGGCGGGGTTAAACGTAACTTGACACGCTCGCCAACTTAGTTGGCGGGGTCAAATGACTCGCCAAGGGATTAAACGTAACTGGGCACGCTCGCCAACTTAGTTGGCGGGATCAAAGGGCTCGTCAACTCAGTTGGCGAGCTAGGGTGTGGGGGGCAGCGCTCGCCAACTCAGTTGGCGAGTGAGTGGAGGAAAAAAGAGATTTCGGCCGTTGGCTCCTCGGGATCGGGGGCGGAGAAAAATTATAGTCGTTGGCTTTTGTTGGGAGTTGGGAGGAGGAATCATAGCCGTTGCACAACGGCTAATACAAACTTCTATATATTTCTCTGTCTCAACCAAATCATCCAGCACTCTCACTCTCTTCCCTCTAGCAAAGCCTCCAGCACTCTCTTTGTCTCTCCGCTTCTAGCAAAGCTTCCAACACTAAAAAAAAACTGCCTACAGCCAATGTTATCTGAGTTTCTTGTAGCAAAAGTTCTCAACCGTCATAGATCGTAGCGTAAGAATTGTATGCTCGCACAGCGGTAAAGTAAATGGGTTAAATTACGAAGGAGGAGAAAGCCAAAAAAAATTAACTTATCCGAATATTTGTTTTGAAAATATACGTAATCATATTATTGAACGTTGTTCTATTCATTATGATTTTATTCTGAAGTATATTTTTTGTTCTAATTATTTTTTGATAGATAGTGAAGATGCGTGGACTTATATTCTTGAGATTAATTCACAATCACGATATATAAAAATTATGTTATTAAAGTAGTAGTAACATTAGATAATAGAAATAGTGAATATTTTTCTGAATACCTGCATGTTAGTTCGGGTGCTAGTCCTTCTCAACGAATTATTTCATTTTTTCAAGAAGGTCATTAATCAGATGAATCTAACCATGATGATGATAGTGACAACGACGATGAAAATAGTGATAATTTAGTTAAAAATGTAGATTATATGGTAGATGATGATGTTGTAAAAGCTATCACTGATGAAGTATTTAAGGGACAATCATTTCCTAATCGTTCTCACTTTAGAAGCTTTATAAGTAATTTAGCAATTAAATATAATTTAGTTGTTCAGGTAGTGTTATGAATAATGCTCGTGGAATTATGTATAGTTGTGATCAACCGAATTGTAATTGGAGAGTATGTCAAATCCATTGGAAAGGACGATATAGTTAAAGTTGGTACATTAGAAAATCGTTATTCTTGTTTACGGAGACTTGGTACAGGACGTCATCGACTAGCTACCGCTGCATGGATTAAGACCATGATAATTGACATTATTAGAGATAATCAGTCATATAGTCCATCACAAATTGTTAAAGATATATATAGGGAGCACCGTATACAAGTTAGTTATTCCAAAGCCTGGAGAGCCCGAGAGACGGCATTAGCTGAAATTAATGGTAGTTATGATGAGGCATACATTAGTCTTGCGGAGTATTGTTATAGAATTATGGAGACGAATCCAGGTAGTACATATTTTATTAAAACTGCCAAAAATAATAGCTTTCAACGGATTTTTATTTGTTTTAAGTCATGTATTGACGGAGTTTTAAGGGGATTTTTATCGGTTATTAGTACTGATGCTATATTTCTTTCGTCTAAATATCAATGTATCTTATTTATTGCTTGTGCTCACGATCCTAACTATCAATTATATCATATAGCTTATGTTGTTGCTGAAGGTGAGAATAGTGATTCTTGGTCTTGGTTTTTAAACTCGCTTAAAATATCTTTTGAAAGTTTTTTTAATGATTGGAGTACAATTTTATTTATATCTGATAAGCAAAAAGGATTAATAAATGATATTCGTACTATTTTTCCTGCATCTCCTAAATTTTTTTTTATTCAGCATTTTTAACAAAACATAAAAAAAATTACGAAAGAACCAGCATTTCAACACTTGTTAGACTCGCTTGCTAGATCATATAATGAAACGGATGCAGAGAGTGTGTCTGATATAATTAAAGTCGAGAACATAATGTTGTACGATTGGCTTATTAGTATAAACGATGAAAGTAGTCGATTTAAATGTTGGATAATATCGTATGCTACTTGTCCTAGATTAGATATTAACACTTCTAATCTTGCTGAATGTTTCAATAGCTGGATTAAGAAATTATGAGATAAGCCAATAACAATACTTCTCGATGGTATTAGAGCCAAGATTATTACACTTCATGACAATCGTAGAAAAAATGCTGAAAATATAGACACAGATTATTGTTCGAAGATGTTAAAGACTATGGCTTGTATTATCAAAGAGAAGAATCACCTAGTATATTAGCTATTGATAGTTATAAGTTTGAAATAATAGACCGTACAACAAGTAGAACATATATTGTTAATATAACCGACAGATCTTGTACATGTTTTAGATGGTACCATACTTATATACCATGTATACATGCATGTTTTGTTTGAAGATATTGCAATATTAGTATTGATAGTTTTTATCCTATGGTATTTTCGACGGAGACCTTGAGAAGTGTATACGCACAACAAATGGAGCCAATTCCAGTTCCCTACAAGATCCAAGCTCCTTTGGTTAGAGGAGAAATTGGAGTACCAGATGTAAGACGCAAAGCCGAAAGACCAAAGATGAACCGCATCAAACCCTGGGATTCATCGGCGAGAGATCTTCGTTGCAGTAATTATGGTGCGATGGAATACAACCGAAGAAGATGTACTAGTCAACCGAGAGAGTAAAATAGAATTGTTCAATACAAACTTAGAAATATTGTAATAGTAAGTCTGATAATGAAAGTTGACAAATATTATAATCAAATATTGTTACAAATCATACTTCTAAACATTCATCTGCTCATCCTCCTCCTCGTCTTGCTGAGTCTGGGTAGACAGCTGTGCTGATGGAGTCAAAAAAACTGTGTGACTATCTGGTAGCTTTTATCTCTAGTGTCCTGGTGACTAATGTCCGCTCCAGCAGACTCGTGACTAGGGCCCGCTCCAGCATACTGGTGACTAGGGCCATCTCCAATATAGTATTGGAAAATAACTCCAGCATATTGGTGAATAGGGCTCGCTCCAGCATAATATTGGAGAATGTCTCCAGCATACTGGTGAATAGGTCCATCTGCATCATCCCTCCCACGACGACGAGAGTATCTCTGTCGTACAAAGCCGGTCGGATAGTCTGGTGGAAGACGTGATTGTACTGGAGGTATTTCAGGTTCTCGCCCAATACCGAGATGATCAACACGAGTCACAAGTTCCTCCATAAGAAATCGACTTTGTGGAAAAAGATTTATCTCAGGTTGTTGCAAATATAGTTGGTATACACCACTCTGAAATATGAAAGATGTAAATTAATTTTTTTATCATATCTATGTATATGTAATTTTGAAAGTGTAATGAAGTCATACCGAATTATGCATGCCATCGACAAAAGCACGCAAAGTAGAATCATCTATGAATCTACTCTTGAACCTTTGCTCCTCATATTTGTATACTCGGTTGCTCATAAGAGGGCATCCCTACCATTGCCTATAATCCAAGTTACCAATGTCTGCATAATGTAAACAAAATTTGAGCAAACTATTTACACTAAATCAATATGAATAATGTGTAACTTAGAACTTACATTCCTCAGCAGATCTTAGTCCGGGAGACATGTCCCTCACACTATAATTCTTGAACCGATTATTCCAATCAGTAACGAGACCAATGATTCGTTGTATTGTATTTGCTGGCTCATAACCGACAGTCGGTGGATCATCGAGAATTATTTGACTCATCCCGAATTGTCGAAGAATACGGTATGTCGGATGGCACATGGTAAACCGATCATATATAATATAAGATCTGTGTAAACTAAACGAATATGATGTCCTCTTGATTTCTGAAGCATCATCTTCATATGTGTAAGGTAACCAGGTAACATATTTAATGACATTATATCAAATAGATATGATGTTTCTCTATGATCATAACTGTAATAATTTAAAAATATTTATCAGATATTTAAATAATTACCTCATGATACTGTATTGTATTAAATTGGCTACGATAAAGTGATACACTCATGTATTGGTAGTGTTGATAATCCACTACATCTGTGGGCCATCATATAGCAACCAGAAAGACTCCAACATCACTGAGAATGCTAGTAATAGGCCTACCAATATAGAAGTGATCGTAGGACCAGAACTATAAAAAAATATGACATTAGTACAAAGAATTTTTTTATTCTAATCTAACTAATTTAGGTCTTTCATTCATACCTGAATTAGTAAAATACATCCACAAATACTCTTGCGACTGGATATCACAAATTATGTCAAATTTGCTTATAAAAATGCTAGAGTAGCAGCTCTCTATGCATGTTGAGTATGTTTTGTCAAATCATCCAAGAATGGTAGAAGCTGCACATTTACCATATTTTTTGATGCGTCGGGAAATATAATTGTACCACATAAACAGAGCAAATACGCTCTAGTACAACGAATGACCTAAAAATATTAAGTGTTATATAAACACTAAATTAAGTCATAAACAAATCTTACTAATTAAAATACATACCCGTATTTCATCTACATCAACCACCCCGTCAATAGTATGATGTAGGTCCATAAAGTTGCCACGAAGTCATGTAAACTTCACAAAATGGCCGTCTTTTATACCAGATGGAGGGATAACATCGAGATACCTCATGATCAGATCATATCCCTTTAAGTACGGATCAAAATATATAGCGTCACCTTTAATAGGTAACCCTAGTATATTTGCAACATCAATTAGGGTGATCGTCATCTTGCCGAATGAGAGTTGGAAAGTGTTGCGTTCAGGCCACCAATACTTCGCAAGACTTACAACTAGATGAAGATCGTGGATTAAATATCTAATCCGATCTATATAGTGGAATCCAAAGGATTCCACCAAAGCCTTTTGGACAGAATTTAGCTCCCACGTACGATAGTTTCTTTCGGTCCGCCAACGTACATGGATCCGGATTCGTAAACCAAGATCATGATCGTATAACTATAAAAAAAATATATACATTATATTTTATGTGCAAATTACTTAACTTGTAAACTGTAACACCCCGTTCCGTTCAAGCGGACTGCCGACTCAAACGGCAAAAGTGCAACTGTCCCGACCCGCTTTGTCTCAAATGAGAAGCAAAGGATATCCAGACTTGTCCCTATAGGAATTCAGCTTAGGCTTTCAGAGGCTCGCTTGACGTATCGCTCTACCGAGGTGAATCATCGCTAAGGTGGGTGGCTACGGTGAACTTGTCTTTGCTTAGCCAGCACACATAAAATGTGGAATATTCATGCTAGTCGCTAGGTGAATCACCCCTGCATGCTAATAAGAATCCAACGCACCTAGCTAAGGGAATAATCACAACTTGTATTGCTTATGCTAGAATATGGAAATGAAATATTGCTTTTATATATGTTCAGACCCTCGCATGCTACCCTAGAACGTGTTGTTCGGGAAGTCCCCTAACGATCTCACTCCTTGGCTTACCTTCGGGCCCGAGCTAACGTGAATACTTGTGTTTATATAAATGCATGCTTGTCTGCTAGTATGTTGCCTTGTTTTCATCCAAACTCCGGGAGACTACTAAGTAGTCGTTCCGTGCATGATTGAACCTGCAAGTATCCGAGACCGTTAGGTCACCCAAGGCAGCCCCGAACCAGGGGAATGCATCAAGGTAAGTCATTCACTGAATAAAGAATCAAGATTCAAGTATCTCGTGTACTCGTATACTCGTGTTCCAGTGCACTCGTGTTCTCGTGTTCTTGTGCACTCGTGTTCTCGTGTATCTCGTGATAATTGAAAGACCCAATGATTGCATGTCGCGGACAACTCAGACCCGAGGTATTGTTCCACGGACGGTCACCGGGGCACTGGGGCCGATCTGATCCGGATGGAGCTCGTGTGTAGTCATCGTGTACGGGACTGGGTAGCTTGCAGCACATTATATACTCTCATAGCAATCTATCCTTGTCCTTGACTACGTCCAAAATGGCTATGCCAGCGACTCGTGTTCATATAGATAAGTCATCCTCGCTTAGTGGCTATCCGCATGCGAGTCATTGCATCGCATCAAGAAAAACAACTGAACACCTGAACGATCATGTTATAACGACTCACGTGTTTGCATATGCTATGCCTCATGGATGTTTATACTTGTCCGTGCTTGAATTAACAATGTTTGCCTTGGACAGGGAAGGTAAAATGGTAAGTTGGTAAGTCTCACCGTGTTTTCTCTCATGTCGCACGGCGCACTACCACACGTGTTAGGCTATTCAATATTTGCATAAAATTGATCCTAAGATAACTAGAAAGACAACTTAATAGTTGGTGCACGGAACCTGTATTTACGTGTTTGGATTTGTCGAGCGGGCGAGTAGCTTCCCCACCAGTGCATTCAATGTACTGATAATCCACCAGTTTGTATGCAAGGTGCGAAAGAACCTCATTCGGTGCGGATGCCTCCTTCGTGCGTGCTAAGGCGTGAATATCACTCCGAAGCAGCGGTGCGTCCGGAACTGAAGCACATATACAAGACATAATATTGTGAACATCGCCTAAACATCGCCTGTACAATCATTCCATAATTGTAGCCACTTGGCACGCTTTTACTGTTTCAGAGAGAGAGGCTTGAGCGACTTGTAATCTCGGCTATACGCCGCCTGTACCACATGTTTATATTAATAAAAGAGTTGATTTACTTCAACTTGTGTTTCAATACTTCTGCTATATTGTCGACTCAGTGAACCTGTTACCAAATCGCTATGCGTTTATGACTCCGCTGCACTCGGACAATCTGTGCGACTCTGTGGCTTAGAACTCTTACCGCCAGCCAATGAACCATGGCCTTGCACGGGCGTGGCTCACGCTCGTGCGGCATCACGCCCTGATGGGTCATAAAGCGATCGTTCCGCGGAAGCGCTGGCGCGGTGATTCTCGCCTAGCGGGAACGGCAGATTTAGCCTGTGGGAGATCGGGGCATGACACAAACTTATAATTTAAAAAAATTACCTCTCCAGTAAATATCTGACTAGATATGTGATCTTCACGTTGCTCAATAATAAGGTCGGTAGTCGGTCCACCGGGAATACGACCGTCATTTTGGTTAGTCATCTACAAAAAAAATAAACTATGATCATTTACGACTAAAATATAATAAGTTTGTCAACGATTTAAAAAATATCACAAATAATATGTTTACTTACATTAAATTTTTGGGTTATTTTTTTCCAGTTGATCTTGCTGCTTGCAGACAGGAAAGTTGAGGAGAGGAGAGTGCTGTGAGGAGAGGAGAGAGTTGTGAGAGTGCGGTGAGGAGGAGAAGTTGGGGGCTGATTTATAGAGGGAGTGGGAGGTTTGGGGGGGGGGGGTCTTCGAGGGAGAGGGGGGGGGTTCTTCAAGGGGAGGGTCTTCGAGGGAGAGGGGGGGGTCTTCGAAGTTGCAGTAATTTTTGCGTGGCCCGCCAACTGAGTTGGCGAGCGTGCCCAGAGCCCGCCAACTGAGTTTGCGAGTGTTTTTCGTTCTCTGTGTTGCATTTGACCTTGCCAACTCAGTTGGTGAGTGTTTTTCGTTCTCTGTGTTGCGTTTGACCTCGCCAACTCAGTTGGCAAGTTGTCCCCCTCGTTGCAAAATTTTAAAACTTCTTCCATTTTTTACAACTATGCTATAATTCGTCCATTTTTTTAAGAAAAATCCGAATATAATATTTAAAAGGGTTATTTACACTAGGAAAATGCTAAGTTTACTACCGAATGCTTACAACCTTCTTACAACCCCCCCTCCACCCCCACCCCTGTTATGTGGGCCACACCCGGCCCTACCTCTTCTCCAATGAATGGCTGTCACGTGGCACTCCTGACAGGTGGCGGACACCGGGTCCCACCTAGTTCTCCTCACCCAACGGGCGGACGCCACATGGTGGTTGTAAGAAGGATATAAGCATTTGGTTGTAGGCGTAGCATTATTGTTTACACTAACTATTCCTAACTTTTAGACTTATTACACAGGGTACCCATATTTTTAAACTAATTACACTGACCATCCCTATGTTTTATGTTTATTACACGGAGTACCCCTACTTTAAGATAAAATTGAAAAGTTATAACACTAACTACCCCTATTTTTATTTTATTTTCTAAAGGGAGGGGTGGTCAGTGTGATTAGTTTAAAAGTAGGGGTACCCCGTATAATAAGTCTAAAACTTAGGAATAGTTAGTGTAAATAACCCATATTAAAATTTTCAGTTTAAGTCTTCATATTATATCGAACTCGAATTGTCACGCCCCGATCTCCCGCAGGCAAATCGGCCGTTCCCGCTAGGCGAGAATCACCGCGCCAGCGCTCCCGCAGAACGATCGCTTTGACCCATCCGGACATGATGCCGCACGAGCGTGAGCCACGCCCGTACAAGACTGTGGTCCATTGGCTGGCGGTAAGAGTTCTAAGCCACAGAGTCGCACAGATTGTCCGAGTGCAGCGAAGTCATGAACGCGTAGGCGATCGGTAACAAGTTTACTGAGTCGACAATATAGCGGAAGCATTGAAACACAAGTTGAAGTAAAGCAAACTCTTTTTATTGATATAAACATGTGTTACAGGCGGCGTATAGCCGAGATTACAAGTCGCTCAAGCCTCTCTCTCTGAAACAGTAAAAGCGTGCCAAGTGGCTACAATTGTGGAATGATTGTACAGGCGATGATCAGGCAAGTTCAGGCGATGTTCACAATATTATGTCTTGTATATGTGCTTCTGTTCCGGACGCATCGTTGCTTCGGAGTGATATCCACACCTTAGCACGCACGAAGGAGGCATCCGCACCGAACGAGGTTCTCCCGCACCCTGCATACAAACTGGTGGATTATCAGTACATTGAATGCACTGGTGGGGAAGCTACTCGCCCGCTCGACAAATTCAAACACGTAATACAGGTTTCGTGCACAACTATTAAGTTGTCTTTCTAGTTGCCTTAGGATCAGTTTCATGCAAACATTGAATAGTCTAACTCGTGTGGCAGTGCGCCATGCGACATGAGAGAAAACACGGCGAGACTTACCATTTGGCCTTCCCTGTCCAAGGCAAACATTGATAATTTGAGCATGGGCAAGTATAAACATTCAGGGGCATTCATAATAATGAAAACCAAACAATAGCATATGCAACATGAGAGTCGTTATGTCCAGATCGTTCAGGTGTTCAGCTGTTCATTGATGCGATACAATAACTCGCATGCGGATAGCCGCTAAGTGAGGATGACTTATCTATATGAACATGAGTCGCTAGCATAGCCATAAAGGGCCGTTTATAGTCTTGAACAAGGATGGAAAGCAACAAAGATTCGTTGGTGGCTGCAGACCATCCTGTCCAGATGCGTGAGACTATCGTGCAGTTCCATCCGGATCGGAACGGTCCCAGTGCCCCGGTGACCGCCCGTGGAACCGAATGACCTTGTTTCCAAGTTGTCTGCGACATGCAGGTCAGGGCCTTTCCAAATCCATAACTTGATATGATAATCCATAATTCGTGATCTGAAATGAGCGTTTGCTCCAAGAGCTGAGATTCGTGGATTCGTTACATGACGTGATTCTCGTTCAGATATAAACTTGATGGGATTATCATTCAGTTGCACGTGACATGATTCTCGTTCAATATTCATTTGCCCTGATGTGTGCCCCTGGTTCGGGGATTGCCTTGGCGACCCAATGGTCCCGGATACTTGCAGGTTCAATTGCACAGAAGGACAGAAGGACTATTTGATAGTCTCCTGGCTAACAAGAATGCATGCACAATACAATAACGTTAAACATTCATAAGCAGGCAAGCATGTGTTTCTAAGGAACATAAGTAAATACGTTTGCTCGGACCCGAAGGTAAGCCGAGAGATAAAACCGTTAGGGACTTAGCATGCGAGGGTCTGAACATAAGCAGTATTTCAATTTCCATGTTCTAGCATAAGCAATACAAGTTGGGATTATTCCCTTAGCTAGGTGCGTTGGATTCTTATTAGCATGCAGGGGGTGATTCACCTAGCGACTAGCATGAATATTCCATATTTTTATGTGTGCTGGCTAAGCAAAGACAAGTTCACCATAGCCACCCACCTTAGCGATAATTCGCCTCGGTAGAGCGATATGTCAAGCGAGCCTCTGAAAGCCTAAGCTGGATTCCTGTAAGGACAAGTCTGGATATCCTTTGCTTCTTTTTTGAGGCAAAGTGGGTCGGGACAGTTACACTTTTGCCGTTTGAGTCGACAGTCCGCTAGAACGGAACGGGGTGTTACATCCTACCCAACTTAGAAAAAGTCTCGTCCTCGAGACTTACTAAGGACAAGCAGTACGTTTCAATCAATTTTGATTTAACGATACGAGGCTGAGGCGAACCTATACAAGTCGTTGTACTTGCTTATTTGGATATTCACTTCCACAAGCATCATGATCAGCATATCGCTTAGTCTGGATCGTGCGCACTTTCGAAGTGCACTTCTAGCGTGAACACGTCAACCAGCTTAGTGATAGCGAAGTCTTAGCACTCGAGTTTTACGTTTTCTAAGTCTTGGATGGTGCACTAGTTCAAGGCGTCCCTCGAATAGATGCATTCAACCAAACTTAAAGTTAGTGAAATCGGATAAGCTACTAGCGATACTCTCAAGGGTTCGCACAGGTTGGCACAAAGGCCACTCGCAGCACAATATCATACAAGCAAGCATATCATATCATTCAAAACGTATTTTGAAAGTATTTAGACTTATTGTTGGAATATCCCATCGAGGCATTGAGAGAGAGCGTGCACATAACCCACGAACGAGCTTTCGAAACAGAGATATTCGAATCAAAGTCCAAAGGCGTAGAAGCCAGGCTCTGATACCAACATGTCACGCCCCGATCTTCCGCAGGCAAATCGGCCGTTTCCGCTAGGCGAGAATCACCGCGCCAGCGCTCCCGCGGAACGATCGCTTTGACCCATCCGGGCGTGATGCCGCACGAGCGTGAGCCACGCCCGTGCAAGGCTGTGGTCCGTTGGCTGGCGGTAAGAGTTCTAAGCCACAGAGTCGCACAGATTGTCCGAGTGCAGCGGAGTCATGAACGCGTAGGCGATCGGTAACAAGTTTACTGAGTCGACAATATAGCAGAAGCATTGAAACACAAGTTAAAGTAAAGCAAACTCTTTTTATTGATATAAACATGTGTTACAGGCGGCGTATAGCCGAGATTACAAGTCGCTCAAGTCTCTCTCTCTGAAACAGTAAAAGCGTGCCAAGTGGCTACAATTGTGGAATGATTGTACAGGCGATGATCAGGCAAGTTCAGGCGATGTTCACAATATTATGTCTTGTATATGTGCTTCTGTTCCGGACGCACCATTGCTTCGGAGTGATATCCACACCTTAGCACGCACGAAGGAGGCATCCGCACCGAACGAGGTTCTCCCGCACCCTGCATACAAACTGGTGGATTATCATACATTGAATGCACTGGTGGGGAAGCTACTCGCCCACTCGACAAATCCAAACACGTAATACAGGTTTCGTGCACAACTAATAAGTTGTCTTTCTAGTTGCCTTAGGATCAGTTTCATGCAAACATTGAATAGCCTAACTCGTGTGGCAGTGCGCCGTGCGACATGAGAGGAAACACGGCGAGACTTACCATTTGGCCTTCCCTGTCCAAGGCAAACATTGATAATTTGAGCATGGGCAAGTATAAACATTCAGGGGCATTCATAATAATGAAAACCAAATAATAACATATGCAACACGAGAGTCGTTATGTCCAGATCGTTCAGGTGTTCAGCTATTCATTGATGCGATGCAATGACTCGCATGCGGATAGCCGCTAAGCGAGGATGACTTATCTATATAAACATGAGTCGCTGGCATAGCCATAAAGGACCGTTTATAGTCTTGAACAAGGATGGAAAGCAACAAAGATTCGTTGGTGGCTGCAGACCATCTTGTCAAGATGCGTGAGACTATCGTGAAGTTCCATCCGGATCGGAACGGTCCCAGTGCCCCGGTGACCGCCCGTGGAACCGAATGACCTTGTTTCCAAGTTGTCCGCGACATGCAGGTCAGGGCCTTTCTAAATCCATAACTTGATATAATAATCCATAATTCGTGATCTGAAACGAGCGTTTGCTCCAAGAGCTGAGATTCGTGGATTCGTTACATGACGTGTTTCTCTTTCAGATATAAACTTGATGGGATTATCATTCAGTTGCACGTGACATGATTCTCGTTCAATATTCATTTGCCCTGATGCGTGCCCCTGGTTCGGGGATTGCCTTGGCGACCCAATGGTCCCGGATACTTGCAGGTTCAATTACACAGAAGGACTATTTGATAGTCTCCTGGCTAACAAGAATGCATGCACAATACAATAACGTTAAACATTCATAAGCAGGCAAGCATGTGTTTCTAAGGAACATAAGTAAACACGTTTGCTCAGACCCGAAGGTAAGGCGAGAGATGAAACCGTTAGGGACTTAGCATGCGAGGGTCTGAACATAAGCAGTATTTCAATTTCCATGTTCTAGCATAAGCAATACAAGTTAAGATTATTTCCTTAGCTAGGTGCGTTGGATTCTTATTAGCATGCAGGGGGTGATTCACCTAGCGACTAGCATGAATATTCCACATTTTTATGTGTACTGGCTAAGAAAAGACAAGTTCACCGTAGCCACCCACCTTAGCGATGATTCGCCTCGGTAGAGCAATACGTCAAGCGAGCCTCTGAAAGCCTAAGCTGGATTCCTGTAGGGACAAGTCTGGATATCCTTTGCTTCTTGTTTGAGGCAAAGCGGGTTGGGACAGTTGCACTTTTGCCGTTTGAGTCGACAGTCCGCTGGAATGGAACGGGGTGTTACACGAATGACCCTTATGGTTACCGAAAAAAGACATAAATGTCCTGACTGGATAAAAAAAGATCGGTGGATCGAGCGACTTTACTTATTTAGTTTTGTCATTACCAATCGAGAATAATACTTGTGAGAGTTATTGTTGTTTGTTTCTATCATTATCTCATCCTTCACACAACCCTTATATCGACAGTTTTTATGGGGAAAACGTGTCACGACCCGCACCCGGATATTCGGGCACGAGTGCGTGGGCACGTCCAGCCTACGCCGCAGTGTCGGCGGTAGTACTCTGTCTAGGTCATTTTCTGGGATCAATAAATATCTATCTCATCCACAATAATAAACAAGCAAGAATAATCACAGGAAATAGGAATGCTAAGATTTCAAATGAATAAATATGATATACAAATCCATAGTTTAATACAGAATCCAGAAGATAAATCGGGGACAAACCCGAGTATTATGCTGAAAGGGAAAAACTAGCTAACTGGCTACTACTCCTCAAAGGTAGTCTCCTGAGTGGGAACCGGCTTCTCAACTGTATCACCTGCTACCTCATATGGGCCATAAAAGGTGGGGGCAAAGTTCTCATCATCGCCTAAAATAACGGATTCAGTCAGGAAAGGAGCAAAGTACACAATGCACAACAAGATTTAAACTAAATATTTGTGACAGGTAGAAAAGAACTGACTAAGCATCATGTTGAGATTATGCATAAATAAATAGTGAAATTAACTGAGAAATAATGCTATAAATCAGGACTATAAGTAAAACATGATTAATTGCTATAAACCAGGAATATGAGTAAAACAGGAATAAAATATGACATGAAATGTAACTGTAACAAGACAACAAGAACTGCAACACGACAAGAAACTATGTGCGTGAACTTGTGTATTTAGAATACATAGTTGGCATGTAGGGGGTTATAAGGCTAATCAGACCGTCATAGACGACTATCAGACATGAATAATCGAGTATCAGGCTGATGGTACAGTCGCGTACCAACAGCTAGCAGTCACGACAGGGGGAAGGGTAAACTACATGCCTCATAGTATTCTTCCACCCGACACGAAAAGCAAGACATGAAATACAATATTCAAGACATAAAATCCAGTATTCTAACACTACGTGTAACAACCAAGGGTACTAGTAGAGCAAGGAATTAATTATCATAATATAAAGATTAAACTTGAAGTGCAGGTACTTGCCTGATGTTTGGATCCAATTACAGTTGTGTGCCTCGGGGAAATTTCCAGAATTGTGTCCAGATGCTGAAATAAATATTATCATCAGATCCAGAAAATATCAATCAGCTAGAAACGCCTATCCTTGAGTCCAATTTGGAGATAAGGGCAAAAACAGTAATTTCGGGTCAAAACGGGGTCCGCATGTGGGCCTGCTTTGCACCGAAAAATGTGTCAAGGTCAAAGGTCTCCAATTTCACCAAACTTAGTGTCAACAGGTCAGGAACGATGATACGAACCCAACGGAACTTCCGAAATTGGATTCCGATGAGCCGATCACAAAATCGCCCGTCGAGTGGGGCCTGTGGGGCCCACGACACGCGATTTCGTCAACGTTCTCAGAATCGAACCAAACTTGGGTCAGAGGACCAGCGTATCGCTATGAGTCCGATGGCGCAAGTTTCGTTTCGATCCGACGTGTGTACAGAAAGTTAGGGCATGAAACAAAAAAGGTGGATACGGGACGGTGTCCGCGGATACGCGTTGATCCCGGTGTGCACGCACACCCGAATCGGCTTCCGCAAAATCCCACACGTTCGTATCAATGCTGCGCACGTATCTGTGAAGACCATGCGCGACCAAGTCGTCCCGTTTGGCGGGGCGTACCCAGTTCCGGGGTGAATCGGGTCGATGTTTTTTCCTGTTTTTGGATCGCGGTGTGCGATCACCACAGGACGCGATGCCCCGAGCGATTTATCCGGGCACCGAGAGGGTCATACAGGCTTCACAACGCAATTTACGAAATCAAAATTCGAGCTACGAGCAAGAAGATACACGCACCTGAACGGGACTGAAAAACCCGGGGTTGAATCGTGTCCGACACGTGTCCGACACGTGTCGGATACAGGAAAATTAGGGTTAGGGTTAGGGCTTGGGATTCCGGCGAGGGGACGGCGGCTCTGCGGCCGGGCGGAGGCGGAGGGGACCGGGGCTGCTGTCGTCGGTGCACGGCGAGGCGGCTGAGGTGGCGCAGGGCGGCCGGAGGCGCTGCTGCGGCCGCTGCTGCTGTTGCTGGGTGCTGTCGGGGCGGAGGTCGACGGTGGAGAGGAGGAGAGGAAGGAGGAGGCCGGGGGAGAGGCTGACGGCGCTGCGGTGGTGGTCGACGGAGGGCGCAGCGGGCGGCGGCGGAGTGGGGCTCGTCGAGCGGGGTGGCCGGAGAAGAGAACGGGGGAGGGGGAGATTTAAAGGAGCTGGGGAGGTGGCTGGGGGCCGAGAGAGGCGGAGGAGTGGCGGAGAAGGCGGAGGCGAGTTGTGGGCGACCGAGGCGGCCGGCCGGCCAGGCGGAGCGGCGCTGGAAGCGGGCGCCGCCGGAGTTTGTCGGGAAGAGGGAGAGAGGGGAGACGGGTTGCGGGCGGGTCGGGTGGCGGGCAGACCCGACCCGACCCGGTAGGGTGAGCGGGCTGGGCCCGTGGGCCGGGCTGGGCTGGGGTAATGGGCCGGGCTTTAGTTTAGGAAAATAATAATAAAAATAATAAAAATAATAATTAATAAAATTATTAAACAATTAATAAATAAATAAATAAATAATAAATAGATTTAGGTGTTTTAAAATAGGTCCGGGGCCCAATAAATTCCAGAAAAATTGCCCTAAGTCCAGTTTTTATTTTACACCCAAAAATATTATTTTTATAATATTTTAATATTATTTATTATCAATTAAAAATCATTTAAAAATTAAAACCTTGATTTTAATTACAGAAAATTCCCAAAAAATTGTGAAAAATTCCAATTTAAAATTCTTGCAAAATCTGGTGGTTTACAATCTACCCAACTTATAAAAATTTCGTCCTCGAAATTTAAATTAAGCCATAACATGATAATCCTTCATGTACATAAGGCAAGTCCATCGCAATCTCCTTACGATAATTAAAATCCTAATCATATCTACTGCAATCACTTCAAGGTTAAGATGACTACTGTTCCAATTAAAATACAACCTATTGTTATCACTTCTTACTTTCTCTAATTATCCACAGGAAATTTTTTTTTTTTAATTAAGTCCATATAGCATCTTCAAGATTTGCATACGCTTATAATTTGCCTCACGAGTCTAACTATCATGATTTCCTCTAGAAGTAATTCGAGTCCAATAGTATTCCCATTGGTATGCTTCAACCTTTTAAATTCCATTCACATCCTCAATATTCCAACTAGGTAGTCCAACCATCAAATTTTAATTCTTAATTCCAATCATCAAATTAAGAAATAATTTAAGTGTAGTCCACCAATGTTCAAGTTGAATCATATATCCTCTAAATTCAAATTGATGATTTTACTTTCATTATTCGAAATTTAAATCATGTATCTAAGATATAACTATTGGATCCTCGATATCAATTCATTAATCATCTTAGTCACTCCTCTAAATTTTTAAAATTGGAATGGCTTGAACCTCTCTCAATCTAATTCTTACTCGGTCACAAAAGAAATTTATCTCGAGTTGACAATGCACTGCTACCCAACTTATATACCTTAAAAAAATATTCCTTAATATGTTTACTCATGTCATTCAATCCTCGAAATTTTAACACCGATCATATCACATATGATATGTCCTTAATTTCGAAAGAATAATCCTCAAGTATGTGATCGGCCTATGGGACATATCTAGTATTCTCTATGTATCAAACTTATACCAAGCACGAGGTTTCGTCTTTTCGAAATAAGGGAAGACGAGGATCAATAATACAGAGTTCAAGGGTGAGGTGATAGAACAGAAGTATCAGGATCAAGGCGTTTAAAGAATTCAAGTGGGAATTGTCAAGCGATTTGTGGATTGAATCCTATATTGGTAATTCCTATTCACATGCTCGTATTAATACAGTTATGTAATCGATACGATATGCTCGGGCATATCTAGAGGGCAAGTATACTAGTCAACTATATATCTCAATCCACGTAAAGTATTATTTCGAAGGGCGAATCAAGCGCACTATGGTTGATCAGACCGTAATACACTGATTCTGAAATATATCATTGTGGGCCTCCCTAATAATACACTTGTCATGAACAAGCTCGATAAAGAGTAAGCTTGCAAATCTAGGCTATAGAATAGCAGCATAAATCAAGTACAGCAAAATTAAGTGTGCTAGATGATGATGAAAGGAGGTACAAATTATTTAAGTACACAAAACAACCTACAATAAGCACAATAATAAAAGACTCTATGATCTCTATAGTTATCAAAATAAAGCATACCAGGTTATTAGCAAGTTCAAAATTTCTAGGTTGGGGCTGAGGTCACGAACCAATAGGCACGAGCTAAACAATACTAGAAATGGCAGCAAAAAAATCACTTACGCGCATTCGCTACTCCACGAGTCTGCGCGTTCTCCACGGTCATGCTGGTAGAGCATCTCGTGGTGATCTTGTAGGAATCTTGTCGCTTGCTGATAGATCCTTTACTCTGCATCCAAAATAAACGATAAGAGGCGCACAGGAATCAAGGCAGGTGCAAGTCAAGAAATTAATTCAAATCCGAGATAGATGTCAAGAACGATTCAATCAAGTGGATGAGATCCTAAAACTTTTCTATTCTTATTGCAGGCCTGTTCGGTCCCTGAGTTAAAAAAGAACAATTTAGTCGTTGACCTGCATGGGCCACCACAAAAATGTGTCACGACCCGCACCCAGATATTCGGGCACGAGTGCGTGGGCACGTCCAGCCTACGCCGCAGTGTCGGCGGTAGTACGCTGTCTAGGTCATTTTCTGGGATCAATAAATATCTATCTCATCCACAATAATAAACAGGCAAGAATAATCACAGGAAATAGGAATGCTAAGATTTCAAATGAATAAATGTGATATACAAATCCATAGTTTAATACAGAATCCAGAAGATAAATCGGGGACAAACCCGAGTATTATGCTGAAAGGGAAAAACTAGCTAACTGGCTACTACTCCTCAAAGGTAGTCTCCTGAGTGGGAACCGGCTTCTCAACTGTATCACCTGCTACCTCATATGGGCCATAAAAGGTGGAGGCAAAGTTCTCATCATCGCCTAAAACAACGGATCCGGTCAGGAAAGGAGCAAAGTACACAATGCACAACAAGATTTAAACTAAATATTTGTGACAGGTAGAAAAGAACTGACTAAGCATCATGTTGAGATTATGCATAAATAAATAGTGAAATTAACTGAAAAATAATGCTATAAATCAGGACTATAAGTAAAACATGATTAATTGCTAGAAACCAGGAATATGAGTAAAACAGGAATAAAATATGACATGAAATGTAACTGTAACAAGACAACAAGAACTGCAACACGACAAGAAACTATGTGCGTGAACTTGTGTATTTAGAATACATAGTTGGCATGTAGGGGGTTATAAGGCTAATCAGGCCGTCATAGACGACTATCAGACATGAATAATCGAGTATCAGGCTGATGGTACAGTCGCGTACCAACAGCTAGCAGTCACGACAGGGGGAAGGGTAAACTACATGCCTCATAGTATTCTCCCACCCGACACGAAAAGCAAGACATGAAATACAATATTCAAGACATGAAATCCAGTATTCTAATACTACGTGTAACAACCAAGGGTACTATTAGAGCAAGGAATTAATTATCACAATATAAAGATTAAACTTGAAGTGCAGGTACTTGCCTGATGTTTGGATCCAATTACAGTTGTGTGTCTCGGGGAAATTTTCAGAATTGTGTCCAGATGCTGAAATAAATATTATCATCAGATCCAGAAAATATCAATCAGCTAGAAACGCCTGTCCTTGAGTCCAATTTGGAGATAAGGGCAAAAACAGTAATTTCGAGTCAAAACGGGGTCCGCATGTTTGCCCGCTTTGCACCAAAAAACGTGTCAGGGTCAAAGGTCTCCAATTTCACCAAACTTAGTGTCAACAGGTCAGGAACGATGATACGAACCCAACAGAACTTCCGGAATTGGATTCCGATGAGCCGATCACAAAATCGTCCGTCGAGTGGGGCATGTGGGGCCCACGACACGCGATTTCGTCAACGTTCTCAGAATCGAACCAAACTTGGGTCACAGGACCAGCGTATCTCTACGAGTCCGATGGCGTAAGTTTCGTTTCGATCCGACGTGTGTACAGAAAGTTAGGGCGTGAAACAGAAAAGGCGGACACGGGACGGTGTCCGCGGATACGCGTTGATCCCGGTGTGCACGCACATCCGAATCGGCTTCCGCAAAATCCAACATGTCTGTATCAACGCTGCGCACGTATCTGTGAAGACCGTGCGCGACCAAGTCGTCCCGTTTGGCGGGGCGTACCCAGTTTCGGGGTAAATCGGGTCGATATTTTTTCCTGTTTTTGGATCGCGGTGTGCGATCACCACAGGACGCGATGCCCCGAGCGGTTTATTCGGGCACCGAGAGGGTCATACAGGCTTCACAACGCAATTTACGGAATCAAAATCCGAGCTACGAGCAAGAAGATACACGCACCTGAACGGGACTGAAAAACTCGGGATTGAATCGTGTCCGACACGTGTCCGACACGTGTCGGATACAGGAAAATTAGGGTTAGGGTTAGGGCTTGGGATTCCGGCGAGGGGACGGCGGCTCTACGGCCGGGCGGAGGCGGAGGGGACCGGGGCTGCTGTCGTCGGTGCACGGCGAGGCGGCTGAGGTGGCGCAGGGCGGCCGGAGGCGCTGCTGCGGCCGCTGCTGCTGTTGCTGGGTGCTGTCGGGGCGGAGGTCGACGGTGGAGAGGAGGGGAGGAAGGAGTAGGCCAGGGGAGAGGCTGACGGCGCTGCGGTGGTGGTCGACGGAGGGCGCAGCGGGCGGCGGCGGAGTGGGGCTCGTCGAGCGGGGTGGCCGGAGAAGAGAACGGGGGAGGGGGAGATTTAAAGGAGCTGGGGAGGTGGCTGGGGGCCGAGAGAGGCGGAGGAGTGGCGGAGAAGGCGGAGGCGAGTTGTTGGCGAGCGAGGCGGCCAGCCGGCCAGGCGGAGCGGCGCTGGAAGCGGGCGCCGCCGGAGTTTGCGGGGAAGAGGGAGAGAGGGGAGACGGGTTGCGGGCGGGTCGGGTGGCGGGCAGACCCGACCCGACCCGACCCGACCCGGTAGGGTGAGCGGGCTGGGCCCGTGGGCCGGGCTGGGCTGGGGGAATGGGCCGGGCTTTAATTTAGGAAAATAATAGTAAAAATAATAATAATAATAATTAATAAAATTATTAAACAATTAATAAATAATTAATTAATTAATAAATAGATTTAGGTGTTTTAAAATAGGTCCGGGGCCCAATAAATTTCAGAAAAATTGTCCTAAGTCCAGTTTTTCATTTTACACCCAAAAATATTATTTTCATAATATTTTAATATTATTTATTATCAATTAAAAATTATTTAAAAATTAAAATCTTGATTTTAATTATAGAAAATTTTCAGAAAATTCCAGAAAATTGTAAAAAATCCCAATTTAAATTTTTTGCAAAATATGGGGGTTTACAAGACTTTATGGACATAGTGTATATATCCTCATATATTTTTTGTCCCAGTGTTTTAAAAACCAGATCGTATCGACCGGTTCAATTGGTTGACCCGTGAACTAGTTGTTTTTTGAGCCGAGATAGTGTTGACCCATTGTTCTTTCAAAAACTGGTTGTAAATGAATATTTTTGTAAAAAAAAGTGTCCAAAGGGGGATTAAACTTGGGTCACTTAGGTTAACCCAATGATTTTACCAACTGGTTGAACCGGTTTGATCCGACCCGGTGTTTATCCGAGTCTATCTCCAGTCCAAATTTTTTAAACACTACTCATCCCTGTCACATTGTTTTATGTTTGCAACTCAAGAGCCTAGAAGATTGTGTGCCTGATGACATAATAGAAGTAAACAACTGTGTGATAAGTCTCATTCTTTATAGGTCATGAAAAATCTAAATAACTCTAGTCACATAATCTTCACTATTAAAAACTAAATAAACCAAGTCATACATCTCCTACATATTTTTGTTAGTTTTATAGTGTCATTTAGGGATTGCAATGGAACATATATGAGCCATGGACCATACTCCCCATCCCCGCTCCCGATTAGTATTCGAATTCTCGTACCAGTCTCCATCCCCGTTCAGATTCAATTTTTCATCTCCATTCCCGTCTCTGTTAAACAATGCAATCCCCATCCCCGTCCCACTAATACTTTTGGAGCCGAGTCTTTTAATCCATGTTCTCCGCCGTGTTAATTATTTTATGTACATTATAAACCTTAAAAAATGTTTTAATTAAAAAAAAAATATACAAGTCATTTTACTGAAACATGATTTCCATAAAAAAAATATATATTACTAGATAGAGAAAATGATAAAATAAAAAAAATCCAACAAAAGTATACAAGTACTAAATAGAAGTATAAAATCCAAAACAACGAAGAAAGAATGTATTACCGCAAAAACATATTTCATATAGATGTCTGCATTGCCATACAGTAAAAATATATGGGTATAATTAATCGGGGTCAGAAATATATCGGGATGGGAAGTACTATACCCATATCCCGAATCCGACCGATATTTTTTTTTTTAATTTCCATTTCCGTTAGTCCCCGTTTTTAAATCTTCAAACCCGTCCTCGTCACGGAAAGAAAATCGGGTCATCGTCGGATTCGAAAAAATTTATCATCCCTATTGTTGTATCGTATTCAAATCTTGAATTTAGGTCTTCAATTTTGACGGTCAATCAAAATCAACTATTATATTTTGAATTTAGGTCTCCATTTTGTACCGCTAGTCCAAATCAATTTTTTTCTTTTTTATATATCATTTTTATCGGGTTGAAAACTAAGCTTCGAATGAGAGGTTCAAACCGCACATATCCTCACAGGAGCCTGTAACTAACATGCCACGATCATACGGACTTCCAAATCAAATGTTAGTATAGAACTCAAACCTTCCTTTGCGTAATTATAGAAATTTAATGCAAAAATTTAATATTATATTAAACCCTAAAACTAAATAACCAAAAAAAAAAAAATTCCAAATATGCTGGTGACGTGATGATAAAAATTGGCTTTTGATAAGGGAACTACATACTTTACTTAGGGCTAGCCCCATGGGCTAGCCCATTAATGAACAAAGTTTACTCACACTAGCCCAAAAGTTTACTCATACTAGTCCAAACCCCTCTAATCTCTACCGGAGTTCTCCTCCCTCCTCCCTTTCTTGTCGGAGCCCTCCTCCTCCGCCTCCTCCCCCATGCTCCACCGCAGCCTCCCATCGCCGGCTCCCGTCGTCGTCGTCGCCTCTGCCTCCTCCCCCGCCGTCTCCTTCTCCTCCCGCTCCTCCGTCTCGTACCCACTTTCGGTGCTCGACTACCTCGGCACCCTCGGCGTCCGCCGCTCCTCCCTCCCCTCTTTCCTCCGTCGCTACAACCAGGTCCTCCACTCCAGCGTCGTGGAGGACATGAATAATAGCATAATGACAAAGAAAAATAACAGTACACAAAAAACCAAAAAAGAAGAAAAAAATGGAAGGACTGTCAAAATTTGACATATATGTTGATTTTTAGGACTGTCAAAATTTTGACAGTCCTACCAATTGGAAGTACTGTCAAAATTTTGACAGTCCTAAAAATTCAACATATATTTTTAGGACTGTCAAACTTTTGACAGTCCTACCAATTGGAAGGACTGTCAAAATTTTGACAGTCCTAAAAATATATGTTAAATTTTTAGGACTGTCATTTGACAGTCCTACCAGTTTGGTCCTTCAAATTGGTAGGACTGTCAAAATTTTGATAGTCCTACCAATTATGTGCTGTCGCTCTGTCGATATTGTGTCGTATTCATCTCCTAGCAACATATATTAGGGAACTAAAGTAATAGATTCAAGTGGAGTGGACATAAAATCGAGAATACTTCCCTTGATTTTACTTATTCTAATAGTTTCCCATACAAACAGTAACGTCCAAAGCTATATGCTTGCCCGAGAGAAATATTTGTTCTCTGTTTTCTTATACATCCTTTAGAACCTCAGAACGGAGATATCAAAAGGTTCTCTAACATTATCTAAGCATGTTGATATTCCTTAAAGTTTAACTTATAGGTCAATCGATTGTCAATCTAACTTATAGGTTAACTTATTGGTCAATCGCTTGCTTGGATGAGATTTTTTTCCTACTTTTCAGATACTACACTATTGTAGACTTAACTTGATTTGAACAGTCTTGTATAAAATTAGGACTGTCAAAATTTTAACAGTTCTCATAGCTTGTGGGACTGTCAAAATCCTGACAGTCCTAGTTTTATATAAAATTTTCAGTGAGTTAAAATTAGGACTGTCAAAATTTTGACAGTCCACATAGCTTGTGAGACTGTCAAAATTATGACAGTCCTAACAATTTGTAAGACTGTCAAAATTTTGACAGTTCTGATTATAACAGTCCCGAGTGAATTAGGAGTGACAAACTTGTAATTATCAATGATAAAAATTTGGACTACTCCAAATAACTTTTAGGATGACAAACTTGTAATTTTTGGTAATTTTTGAATGGGCTAGTCCCGAGTAAAATGTGTAGTGCCCTTATCTAGCCTAAAAATTTGATCAGATCTAGCCGAGCTCCCCGCAACCGCAGCAATGGCGGACCGGCTCTCGTGGTGGTTCTTCCTCGTCGCCGCCTGCGTCAAGATCCTCCTGTTCCCCTCCTACCACAGCACCGACTTCGAGGTCCACCGCCACTGGCTCGCCCTCACCTCCTCTCTCCCCCTCTCCAAATGGTACACCGACGAGTCTAGCCAGTGGACCCTCGACTACCCCCCTCTCTTCGCCCACTTCGAGCGCCTCCTCTCGCTCCCGGCCCCCCTGGTGGACCCCACCATCGTCAGCCTCTCCGCCGGACAGAACTACTCCGCCCCCTCCGCCGTCCTCTTCCAGCGCTCTTCCGTCGTGCTCGCCGACCTCTCCCTCCTCCTCGCCGCCCGCCGCGTCCTCGTCCACAGCAATGAGAGGAAAACCCTAACCCTGATCCTTCTCATATGGTCGCCGGCGTTGCTGATAGTCGACCACGTCCATTTCCAGTACAACGGGTTCTTGCTCGGGATCCTGATCCTGTCGCTGGGGCTGCTGGCGGAAGGGAGGGATCTGGCCGGGGGGTTCGTCTTCGCGGTGCTTCTATGCACGAAGCATCTGTTCATGGTCGCCGCGCCGGTCTACTTTGCGTACCTCTTGAGGCACTACTGCTGCGCCGGAGGGGTCGGCAAGGGGATCGCGAGGCTGGTCGCGATGGGTGGCGCAGTCCTGGCGGTCTTCGCTGCGGCTTTCGGCCCCTTTGTCTACTATGGTCAGGTGAACATTTTCATATTCCATGCTCTAATTACAAAACCTATCATCGTCATCATCATAAGGAAGCTCCACAAAAAGTTGACAGTATTTTCTTTAGTCATCTACAAATTCGTTGATGAAAATGCATTCCAAATTGGCCATAGTAGACAAAGGGGCAATATGGCCAATTTGGAACTTACCAATACTTACCATCCGTCACTCTCTGCCAAAAGATACATCAACGTTTTCGAGGTATATATATAATGAAACATGGAAATACACATGTAAACTCTGAATGTCTCGAACGTGTCTCTGCAGAAGATATGTTAGGCTCATAATATGTAGCGTGCAGTGTATCTATCTTCTTGCACAACTAATGACCTGCATGTGGATTGTCGCTAGCATGCCGACTTAGTCTATATGAGGGCCACTGGCATCACAAGCCATCTTGGACGTAGTTGGGTTAGACGACGATCCTTTCAACTAGCTAGGCTGAAAGTCCCCGAATCACCAAATGTTAGTACGTCAGCACAACTATCCTAGCTAGGTTAGACAACGATCCTTTCGGCTAGCTGCGCCAAAAGCTCTTGAATCACCTAGGCTAGTACTAAGTTCTCCCGGGCTGCTACGATCCTTGATCCCCTTCGCGATCGTTCGAGAACTATCTTGTACACAAGTTGTACGTGACCATGCAGATATAACTCTCTTCTCCAACATTTACCATACTACTCGAGCCATTCCGCTGATCTCAAACTTTCCCTCTCTATGCAACTCCTAGTTCAGGGACTGGCTTGGCAACCTAAGGGTCCCAATTTTTTTTTATGTCTCTAACTCTGACTCGGAACTACTACTTGATAGTCTTTCTGTCTAAACTGAATGAACCATATTCCACAAAATACTTCAACACGTGATATAAACTAGAGAAATTTTGACTTACCTCCAATTTATTTACCATATTTAAGTGTGTACTCCACAATTTTTCCATGATATACAAGACCCCCCACTTTTGACGGAATCCGTCTGGAATTGACAGTCAACTGCTTTGACCAAAATGCCCCTCCCATTATCTTCATCTTTTTTCTCTCCCCCCAGCAGGCAGGCTGTCGTTGCCACCGCCGCCGCCCCCCCCTCCCTGCCACCGCTGCTCTCTCCCCCTCCTCTCCGCCACCGCCCCTCCCCCCTCCCCACCCCAGCTCCCCCCCCTCCTCGCCACCACACCCCTCCCCACTCTCGCTCCCCCCCTCTCCGCCCCTGCAGCAGCAACATCAGCAACCGCGACGGACGGCGGGGAGCAATTGCTGTTGCTGCTACGGGGCTGGGGAGGGGGGCGGTGGCGGGGAGGGGGGGAGCGGGGGCGAGCGGTAGCGGCAGACTGACTGCGGGGGAGGAGGAGGGGGGTGAGAGGGAATATGAAGAAGAAAATAGGGGAGGAACATTTTCGTCAATTGTTTTGGGTCAAATGGATTGACCATCATGAATGGACGGATTCCGTCAAAAGTTGGGAGTCTTGTAGTTATGGAAAAACTGTGGGGTGCACCCTTAAATATGGTAAATAAAGTGGGAGGTAAGTCAAAAATTCTCTATAAACTATGTGATAAGGTGTGGTAACAGTATAAAAGTCTACTCTTTGGCAGCAAGTTAGATATTCTAGGTGACAATATCAGAAACTCTACTTTACTAAATATGTAATATATGACAAGTCTAAATTCCAATCATCTGTGTGAAATACTATCTATAGGAGCAAGTTTTTTTTTTCATGTTCTATACAATCAGATACATAATGGTATTATTCTCTTATCTATGTGGGTTCATCTCTTTTATTAGCATGCATCGATTTATATTATAGTGAACTAGCAAGCAACATTCATTTTTTTTATGTGTGAAGGCAAGACAAAGATAGGTTCACCGAGACCACTCATCCGAACGAGAACGCTGCCTCGACCGAGCGGGACTCCGGACAAGCCACTTAATAAGCCAAGTCTGAACGTCGTCGCACCAATGATTCATCTCGTTGAACTAAGCGGGACGGGACGGGACGGGACGGGACGGGACGTTACAGTTATGTCAAGCTATAAGACTAGAGTTTGGTCCCCCTCAGTTTACTAAACATATGGTTGAGCTTAAATTGCTAAGACAAGAAACAACAGTCCATGAGTATGAACAACAATTTCAAAAGTTATCTAAGAGGATATAAGGTATATGTGAAGGATGTTTGATCAGTCAGTATATTGGGAAACTAATTAGGTATGAAGTACATGCTTCCAACCCTGTAATTTTTTTGCAGTTATGCAGCTAGCTAGGTTGCATGGAGCTAAATTATTATCCCAAAAGAAAAATTACAGGCCTAGTCATTTTACTGTGAAGAATTTGAATGTGGCAGAAAATCCACCTTATTAGAACAATAAAGCCAGGAGCAGTGAGAGCAGTATGAAAACTCTCTACTTATAATAGTGAAAATCCACCTTATTAGAACCATATCACCAAATGAACTCATCAGAAGGGGAAAAACAAATCTAGGGTTGTGCTTCATGTGAATGATTTAGAGGGCACAAATGCAAAGAAAATAAGCTATACGTGTTAATTGCTGATGAAGAGGATGGGTTTAGTGGGGCTCCTAATTCAAATAAGATCATTGAAGAGCCAACTGATGTGTGTCAGAAAAGTTCCATTGCTATATCCCTGCATGCTATATCAGGAACTACAAATCCCACCACCATGAAGTTGAGAGAAAATGTGCAGCATAAACCAGTCATGATACTTGTCGACTCTGGATCCACCTACAATTTTATTGATACTAAATTCAGTGATATATTGATACTAAATTCATTGACAGGTTGAAGCTTAAACCAACTGACAGTGAGTCATTTTAAGTTATGGTAGCTGATGGTGAGAAATTACAGAGTAAAAGATTGTACAAGGATGTGGTCATTGACTGTCAAGGAAAGAAAAAATATTGTTTTTGATCTCCTTCAGCTTTGATGTTAACTTCTCTTCCTGCACCGTGAAGAATTGAAACCTAAAGAGAAAACTTTGCAAGGGAAACTTTGATAATAAGAGAGGCTTCTTTGATTCTCACAGTAGATTACTATTTATAGGCTTATGGATCTCTCTCATGCTCTTATAGGACACCCATACTGTTGTCAAATTAGTGCTCAATAGGGGCTAAACCGACTTTGGCCAAATCCTAGTCGCTTTGACCATTTTAAAGCAACTAAAGCACCAAAATTGCACTGAATCAGCAACTTAGACTTGCTGCAAATACCTAGCCCATACAAACTGCCATATGGGCTTAAACTCCAAACCAAGCTCGGTTTCCCGTCCTGGCTTTGAGCCTTCCAGCCCAAACCTGTCAGCGCACCCGCGCCTTCTCCTCTGCCAAGACATGTTCCATGCGTCCGCAAGCCCGCTTAGCACCCACTTACTGCTCCCAGCCTGCCTTCTGCTTTGGGCTTTGTCCTGCGCTGCACATGCAACCTGCCGCTTCACCCTTGCCCCCCCCCCCCCCCCCTCCTCCTGGGCTTTAAACCAATTAAACCCTCTTTCTTGCTCTTGGGGTGCGCTGCCAAGATGGCAATTAAATACTTGAAGGTGGCTTAGGCCTAACAACACTTGAGAACTTGGGCATGTACTTATTTTTAGCAACTAATCAAGTCATGGGTTGTCAAATAATTCTTGCACATTCTGGCATCCACATAAGCTTTAAAATGGATCATTTATTCTCTACGGCGTGGAACTTCCAATTTAAATTTAATCTCCTGATTGATAAGCAATAATATTGCAAATCCTCTTCACATTGTGACAACCTAGACATGTTTAAGCACATCAGATAGAAAATTATTTGTTAATTATCAACCCGAGCAAGACAATGAAATTGTCTATAGACAATTTATATTGTCAATGGTTCCTTGTTTGTCATAATGAAATGCCGGAGGAAATTTATCTTGTGTTTGTTCTCTTAACTTGTTTTGCAACTTAACCTACTTGTAGGTTGTTAATTATCATTAATGAAATTTATTTTATTTCCACTATCGGTCTGTCCTTCATCAATTTGATTATCCAGTTCCACTAATATCTTCATTAACAATAATACTAACAAACAACCAATCAGAAAAGCTATGTTGTCTTACTGAGAGCGAGTTATCCATTTCCAGTATCAATGTAAATTCCAATTATTTACTGATGGTTATTCATCTTTAGTCTTGAGCATCACTCAGAAATTAATATGGGAATTGCAATCTAAGTCTAAAAGTTTTTGACACTGACAGGATCCCAAGAATCCTCTGTCTGTTTATACTTTATACCTAACCTTGGCTAGGGACATGCTAATCATCGATGAACCTTGAGTATGTGAAAATTCCTAATAATGGATATCATCACTCAATCCCCATAATTTGGTTATAACGGCGCCCTGGTATACTTGACTATATAGTTTGTAGGATTTTCATTATTGGAAGCTATTGGCTAGGCTTATTATGAATGTTTAGCCCATGATAACACAGATAGAGTGTGTGCCAGTTTCAGAACCTCTTCTGCAAATAGTTTGATATGAAGCGTACACGATGATCTCAGTAGTGATTTTTTGATGATGGACTATTTCTCACAGCTTAAAAATGCTCTTCCTTTTAAACAAGTATAAAATGAGCGAAAACAGCAAAAAGATTGGGCCGAACCAACCAGAGACCTGCCTGACCTGTTGAGCCTAAATATCAAGACAGCCCATGTCAAGGCTTTACGAGGCTTGATGCCTAGGTGACTCATTCATCTATTGTGGTCAGAAAAATTACTGAAGTACACTTCAGTTCTCCCTATAATTGTCCCATGAACCAAAGCCACAACTATGAAATTATTGGCCATTTTATATTACTCATTCATCTAATTGTGATCAGCCTTCTCTATGTATGTATGAATCTTAACATTCTATTATAATAAATACAAATAGATGTATGTACTACAGAATTCAGAAGAATGTGCATGCAATATGCTTTGGGCAACATATTGTCTCTGTCGTGAAGCTTCCCAAAACAGATCCTGAATTGCACTGATGTCTTCTTCCATACAAACTAAGCTATCTAGTTACATGGGCTACATCTCCTAAGAACAATTACAGTAGAAGGCAATTGGTTTATTCAACCAAATCGTAATGTCTAGGAAAATGCTAGTATTATACTCAAGGTTCAAAAACTCGGTATAAGACAGTTTGTATGAGTATCCGTATCGGCAGTATCGACGGTATCGGATCGGAGTATCGAATTTTTTGGTATCGACTGTATCGGCAATATTTAAATAATTATTAATAAATTAGTAAAAAAACAGAAAAATAATTTACATATTTATGCATTATTTTAGTTTTTTTATTATTATTATAATTGAATAAAACAATAGTCACCATGTGTATGTCTGTAGAAGAATTTGCCTCTATTTATATTTTTTTTGTCTACTATTTTGGTTTTTCATTATTGTTCTCTGTTGGATTTGATATGTCTGGAATCCATTTCTACTTTTTTTTAGCTTTTTGTAGAACATCTACTTTGTTAAAGTTCCTGTGATGATCTGATTTGATCTGATTTTTTCCGTATCGGTCCCGTATCGGCCGATACAGACCGATACGAACTTTTTTGTACCAGTTTCGGTCGATACCGATCTTTTATGTTGGTATCGGATCGGCAGGGGGCAAAACCGATCCGATACGTCCGATACGTATCGATATCGGCCGATACTTTAAACCTTGATTATACTACACATATATGAAAATTGTAGAGATGTTTATAATTAAACTAACTTTCGAGGATTAAAACTAGAGCCATACCATGAAATCAAGGAGAGGGGTGTGCACATTTGGGCAGAACCGACCAAATCGACCCTGACCAAATCGAACCGATCGGTTTTTAACGGAACGGATGGTCCGGTCGGTTTGGTTCGATTTGATTTTTTTAATAACCGACATGTTTTGTTCGGTCACGGTTTGATCATTAAAATAATCGATTAAATCCGAACTAAATCGAACCAATTATATCCAGATATGTAAAGAAAATTAGGGAAAAAATGGTTTCCTCCATCCAAGCAAAGATTCATTTTTCCACCTTTATGTATTTACTTTCTCTTGGCATTTCCAAACACTGAAAAGAAAAATCGACGAGAATTGTAATTTGCCAAAAGAAAGGAAAGAGCAAGGAATTGATTTCTTTTCCGCAAAACAAATGATGCCCTAGAGATGACAATTGAGCAAAATTAAGAAATTGAACATAAATTTCAAATAATCAACTGGTTTTATGTTGGGAAGGAATTTAAAGAGAAGATGGGTCAAGATATGGTTTTAATCAACTAAGATAATGCTTATGATAGAGTATATATGGAAATAACGCAGTGGGGGTTTTGGAGAAGAAACAAGTCTCTACTAGTTATAATGAAATTATAAATGTTGACCTACGATAGAATTACAATTTCCATACGAACCATTAGAGGAGAGAGAACACCATTTCCCAACAGCGTTTGCTTACATCAAGTATCAACATTAATGTACTTACCTTTTTTTAGCTAGTTATGAATGAAATTACAGATTATATTCACGATGAAGTTCCACGGTATATCTTGTTTGTTGATGATATTGTATAGTTGATGAATCTATAAAGAGTTTGACTCTTTAAAATAGAATTGTTTAGAGAAACTTTGGGATCTAAGAATTTTAAACTTAGTGGAATACACATTATATGAGTTGGTTGAATGTAAAAAAAACACAAGTACATACAAGAGAGATATATCGGCAACAATTTTCGGTATTTAGGATTAATCATTCAGTGTGACATATAGTACCTGTATATAAGCGCAAGGGAAAGATACAAAGTTGTAACAACTATCAAAGTAAACTTGTGAGGCATACCTTGAAACTATTGGGAGAGTCATTGAACAAATATTAAGAAACGAGACGAAAATCTCAGGGAATCAATTTGGTTTTAGGTCGAAAAATCTACTTTGGAAGCCATATATGCCCCTTAAGGAGGAGGGATAATATAGTAGTTAATGGAGTTGCTAGGACTAGAGGTAGACCTAGACTAACATGGTTTGAAATTTTAAAGAAGGATATAAATCTTGTTAGCATTACATAGGACATGACCCTTCACAGAGCCGAATGGAAAAGAGGGTTCAAACAACCGTCCCCATAAATTTATGTTATTCCAACAATAACAGTTAATTTCATCGATCTAATAGAACCATCATTCAACTTTTGGGGAGTGTATACCATTGCTTATAGGCAAATCTTAGCTTGTGGGTAGATATTAGCAGACATAAGTACTTAGGGGGGCTTAGTTGGATTTATTTTTGTAGGCATCTCTGCTAGGAAGGCATGAATTGCAGCATGCTCAGTACACAGCTTTCTAGGTAAGCTAGAACCATAACCCTAGCAACAAGATTATTTCTCGATTTTATCAGTCCCTTTTATCAGTCCCTCTTGGATGTTAGACTCTGTATGTCACAATTTTTTTTTTTCAAGTAGCTCTCTTAATCTATCTTGGCCTTCTTTAAAGTGCCTCCTCAAAGATGAGTATCTTCTGACTTCTTTTTAGCATTGTTAGGTTTCATATTTTTCCAATTCCTCTTATTTGTTTCACTATCATTTTATTCGTAGTGGACTTGACTCATACTTCATGGTATCCTCATTTTCAAACAAATCTTCTTAGTTACCAGATACATTTTAGCCTTCTTCGTGTCTATGATATTTTTTATGTTTCCCAGTAACTTGGGGCTTGTTCAGTTATTTGGTTGGATGAATGTGATATTTTATGTTACCTGGTCACTTAAGGGCTTGTTTGGCTGGATGAACTAGCATAGATAGCATGAAATAGGAATTTTACTATTTTAGATTTATTTGGTGTGATCCCATGAAAGTAATTCCTCATTTCCTTACCGTTTTGAGTTCATTTAGGGGTTGCTTAGATAGGTGAAAATGGGTTGGAAGCGGGGAGAAAGATGAGTCGCTCCACAAAAAGTTCATCTTTTCCATTGTCCATGCAAAGTACATAATTATCAGGGCCACCTTTGTAGCTTTTGTTCCCATACACCTTAACTTCGATTAAAATTCCAACCATATGAAGGGAATTAGACTTGCAAATAATTAAATGAGTCTTATTCAACTTTATTTATTGGGCCCACTATGCTTCTTCCTGTTTAACAAAACACCAGAACTGACGGACTCAAAACTGGAAGGAACTAGGAATTCCTTGCACGGATCAACCGCCAAACAAGGTTTAAAGTATCGGCCGATACCAATACGTATCGGCCGTATCGGATCGGATCTGGCCTTGGCCGATCCGATACCGGCGAAAAAAATCGAGATCGGCCGAAACTGGTACATAAAATTTCGTATCGGTCTGTATCGGCCGATACGAGACAGATACTGGCCGATACGGGCTGATACTGGCCAATACGGAAAAAAATCAGATCAAATCAGATCATCACAGAAACTTTAACAAAGTAGATGTTCTACAAAAAGCTAAAAAAAAGTAAAAATTGATTCCAGACATATCAAATCCAACAGAGAACAATAATGAAGAACCAAAATAGTAGACAAAAAAAAACTATAAATAGAGGCAAATTCTTCTACAGACATACACATGATGACTATTGTTTTATTCAATTATAATAAAAATAAAATAAAAAACACTTAAATAATGCATAAATATGTATTTTTTTATTTTTTTAAACTAATTTATTAATAATTATTTAAATATTGCCGATACAACCGATACCAAAAAATCCGATACTCCGATCCGATACTACCGATACAGATACTCATACAAGCTGTCCGATACCGATACCGAGTTTTTGAACCTTGCCGCCAAATAAATCAAAAACCCTACATGTTCTAATTATTAGTTCATCTAGCTGAACAAGCCCTTAGTTGTGTTTTGGTGTTTGTTAAAACAAGAAGCACAGGCCCCAATTAAGTTGAATGAAATTAATTTAATTACGGAACAACACAATCTTTGAGTTCCATCTAAATTCTTTCATATGATTGGGCTTTCAATTGAAAGGATCGGTTGAGATGTATGAGAACAAAAACTGCAAAGGTGGTCCCAGTGTTTTATGTGTTTCCCACAAGGAGTTGTCGAAAGGGGGGAAAGGGGGGTAGAAAGTCATATATTGAGAAAATGGGCCTTCCCACTTTCTTTGTTTGGTTAGGAGAGAAAGTCTTCCGTTTTTTACTTCCTTTCTGGCACTAAAGTGTTTTTTGTCCTCTTCTTTTTTTCTCTCCCCTACTTTCTCTTCTTTGATTCAGATATGGAAGAAAGTTTTTTTTTTTTTAAGTTTTCGAAAGTTTCTGGGTTGCGTCTGTATCCCTCTCCCGCTCTCCTTTGTAGAAGCAACCCCAAAACTAAAAAACCACATTAATTCCCCAAATCAGAAGTTCCGAACCAAAGAATAGGAAGTGGGAGAGGGAAAAAGGAAGGGGACAAGCAAAACATTGTAGTGTCGGAAGGAAAGTCCAAAATGGGGGACTCTCTCTCTCTCTCTCTCTCTCTCTCTCTCTCTTAACCAAACAGAAAAAAATGAGGAAGTCGGGCTGAACGAAACAGTCCCCGAACCAAACAATGAAAAGGATAATTTTTTTGCGGGATTCACTTACCTTCCGGTTCCAATCCATTTTCACCTAACCAGACAACCCCCAAGATACATATTATGGTTATCATTCAAAATTTATCTGGTTGGTGGAGAGGTCCTCGAGCCATATTTGGATAGTAGGGATTATATGGCATCATCAGGCCAAGTCTTTTAGAAATAATTTGTAGTAAACCATTAGCGCTTAGCATTGAATTTCATAACTTGTCTTCTGTCATTTTCATTCTCTTCAGCTCTACAGTTGCTCATAATGGTGATATTGTTCTTCCACATGGCGGTGTTTTATTAGAGAATTATTATGTAGCACCTCATGAAAGTGCATAATATAGATTTGATAGTGCAGACCATGTCTTCATCCCAATTTTAATATTTTATGTTGCTTTTGCAGATTCAACAGGTTATCCGCCGTCTATTTCCATTTGGTAGGGGCTTGTGCCACGCGTATTGGGCTCCCAATTTTTGGGTATTTTATATAATGTTGGATAAGGGACTTGCTTTCCTGCTTGGTAAACTGGGATTCACTATTGAGCCACCTAAAGCTTCTTTTACTGGTGGGCTTGTTGGAGATTCCTCGCCTTTTGCTGTGCTTCCCCAGGTCCTCTTGTTTTGATCCCCATCAAATACTTTTGCCTTGAAATTTGTTGTTGTTGCATTGATCTGACATCTTATACTTGCTGAAATGAAAGGTTACCCCAGCTATAACCTTTTTGCTGGTCTTACTTGCCATGTCTCCATCTATCGTGAAGGCTTTCTTAAAACCCCAGCCTAAGTTCATTGTTCGATGGGTGGCATATGCCTATACGTGCGGATTCATGTTTGGGTGGCATGTACATGAGAAGGCGTCACTTCATTTTACTATCCCTCTCGCCATAATTGCAATGGATAGCTTGGATGATGCAAGACACTATTTTTTGTTGTCCATAGGTATGCTTCTTGAACTTCGGTTGCTATATTGCTCTTTCTATTTTGGTTAGATTTTTGTATCTGCCAGCTTTTGCTGATTGTGCGACTTTGTATTTTGTAATGGCTTACACTGAATGATGATTTAGCTTCAAGATCTTGAGCCCATAATGTCAAAGTTCCTTTGTAAGCTTTCATAAGCAGCAAGAGATGAACTTTAATTATTAAAAACAAAAGACATGTTAATGCACAGAGATGCTTCTACAGGACACTGTCCGTGTCTGATCTGCTATGTTGCATGGTTACTCCTTGGGAGACCGTATCTGCGCCCGACATCCATATCCAACACGTATCAGATACGATACTTTTTTGACGCAAGTGTCTGATAGAGCTTGCCCATCTCTAGGCTCCAAATAGTCCCAAAACATAGTTGAAAGTGATTTTGGCATGTTCTAGGTCGTGTCAAACATAATGGATATATGACAAAGTATTATTTCTTTGCAGTGAACCATAGGACTTTTTGTAACCTAGTTACTAGCCAAAACATGCTTAAATATAGATATTATTAAAATGTAATGTGTAAAAAATATGTTTTCATGTATATACATAACTGTATCCGTGCCTTACCCGTATTCCGAGTTTTTCTAATTCGAATACATATGGTGTCCGTATCCGAATTGGTGTTTGAATCTATGCAACCTAATCGATATGCATATGACGTGATACTTTCAAGACACATTTGTTGGACATGGTCGTCTCACCTTAAGGTTTTAAAGGGTCTCAAAACATAGCTGGACATGCATTGGCAGACTTGTGCCAAACATTGTTTAGACACAAAAGGAAATTTTCTTTTATGTGCATGCATTTTGGGATTGACTTGGAACTTAATTTTACTATTTAAACCCATATACCTATATACTATTAAGATATAATATGAATATAGTCCAAAAAACATTTGAAAGCTTGGAATAAGGAGGTTTGTCGGTATTATCTTTAGAAACAGACAACAACTGGAGAATGAATATTTAAATATGTGAACATGTTTATATTGTGTGACTTGTGTCCATGCCATACCTGCATCCTATAAGTTTTCGACCATGTATCCTGAATCCAGATATTCGTTATCCTAATCCATTCACATGTGGTGACAATTTATGAAATGGCCGTCTCCATTAGAATACAGACTTCTTTGCGGATCTTTATAACTACTTTACTCGAAAACTATTGTACAACTTTCACCCATATTATCGTGGGTTGTTCCCTCATCTCCGCCAATGGGACGCTGCCACGTGGCCGGCGGTCACAGTTCGTGGGCAACGTAGCAGCGTCCTTTCTTATAGGAGTTTTCTGAACTTTTTGCTTAGGCATATCGTTATCTGTTTACTTGGTGCTCCATCACCTTATATTATACCTTCTCAGACGTACTATTTCATGACACTATTCTTCCTACTTGTACTGTATGCATCTTGGTTTCCTATTTATTTCCTGTAAATTTCTGAAAAGTAGCATGCGATCTCAGCAGTAATTTTTAACTAGCTGTACTGTGGGTAGCTGACTGCCAGCATTAGTTTGCTTTTAACTATTTCCCTAAGAAAAAAGTTTGCACCTTGCCCTGGATTTCAAAAAATTTCATCCATTTTGCTTAGTCCGGTAAATTCTAGTAAACTAGGATTGTGCTTTTATGCTACTATTATTCTTGGCTACCTCTGCATGCGGATGTATCCTTATTGTCTAAATTATGCTAATCTGTAGATTTAGTATTTTTGCCCCATTTCTGAGTATTACATTAAATCGATGAAAGCATATATTTACCAGTCCCAGGTATATAGAGCAAAAGCTAGCCTGAACTTTAAGTTGACAAGCCTCGTTGTCCGAAAGCTTGATGTTAAGTGGGTCAAATTTACTGAAGTTATCTTCAACTTCAAAACAAATAGTTTAGGTAATTTTTGTTTTGGAATGTATACAGCAGTATGTGCCTACCTATCAGTTGTCCTAATTTTACAGAATCCTATTGTTCTTTTTCCATGATTCACTTTTGAGAAATAAGATCGAAGTTGCATCTACGTTCTAAATCATAATGTGTCAGGGTTCTCTTAGAAGTCCTTTATTTATTGTTGCCAGTAGTTTTCCTCGATCAGAAATTTAGAAGTGGTGATTAAATTTTAGTGACTTAAGTCGTTGTTGGAAGCTTTTGCCAACCTTAAAGTTAAGTCTCCTTGTTCAGACTCAAATTTGATATCATATTATACCGTTTGGATGCTACTTTTCATATCTATACTCTATCTATTCTACTATATAATGTCAAAACTAGGCTTCACCGTGAAAAATTTTCGTTCCAAAAATACCCTTCAACATATTTCTATTCTACTATATAATGTCAAAACTAGGCTTCACCGTGAAAAATTTTCGTTCCAAAAATACCCTTCAACATATTTAGTAATTAAAAAGAATACCTACAATAAATTCCACTGACAACCATTTAAGAGATGCAATAATGACAACCATTTACGGAAATCAAAGGGTTCATGCTACTTGCTAAGTCTTTTAAACTAACTCATCAACATCATTCACTCCAATATACGTGCAAAGCACGTGCATATATACTAGTACTACTATATAATGGAAAAAAAATTCAGCTTCACCGTGAAACTTTTTCTTTCCAAATGTACCCTTGCATATGTTTACTAATTAAATTATTCATTAAAGTTAATAGAGGCAGGTAGGTAATTACAAAAACTGTCATTTGGTCTTCCTAAGTAGTCTTTTGCATGCATATATAAAATAATATATTAATAAATTTAGAATAATTAAGATGGTTGTCTTTTAGTCTTCCTAAGTAGTCTTAATAAAGATTAGAATAATTACAACAACTTTTTACTCTTCCTAATAACTAGTATATATGTACGTGCGTTGAACGTATTTCGTAGACTAATTATTCTAATCTTTATTAAGACTACTTAGGAAGACTAAAAGATAGCTTTGTAGTTACCTACCTTACCCTATTAATTTAATGAACAATATTAGTTGATAAACATATACAATGGTATATTTGGAAAGAAAAGTTTCACACCTAAACTTTTCTCATTATATAGTAGTATAGATAATCTATGAAATACTCTCTTTAATAAATAATTTATAAAATACGAATATATACTTGTTTCTATAGAGCCAATTGAAATTAGAAAGAAGTTAATGCTGAGCATTGTGGTTAATGAAAATTATGTTATTCATTTACTGATATTGCATTTTCTCTTCCCGGAAGAGTGCACTGATGAATTTCTTCAATGCAGTGTCCTGCTATTCCATGTTCCCTTTGCTCTTTGAGCCCCAGGAGTATCCAATTAAAGTACTGCTACTGGCCATACACACAACTCTCATGTGGGCAGGCTTCTGCTCCCATTTCAGCACAGGAACAGCTTCCGAACCGAATAAAAAGAAGGACTCTAGTAAGGAAAAAGGATGGATTGGATGCTTTGAACTTTGCTATCTTTCAGGTATGGTAGGCGTCGAGGTATGGGGTCAGTTCTTGCATCCATATATTTTTGGCACCAGGCTCCCCTTTTTGCCTCTCATGTTGGTCTCGATATATTGTGCATTCGGTATGATGTATTCCTGGATTTGGCAACTCCGAAAAATTATCCGGTGCACTTGATCTAATTATTTTCGAAGAATACTGATAATTAATTCCATGTTTTGATTGCTGAGGAGTTTATATAATCATTTAATTTGCAACTGTTTTGTTTCCAACACCTGGTTTATATGCAACAAACACCAAATAGCTGAAACGGGGAATATACAGAGGTAATACCTGTTGTATATGATGATCTGCTATTCGAAATGTTGTTTTACTCGAGAGAGTATGTAAATCAGTCACGCGTTGCACATACCAAAAAAAATTCCTCTGATATTATTAAAATTAATAAATATTATATTAAAGTAGTTTTATTATAATTTTAAAAAAAATAATTGGAATTTGTTATAGACATGTTTTTAAAATTTTGGATACATGTGGTTTAAATATAAGTTTAATATTGAATATATTTTAATTAGAATTTTTTTTTTATAGATATGTTTATATGCTTTAGATATAGTTCACAAGGAAGGTTTTAAGATTTTTCTTTAATTACTTAGGTTTTTTTTTTGTATGCAATTACTTAGGTGAGGATGTACATATGCGATGGTTAGAAGAATTTTATATTTTTTTTCTCTCCTAATTATCTAAGAATATACATACTGCATATATATTTAATTTTTAGCCATTTTTAAACATCTTTATAGTAGTAGAAATAATGGAATTTTTTTTTTTGTTTTACTTCGGTTTCTGCTATTTGAAATGTTGTTTTACTCGAGAGTTTATGTAAATAATAGGATTTTTTTTTTACTTCGTCTGTGCTGTTCGAAATGTTTTTTTTTTTTTTTTTTACTTCAGTGTTCCCCACTTTTAGCCATGATAATATTTATTCCCTGATATGAAAATGATGAAAGTCTCTTAACATTTTTTATACTAGATTGGGGCATGCTCCCTGCACCCCACGTTCTGTCCTTACTTCACCCTACAATCATTTGATTAAGGTATCATTTGATTAAGGTATCTTCCCAGTCTCATCATGAGACTCGGGCACAAGGCCCAAAAAATAAATAGAAAAACAAAGGGACAAGTGCTCTTTGTCGCTGTCTTGATGTGAAATACAATATGTACCAATTTAATCCACGAATTTGTCAAGATTGACATTGTAGAAATCATTACATGCTCTTTTTGGTGGTTAATAGCATTTCCAACCTTATTATTTTGTGCCGAACTCGGTTACCGAAGAGACATAAGATCCTGATTGTGTGGCAAAAATTCAGCGGATTGAGTCATGGATGTGTATTATTTTTTCCATTATAAATGATAGGAGTTGGAGACAGTGGACCGTGCACAAAGTTCTGAACGTTACGTCGGACATCTAAGAAAAAAAAATATTTTGTAATGTATTGTGATATAAGACAATGTCTTTTATAGGTGGCAAGATTATATTCACAAAAGTCTTCTCCAATGTAAAAGTATTGAGATGATTACTTTTTTACAATTTAGATAATTTTCTCTCTCTTTTTTTCTCAATATTTTTTTCATAATTGATGACACGGAACTGGAGACATTGTCTAAAATTAGACAACCAATTTGACAATGTCTTCTATAACCTTTGTAACGTAAAAATTGAAATTGTATTGGAGAAGAATTTTTTAAATAAAAATTTGTCATTCCGGGATTAACTTTTTCTTTTTCCAAAGTCACAATAGTAGCCAAACAAAAATGATATATTTGTAGCATATGTAGTTTTCTTTTGTTTGAAACAAGGAGCATACGGTACACACATGTAGGCTTAAACTATGAATTTTATATGGATCGAGCTCATGGCTAGCAAGTAATTGGTTTGTAACTTGTAAGTTTTAAAGTGGGGGCGAGGCGAGAGACCACACTTATCGTGCTATTCTTTTTTTCTTTTTCTTTTTCTTTCTTCTTTTCTTTCCTTTGGTACTGACCGAGTGCTCATGACCGACTCGGAGGAGCTTTCATTGGAAATTAAATGCTGTTGGCAGTGTGGTAACATTCTGAGACGAGAAGAAACTGCCGCAACATTTTAACTTTATAATGTGTTGTGATTTATATGTGGCATTAGGTACAAAATAATATCTGTTTTTTAACTTTTGAGACAAATTTTTTTTTTCTAAATACTTTTTTATTTATAATTGATGATATGAAAGTAAAGATATTGTCAACTGAATTGTCTATATGTAGACAATCAACTTTACAATATCTTTTATAACTTTTATCTCATAAATTTTATAATTTACTTGATAATTGTATTTGATAAAATTTATATATATAATATGGTCATTCCTATCTATCAATAACTTTTTTCCAAAGTCACAATAGGGTCGGAGATGATCTTAAACACTCGGGATAAAATTCAACACGCAGCTCATTGTGTCTGGGTCATGCCGGCCTAGCGCGAGGTTGACATTTGTTTTTTTAGAACTTCATTAAGGGGTTGACAATCGATCAATCATTTTCCTAAATCAAATGTAGAAGCAAAGTAATGAAGCAAACGTGGCTCTAGTGGATCCGTAGTGATAATGTATTCATATAGTTATCTCCAACAAAACAAAACACACACACACACACACACACACACATATATATATATATAGGGTAAACAAAATATGAACCATAGTGTTCATATTTCTAAATGAGTCATATACATATAGACCAATAGGAATAGACTCATACATTATGTGTCCCATGTGCACTAGTACACTCTATTCCTATTTGTCCACATGTGTATGACTCATGTAGAAATATGAACACTATGACTCATATCTCGTTTACCATATATATATATATATATATATATATATATATATATAAAATCATCTGGGTGGTTTCGTATTATGGAACCAACCTATGTTATATGAGTTGGATTTGGATTGTGTGGTTGAAATTAAAAGATGGTAGGGTCAACACATTGTAATCTCTTCCACTTAATTTCAATCCAACCCATGAAACATATGGTGGTTCCATAATATAAAACCACCCGGATGGTTATATATATATATATATATATATATATATATATATATATATATACCCTACCTCCGTGTTTTAGCATCTGATCCCCCCCCCCCCGGGATCGAACAACCGCGCGCCCGCCCCTCCTATGCACTATGGCGTTACCATCACGCCCCCACCTCAAGTGCATTACCATATATATATATATATATATATATATATGGTAAACGGAATATAAGCCATAGTGTTCATATTCCTACATGAGTCATGCACATGTGGACCAATATGAATAGACTTCTACATCTTATGTGCATTAATACACTATATTCTTATTAGTCCATATGTGCATGACTTATATATGAATATGAACACTATGGTTCATATCACGTTACTATATATATATATATATATATATATATATTCTTTTATATTTTTTACTTCTTTAAAAAAAATATTAAGTCCATATACTTTTGTACAAATCCACCCCACCTCCACGAGTTATAACATAATCATGATTCTCTCAAGGTTGTTGATAGTGCCTATGTATCCGACCTTCATATAGCCGTTTTATTTATTTAGGGATGTGAATAATAACATACAACTACACATTTTAGTAGTTGAAAATCTATCTATTGGTTGAAAGAGATTTCGACTTGCTAAATTACAATTTGATACCCTCAACTATTCAAGTTGTTCAACTCAATATCCTAAAATTTACAAATTTGATACTATCAACTTTTAACAATTTTTATGTTGATATCCTCTTTCACTCATTGTTAACTTTTTCGTTAATTTTTTTGACTAAAATATCTCCGCCCCTCCTCCTCCTGAACTGCAACCCCCCCCCCCCCCCCCCCCCCCCCCCGCCCCGACCCGACCCATGCCCCTCTTGGCTGCACCACCTGGTCCCGTCCCGTAGCCACACACATGCTTGCACCCGCAACCGTTGTTGCTGTTTCTGCTGTGTTGTCGTCGGAGAATGAAAAATGATTGTCAAAGAGAATAAGAGAATTTTTTATTATTTTTAATCTTTGATTAACACCGTTGAAAAGAGAATTGAGGAGAATATAAAATTAATACCTATTAAAATTTATGATATCAACTTGAAATTTTGAATACTTGAGAATACGGAAAATTTCATACAGAGCAACGAAATTATAACAAATCTCACTCAAAGCATTGAAATTTAAAATTTTATAAATAAAGCATCATAATGCCTATCCGAAGGGCGTTTCACAACTTCCCCAAAAATTTTTTTCGTCTGTGCCGTCTGTTGTCGTTACTGTGCGGAGATAAAAAAAATTTATTAGAAAACGCCATTTGGAAGGACGTTTTTCCCTAGAGAAAACGCTTTCTAATATATATATATATTTTCACTCTCTCACTCTCACTCTCTAACACTCTCTCACTCTCTCTCTCACCCTTACTCTCTCTCTCTCTCTCTCTCTCTCTCTCTCTCTACTCTCTGTGCTCTCTCTCTCTCTGTCTCTCTCTCTCTCTCTCTCTCCTACTCACTCTCTACTCTTTCTCTCTCCTCCTCTCTCTCTCTCTCTCTCACTCACTCTCTGCTCTCTCGCTCTCTCTCTCACCCTCACTCTCTCTCTCTACTCTCTTTTTCTCACTCTCTTGTTCCCGCTCGTCTCTCTCACTCACTCTCTGCTCTCTTTCTCTCTCTCTCACTCACTCTCTCTCTCTCTCTCTCTCTCGTTCCCGCTCGTCTCTCTCTCCCTCTCTGTCTCTCGTCTCTCTCACTGTCCCTCTCTGTCTCACTCTCTCACATCTCTCACTGTGAACCTTCTCGGATGTTTCTTTCTTCTCTCTCTTTGGCCCTCTCCTATCCTCTCTCTCTCTCTCTCTCTCTCTCTCTTACTGACACTCTTTTCTCATTTTTTTTCTTTTTTTCACACAATGACATGCATGCGCATGGGAGCCCGTGAGCATTCTTGGGTTCAATGCATTAGGAAATGATATAAAAAATTTGGAAAGATAAAAAGTATGGTGCATGCATGCCATGATACATCTTTTGACCAAAAAATAAAGTAGGTAGTAGAAGGAAGTGTTTATAAGAATGAGTATTCCGATTATAAATTTACAGAAGGAGAAGAAGAAAGCATTTGTGAGAGTTTCTTCAGGAAGAGAGTTCAATAGGAGAAGCTGAAGGCTGCAAGAGTTTGAAAAGAGTTCAAGAGTAAGAAGATACAAAAGAAAAAACAGGTAAAAGAGTTCAAGAGTTCAAAAGTTTGAAAAGAGTTCAATAGCAATTTAATTACGTGTTTTTCATGTAATGTCCTAATCATAAATACAGATGGCTTTTCAAAATGACGGGCGCATACCCGGTGGACCTACAACTTCGACCATTGAACGTGAGCGAGAGTCTCACATTTCTAGTCTGGTTTTCGCAGGACCGGTAATGTAATTTTTAGATAATTGATATTATTGTTGTTAAGCGTATTATATTGTACTAATGATATCTATACATATATTATATAACGCTATGATTATCCAGATGTAAAATTACGAGAGCATGGTGAGTGACTGTCATCATGGGAGTTGACTGAAGGCCAAAAGGTCTTGGTGGAGGCTTTTGGTTTTCACTTTGTTGACGCTATACGAATTAAGCGTCACGATAGAGACCTGATATTAAGTATCGTTGAGCGATGGTGGCCAACACGCAACACATTTCAGCTACCCTTCGGGAAGATGACGATCACATTAGCGGATGTGGCACATATTCTGGGATTACCTATCGAGGGTAATCCTATATATTTGGACGAAAAGTTGGAAGAAAAATATCTCGTTAGAGAATACCTCGGTGTTGAGCCCCCCTCTCACATGGAGAAACCAGCACTGTCAAACTCACTTGGCTCCGGTCAACTTTCATGCATGTTGATCATATCAGCTCTACAACAGTTCATGTCGATTATTCGCGGGTATTTATTTACATGTATTAATTATTGTTAATGTTATCAATATTCAATTATGTTTTCAGGTGATATGTTGCAGTAGAGTTTACTTATTGTGTCTATGTGGTACTTTTTTATTTCCTGACGCTACGAAAAATATGATCAACGTGCGACTGCTATCATTTCTTGCGGACATCCATTCCAACACAAAACACGCATTGAGTGAAGCAGTGTTAGCATATTTATACCGCTCTATGACGTCTTTTGTGAGTAAGGTATCAAAGGGTAGAACATCAAAAAATATAAGTGGATGTCTAACACTTATACATGTATATATGAATACAAATGAATAATATCTGTTATATTTATTTGGATCTTATTTGTGTTCTTCTTTGTAGTTCTGGTGTTACGATCACTTCGAGATTGCTAGACCAGTTAGTAAATATAGAGCTGAACAAACAGTATGTCCAGCAAGCATTCGCTAGATTACTGGAAATACAAATTATGTGCATTGTATGACAAAAGTGGTATCTCTTTACCGGCATCGATTTGACACATTAACCGGGTAAGTATGTAATTATTAAATTAAATTTTTAGTTGTTATTTTCGTGCCTACCATTTATTACTTGCTGAATGTCAAATATGTTGTTTGGCAACCACTAAGTGTGTCACAAGAAGTGAGAGATGGTGAACGTGTCCGCAGTCTCCATAGGTATTATATCATGTACAATGGATCTATCATGTTGCATCCAACTGATCGTGTTATGTGACAGTTCGGACTGAAACAAATGATACCCATGGAGCCTTTGGCTTCTAGCAGTACCAAATCAAATATGGAAGAGCGGGTTCATACATATATGCTTGGTTGGCATTCCAGATTTACCACGCATGGCGTGGAACACATGTCCGAATTGATGACATCGACGGCAGATTGTAAGTTAAGGGATATTTAAAATAAATTATACGGTATTAAATCTTACATATACTTTTGTGTTAAAATTTTACAGTGGAGGGTAGTGCCGATGTTTTATGTTGGTATGGATGCCCGCTAGTGTAAAATAGGATGTATAAATTTGAAGAACCTCAGTTCCAGCCACGAGCTTTAGACGATCTGAGCTTGTGTGACAGGAGGGCACGCGATGCTCTAGTGGTATGTGTTCTTTTTTACATAAACTATCATCTTTATACATGTTACTTTTATATTCATTGAGTGTGGATTTAAATATTCAGGCGGAGACACTGGCTGATATAGCTGAGGACCCCGAAAGAGATCCAAAAGGGATTTTAGGGACGAATGTACAATATCTACGCGCACCACTGAGTCCCCGTTTTACTCCACTCGATATACCAGACAGCCATCCGGTAGGCTTCGTGAGACAGAGGCAGGCACATCCTCGTAGGACACATGATCGAGGAGCTGGTTCGAGCAATGCAGAGGCACGAATTTTATAGGTTGGTGAGGGAGCATCCCAAGCTTACGAGGGCACTTCGTAGCCTTACGCTGGCATGTCACAGCCTTATGTTGGCATGCCACAACATTAAGAGGGATATCCGCAGCCTTACACTGGCACGTCACAGCCTTACGTTGGCATGCCACAACATTACGAGGGATATTCCCAGCCTTACACTAGCATGTCACAACCTTACGAGGGTAGGCCACACCATGACAATGACACATCCCAGAGTCACGAGAGCACATCCCAGAGCAACGAGGGCACATACAAGAGTTACGATGCCACGCCACATGCTGCTTCTCATGACTGGGATTTGAATTATTACCTGCAGGAGACTGGCACTTCGTTGTTTGGCTCAGCCAGCCTTGATCCAAACTCTCATTTATATTTGCCACCACCGGAGGGTATAGAGGAAAGGAGAGATAGGCTAGGTCTTAGGCGAGTTGATCATAGAGATTATAGAAGGGATGACAGAGGTGTCACGACCCGATTTCGTGGAATCGTTGGGGCGTCCCCCGAATCGTGACCGCCGTGCGGGCCTGGGGTTGCGCCCGCACAAGGCTTTAATGTTTTGCATAACGAGCACATATTCAGAGTACGCATATAAATTGAAACAAAGATTTGAAACATGGAAAAGTTTTCTTTATTGATAATGAACATCTATTACAAACTCTTGAACGAGTCAGCTAATTTGCCGAACGGGCTTACAAATAATTTGCCGAACGGGCTTACAAAAGTGTTGACTCAAAATGAGATAACAGTCATGTACATTACATCTCTTTACTAAACTTGAAAATGATAAAGACCTCCGGGCTGGAGGATGGCCTTGCCACGGAACTGCATTGTGTATATAGAGTTGCAAGCTCCTGCTTCAAAATGCTTCAAGGATGGCGCGATCAGGATACGCCAACAGCTGGACTGGATCGGGAAGACGACCTCGGCTCCTCGCTCGGTTCGCCTTAGTGCGGGGAACCTGTTTCAACGAGGGTCAGTATGTCGAAACATACTGGTGAAGGCGAGCTAAACCCAACTATACCAATCAACACAATGTTTATATGAAGCATGCATTTTTATTGTGGGTTTCTATCTTGCCTTAGTTCATTTACAAGTAAGCAGCATATAGAATTTACTGAAATGAACTTGCCACCGTTCGGTGGCTTTTACCTGTCCGTCTGAACTACCTGCACAATACTTACCATGCCTTCTCTGCCACGAAGACACAAGTTAGTTTGCAACAGGTTTAAATATACACGTTGTGATCACTGGCTTGAAGCCATAATTGACAGTTTAGTCTTGAACGAGGATGGCATGCAGCCAAGATTCGTGAGTGCTACAGTCCACCCTGTCCAGATGCGTGAGACTATCGTGAAGTTCCGTCCGGATCGGATCGGTGCCAGTGCCCCGGCAACCGTCCGTAGGAACCGTTGGCCTTGTGCACAAGTTGTCCGTGATCAATCGTTCATGATACGTTAACGTTGATGCAGTTGAGGCAATATGAACATGAGACAAGCAACATTGCATGATTCGTTTTGCATAGTCTTCTTGACAGTTTATTTCATAACAAGTGTATTTCATACTTAGCACAATTTATGGAAGAAGATGCATTCTAACTAAAATTGAAGCATATATAGAACATTTGAAACAAACTAGCATACAAATGAGTAACCGTTCCCAAGTTGAATGACAAGCAATACAATCCAAGTCTATTTCCTTTTTATCTTGGTATCTTTTATTATTACTTGGTATCGTCTGATCGGGGCAACTAGAATGCAAGAGGTTTATGTGTGAAGACTTGGAAGCAGGGCTAGATAATCGGGATGGTAGCCCACTCACTTAGATGTTTGGAAATGAGAAGGAAAGAGGCGCTTCAAGACTCCGCTCGTAAGCCGCCTACTGCTCGTTCACCTGCATCACGAACAGCTTGATCAATACCTCTTTCTCTCTTTCTAATCTCGGAATTGAAGTGCAATGCAATGAACGAAAACAATGAAATCCATCGAAACCGTTCAAGGAAAACAAGCAAATCCGAAAACCAACTCAAAGCACGAAAGCAACAAGCGACATCGAAATCCGAGACAATAAAAGATAACAGCGGAGAGGTCCCTCCTGACTCTGCCGCTAAGTCGATCCCGGGGGCACGGTCCACTGAATATGGGAATCGATTTCGAGAAACCCAAATCCATAACGAGGACGAGTTCTTGTTTTCAATCTATCCCGATCGAACGATACCATCTTTGTGTTTCTTAGTCGCGCTCCCCGCACCGGGGGAACGGGGGCGCTACATCCTACCCAACCAATTGGAAGTTTCGTCCCGAAATTTAGGAATAGTGCTTACCGTTAGGTAACGTGATGTTGAGCAAAATATTTTGGACAGTCTCGAATCCTATGGTCTGAATCACCACAAATGAGACATTGCCCGGGTTACAAATTTAACATATAAACGTTACAAATTGAACGTTACAAATTTAACATCGTAGTAAATTGACAGTTACAAATTTAACAGTAATGTTAAAATATAAACGTTACAAATTGAACGTTACAAATTTAACATTACCTATTGTACATAGACTAGTATTACCTAGTATACTAGCATAAAGAAAAAAATTGATGACAGAAGAAAGAGTGACAGGGAGAGAGAAAAGTGAGGGATGAAAGTGACACAGAGAGTAAAGAGAGGGAGAGAGTGACAGGTTGAGAGAGGGGGGAGAGAGAGAGGGACAAAAAGAGAGGAAAGAGAATGAGAGTAAGAGAGAGAGGGTATTAGATAAATTTAACCGGTCTGAATTGAGACTTACAGAGGTATGTCAGGAAATAGCTTAGGTGAAAATGGTAGGAGATAATGGATGAAAGTATCTTCTGACTTGAATTTGCCTTTTGAATTCACCAATTGTAAGCTATTTCTTGTATGAGAAAAATATGGTAAAGAGAGTAAGAGTGAATGAGATATACAAAACACGCATGAGTCATATATATAAGCTAAATTTAACCGTTAAAATATAAACGTTACAAATTGAACGTTACAAATTTAACGTTACTTATTGTAAATAGACTAGTATTACCTAGTATACTAGCATAAAGAAAAAATTGATGACAGAAGAAAGAGTGACATGGAGAGAGAAAAGAGAGGGATGAGAGTGACACAGAGAGTAAAGAGAGGGAGATAGGGTGAGAGTGACCGGTTGAGAGAGAGGGGGGGGGAGAGGGGGACAAAGAGAGAGGAAAGAGAATGAGAGTAAGAGAGAGAGAGGGTATTAGATAAATTTAACCGATTAAATTTAAATATTACAAATTTAATGTTACAAAATTGAACGTTATCTAGCGTACAGATAAACGTTACCTAGCGTACAGATAAACGTTACCTAATGTGCGTGTGCATATATTAGCTTTAGTGTATATAGCGTACATAAAAGAGAGAGGAAGAGTGACAGAGGAAAGTGTGACAGGGAGAGAGAGAGAGAGAGTTAAGAGAGGGAGAGAGGGATGAGAGAGAGAGAGAGAGAGAGAGAGAGAGAGGGGGGGGGGGGTGAGAGTGACATAGAGGGAGTTGTAAGAGAGAGCGGGAGCGTTAGGGAGTGAGAGAGCGAGAGTGAGAGAGGAACAAGAGAGTGAGAGAGTGTTAGGGAGAGAGAGAGAGAGAGAGATTTTAAAAAAATATATTAGAAAATGTTCTTTGAAAGGAAGTTTTTTTTCTAGAGAAAACACAAAGTTTGTTATCCCTATCAAAATTTATGATATTAAATTTTGAATACTTGAGCATATCAAGCTGTAATTTATGCAAAAATTAATAATAAACATAATCCCCGGAGGAAGTACACAAGAGAAGAGAAAAAAAGAGAATAATTGTAGGGATCGGTGGGGCCCAAAACCATCATCGTAGTAGTATAGCTAAGCTAGCAATGGTTTAAAGACCAAGCACAAGGAGGAGTGAATCCATGCAATTTATTACCAGCAGAGAGAGAGAGAGAGAGAGAGAGAGAGAGAGAGGAGAGAGAGTTGAGAGTTTCAATTTTTGTTAAGTCAATGCTTCCTCCTCCTCCTCCTCCTCCTCCGTCGCTGATATCGCCGGAGAGCATCGATCGGCGTTCCCCCTCGTACTCCCCGAGCCTCCTCATCATCGCCGGACTCCTCGCCTTCGCCGTCGCCGCCATCGCCTCCATCCACCTCCTCCTCCGCTACCTCTCCCGCTCCCGCGAATCACCGTCTCCTCCTCCGTTCCTCCACAACCTCTCCTCCTCCTCGAACAACATTAATCAAGAAGAAGAAGAGCCCGAGCCTAAGAACGTCATTGACTCTCTCCCGCTCTTCACCCTCTCCGGCTCCGCCTCCTCCTCCTCCCTCGACTGCGCGGTCTGCCTCTCCCCCTTCGAGCCGCGCGACCAGCTCCGCCTCCTCCCCTCCTGCCGCCACGCATTCCACTCCCACTGCATCGACACCTGGCTCCGCTCCACGCTCTCCTGCCCCCTCTGCCGCTCCTCCGTCCATCTTCCGCCGCCGCCGAACCTGGAGTCGGCGAGCTTCCGAGTGGAGATCGGCAGCGTCAGCCGTCGGACCGCCGATCAAAACCCTCCTCCGCACGTGCGGACGTACTCGCTGGGGTCCTCCTTCGAGTACTCGGTGGGGGAGGAGGTGGAGGCGGTGATCTCGAGGATCCGCCGGCCGGACAAATCGGCGCCGCCGGATCCACCGGGAGAGGCGGTGGCGGAGATGGCCGGAGGAGGAGGGGGGAGCCGGAACTGGCTCAGCGATTACGTGGACCGGCTCGTCTCCTCGGCGTCGTCGTCCTTCTCTTCGCTCAGGTGGAGCCGCCGATTCGACCCCGGAGCCGCCGCCGCCGCCTCCGGCGGAGAGAATTGGGATTTGGAGAGGAATTTGCACCTGCATTTGGAGGAGGAGGAGGAGGACGGGGGGTTCTCGAGCTTCTACAGGTGGATGCTGGGGGCATGAGCGGTAAATAATTGATAATTCTATGGGTATTTTTGGAAGGTACTTTTCTTTTTAAAGTTTGAAAAAGCGCTCTAGCTGCTCTAGTACTAGGCACTAGCGACAGCGAAGCTTCTGAGAGAGTATATACATACACTACAGCAAATGAATGCGCCATTGCCATTGGTTACGGATATTTGTCCTTGCCTATGCATGCCAATAGTAAAATAGATAAATTTGGATTTCTTTGCGTGTATATATATATATATATATATGCTTTTACATAATCCTTCCACGGTCCTACGCTCTTTTTATCAGCTTCGATAAGATGCTAGCTAGTTTTAGCTCTTGCTTGTTTCTTTGGTTGGTTTTTAATCATGCTACCTATGACATTCGAGCAGGAATGACAAAATTTTATTAAAAATTTTTTTTTCATTACAATTATCAAGTAAATTTTGAGTCTTATAGATTAAGTAGGTTATAAGTGGTCTAACCTATATAAAAAATAATATATATATATATATATATATATATATATATATATATATATATATATAGAGAGAGAGAGAGAGAGAGAGAAAAGAGTACAATTTCAAGTTCTGAACAATGCACTTCAATGTCTTTACATTCATATCATTAATTATGAATAAAAAATAATTAAAAAACAAATATAAAGAGTAGAAGTTGTCTCCGAAGTTAGAAAAAAAAAATATGTTTCAGTTATTTTGCATTGAAAAAAATTTATATTTTTGTCTTTTGTAAATATAGTCGTACAACACAAACAAATTTATTATCTTGTACTTTCATGTCACGTCTTAGTCGCAACAAATTACAAACAATAGGGTTGAAGATGCTCTAAGGGAGAAATAGTAACCTTTGAATATGATGGTTAGTCATGAACGAAGCGAACGAACGAATGAATGAATGAATGAATGACGGGTGTGTGCTTGTTTCCAAGAGATTTCATTGCTTCCTCTTCTGCACTGCACATTAATTTCAAGCACCAGCCCTTTTCTTATGATAGCCCAGGGAAGAGAGAATTGAATGGTGTCACGTTTGGACTATGGAGAGATTCAGATAGGTGTGTGTGTGCTGGGCCAGCAACTGACATCAGCTTCAATTCAATGCGTCCATCGAATATTTTGTTGTTGCTTTGCAGTGACGATGATGATGCATTCTATGCTGCTGCAGCAGGGGCTGAGCCAGTAGTCCACCTGCACCAAATTTGTTGAGTGCATGCAGCCATTTAATGGTACTGTAGGGTAGGGGTAGGGTGAGGAGTTGATACACAGTACGGAAACGTTGATGGTTTGAAAACCAACGATTTCAATACCAGAATTATAATTCGACTACATAAACTCAAATAATAATTTGTAATACGAAAATGCTATTTTGTTCGATGGTGGACGTGACCGCGGTCGGCCCGTGTCCACACGACGGACTCCCACTGGCTAATCCACCCCACCCCACCCCCCTCCGGGCCCCACCAATTGCACCTCCAATAGGAAACTGCCACGTGGCCACGGGCCACGGACGGACCAAATAGCAGCACCGTTTGCAATATGGATATGACACGTGAAATTCTACTAACATTCAAAGTGAACTTGTTTTTACTCTTTAGTCCCTTAAAAGAAAAAAGAAAAAGAAAAAATCAAATGCATGTAATTCAATATTTTTTTATAACTGAATTTTAAAATTAAGAACTCGTGAGTACCTCTAGGATTTTTGCAAGAATTAATACTCTTTCTTTAACAACCATTTTTCTGAGAACAATGCAATTCCGGTTCAAATCTGGTCTTGTACTTATTTCAGATAAATTTAACAAAAAAAAAAAAACTATATCATTTAAAGAGTGTATTCAACTTTAACAATTCCTTAAATTTAAAGTGTAATGATATTTCTGCGAAATTCTGCAAAAAAAAAAAAATGCGTTCATCGTGCCTCCCCTTCTCACTGATAAATGCTGGTTCCATCCTTCACCTATGCAGAAATTTTCATCAATAACATCCGAATTTATATAAATTTTATGTAAAACATCGAAGTTTAAAAAATTACGAAAAAAGTATCAAAACATCCATTAAATTTTTTTTTATATTTTTTAATATTATATTCCTAGCGTTATTTTTTTCGTCATTAACAGACGTTAGTCAAAAAAATTTTATTAAACAATAGAAAACGTCCTTAGAATAACGTTTTCTATTGTTTAATAAAAAAAAAAAATTTCTAGTCTCTTTCTGGTCTCTCTATCGTGTCTCTCTCTGGTCTCTCTATTGTCTCTCTCTCTCTCTCTCTCTCTCACACACGTCTCTCTCTCTCATCTCTCATCTCTCTCTTACTCTTCGTATGTTCTTTTTCTCTCATTCTCTTTCTTTCTCATATTTCTCTTTATTAAATTTGAGAAATTTAGTGAAATCCAAAAAAATTCTAGAATTACTTTTCTTTTACTTTTGCTCACTACAGAGTTTTGGGGAAAAAAATATTTCGAATTAAAATTATATTTTTTATGTAATCCAAATACCACTAGTGTCATGGTACACGCGTTCCGTGTGCAATATTTTTTTTTATCACACAGAGTCTCATATGTCCAATTTTAAATCCATAAAATTTATTGAATTAAATATTGCACACGGAACGCGTGTGCTAAAAAAATTGAAATAAATTCTTTATTTGTATTAGTATTATTCAATAAATTCTTATAGATTAAAAATTGAGCATACATGACGCGTGTGCTAAAAAATATATTGCACACAGAACGTATGTACCATGACACTAGTGGTATTTGGATTACATAAAAAAATATAATTTTAATTCTCTAAAAAAAGATCGGAATATTTTTTTCTCAAAACTCTGTAGTAAGCAAAAGTAAAAAGAAAATTCTAGAATTTTTTTGGATTTCAATAAATTTCTCAAATTTAATAAAGAGAGGTGAGAAAGAAAGAGCAGACAAAGAGTGAGAGAGAGGAGAGAGAGAGTGAGAGAGACCAGAGAGAGAGACGTGAGAGAGTGTAATAAAAAAAAAATGTTCAGCGTTTTCTATTTTTATTTTCCTAATGTCTGTTAACGACGAAAAAATTAACGATAGGAATATAATATTAAAAAATAAAACGTCCTTCCAACGAATGTTTTGATGTTTTTTTCATAATTTTTTAAACTTTGATGTTTTATATGAAATTTATATAAATTCGGATGCACTGGATGAAAATTTTCGTGATGAGATGACTCAGTTGATTGCAACTCTCCCATCACATTGACAAGCTAGTTTGGATTCCAATATTAGGCTAAATTTTACAGGCTCTTGATAAAGGCACTTAAAAAAAAGAATCAAGCCTAGTTCAGTATTGGTGCTAGTTCAGTTAAAAAGAATTTTTATTCAGGCTAGTCCAAAAGTTACTAGGGCTGCCCACCCTCTTCACCTTCCTCCTTCTGCTCCTCCCCCACCCCCTCTGGCCTCTCCTCCTCCCTCCTCTTGCGATTTTTTGCCTCTCCGCGTCGTTGACCTCGCCATCGACCGCGTCGTCGCTGTCGAGCCGCACCTTAAGTACCTTCCCGTCGGCTCCGTCACGAAGGCAATGAAGAAGAAGAAGAAGAAGAAGAAGAAGAAGAAGCGTGCGGGAAGATGCGCACGACGGAGGCATGCGCTCGCGGGGGCTGCGGCTACATCTCGCGTCGCCGCCGCCGACGGCGGCGGCAACAGTAGCAGAAGCGGCAGCAACAACAGCAACGTAGGCGAGCGCGCGCCTCTGCCTCCTCCCAAACTCCCGCTGCCCGCCTCGTCCCCACCCCCCCCCCCCCCCCCCCCTTCCGGCTTCCACGCACCCCCGTCCTCCTGTCACCTCGCATAGCTCTCCCCTCCGGACTGTCAAAATTGGAAGGACTGTCAAAATTTTGACAGTCCTAAAAAAATAACATATTTTGTTAGGACTATCAAAATTTTGAGATTTATTCCAATTGGTAGGACTATCAAAATTTTGACAGTCCTTCCAATTGGTAGGACTGTTGAAATTTTGACAGTCCTAATTATATAAAAAAAATCAATTGGAAGTGGACAGCCCGGTGAGTAATTTTTGGGAGTGGCAAACTTGTAATTATCAATGGTAAAAATTTGGATTGTCCTGAGTCTTTTTCGTAGTGCCTTTATCAAGAGCCATTTTAATTTTTACCCACAAGTATTTAAAATTTTCAACTTATATCATAAATTTTAATATTAGACAACTTAATACCTAAATTAATCCTAACAGTATTAAAAAAATTTTAAAAATGGCAAAAATACCTTCTATTCTTAGAGAACGTAATTTGGTTAAATTTTTTTTTTTTTTTTTGTTAAAAAAAAAAAAAAAAATCCTGACTGATAGAGAGTATAAATTTGAAAATATTCAATAATTGAAAGTAGTGATTGATATAATATTAAAGTTTAGAATATTAAGTTAAAAAACCTAAATAAGTAAGGGTATCTAGTTGAAATTAAGTCTCAATATTAATAAGCAGCCAAAGGTCAAATATGACTTGTGCATCTTAGGAAGTGTTAGGCTTTTGATAAGGGCACTGCATATTTTACTCGGGGCTAGCCCAGGATTGGGGCTAGCTCACTAAAGAGAAACTTTTACTTATACTAACTCAACATTTTACTCATACTAGCCCACTACTTCCAAACCCTCCCAAACCCTCCCTACCCGACCGGAGCCCTCCTCCCTCCCGCCGTCCTCCTCCGCCTCCTCCCCCGTCCTCCACCGCAACCTCCCGTCGCCACGCCTCCCGTCGTCGTCGCCGTCAAAACCAAAAAAGAAAATGAAAAAATAGAAGAACTGTCAAAATGTTGATTTTTAGGACTGTCAAAATTTTGACAGTCCTAAAAATGTATGTTGAATTTTTAGGACTGTCAAAATTTTGACAGTCCTACAAATTGGTAGGACTGTCAAAATTTTGACAGTCCTTCCCATTGGTAGGACTGTCAAAATTTTGACAGTCCTAAATTTTTTTTTCTGTTAATTTATTTTTGTTAATTGTTGGGGGGGGGGGCCAATTTGAAAATATCCTTAAAATTTCTATCCTTAAAATTTGTTAAAGTATTATGTTATTTAAAATAGTAAATTTATTATTGGTACATTAAATATTTTGTAAAAAAAAAAAAAAAATTACCCAGAAGTAAAATTTGGAGGTCGAAACATCGTTTTTTTGCGATTCTAAAAATTTGGGAAGTCCGTCAAACGGTGAAACGGTTTATCCCGAAGTACTTTTCCATGCGGTCATTTTGGCTCAAACTGAAGCTTGTTTCGATCTCCCAGTCAAAAGTTATGATACTTTAAAGTTTTATATTTTATATTTTTGCCTGTAATACGTACGTCTTACTTCGGATGAAAATTCTCTCTACACGAATTGTGTTACTCTCGTCGAAAACATACAAATAGACCTATTGTGTGACGAAAAACGATTTGAAAACAAATAGTTATGGCCGTTTGAAGTCTGGTCGACGGCAGACGTAATATTCGTACGGTAGATTTTTTTTTTTTGGATATTAAACTAAATAAAAAAAATCAAAATCCAAAACTAACTAAATAGAAATAAACTAAAAAAAAAATCCTGACAATTAAAATGAGGACTGTCAAAATTTTGACAGTCCTCATTGTTTGTGGGACTGTCAAAATTCTGACAGTTCTAGTTTTATATAAAATTTTCAGTGGGTTAAAATTAGGACTGTCAAAATTTTGACAGTCCACATAGCTTGTGGGACTGTCAAAATTATGACAGTCCTAACAATTTGTAGGACTGTCAAAATTTTGACAGTCCCACAAGCTATGTGGACTGTCAAAATTTTGACAGCCCTGATTATAACAATTTGGGCTAGCCCCAAATGAGTACTGTCAAAATTTTGACAGTCCTGATTATAACAATTTGGGCTAGCCCCAAATGAGGACTGTCAAAATTTTGACAGTCCTCATTTCTTGTGGGACTGTCAATATCCTGACAGTCCTAGTTTTATATAAAATTTTCAGTGGGTTAAAATTAGGACAGTCAAAATTTTGACAGTCTACATAACTTGTGGGACTGTCAAAATTATGACAGTCCTAACAATTTGTAAGACTGTCAAAATTTTGACAGTCCTACTTGGAAGGACTGTCAAAATTTTGACAGTCCTGATTATAACAATTTGGGCTAGCCCCAAGTAACTTTGGAAAACTTGTAATTTTAGGAAATGGGACTGTCAAAATTGTGACAGTCCTTCCAAGTGGTAGGACTGTCAAAATTTTGACAGTCCTGAGTATTACAGTGGGCTAGCCCCGAGTAACTTTCATAATGGCAAACTTGTAATTTTTTTTAATTTTGAAATGGGCTAGCCCCGAGTAAAATGTGCAGTGCCCTTATAATTTGCCAAGTGTTAAATTAGTAGTCCTGGCAAGTTTAAAGAAAAAAGAAAGAAAGGGAAAGCTAGACAAGAAGTTGGTCAAGACAAGACATTGTAATGAAGATCATTCAAATTTTCCCATGTTTCATTTTATGCATGCTGAAGTTGATCTACTTACTCTGTAAATATAAAGGTGTATTCTTTGTATGCAAAGTAGGGGAGCAACCAATCATGGTAGTGACATGATGCAAGCACTTACATATTAGCATGGCATCTCCTCTTCCATCCCTTTCTTTGACCCTTGCCCAGCTTTCAGGAAAGCTGGGGATTATTCCAGGCAAGCAATTGCTTGCCAAACACTTCACATTAGATTCATTTGGTGATCTAACCTAAAGATCTTGCAAAGATTTCGACACTATTCAAATACTGGCTACAGATGACATTCACAGCGTCTAGTATTGGTCAATACTTTAGCGATCTGCCCAGGTGTCGGAATCCTCGTCACCCGTGTGTCGGTGAGTCAGACACATTGTATTGCAGTGCTCAGAAAAAGTATCTCTGTTAAAATCATGACCCAGTATCAACTCAACTTACTGTTAGAAAAGGTAAGATACCACTAGATATGGCAATATACAGTTACTTTGTATGGATATGACCAGCAATCCCTTTCATAAATATCATGCAAACTGACTATTATCTGACTATCATTATCGATCTTCCTCATTCTCCAATTGTGTTCCCCTGATTAAAAGAAAAGAACAAAACAGTGCTCATGCTATTAATTTATGAGTTAATTTCCCAAATGTTGCATGAGAAATCTCGTGGCCGTCTTATTGAAAAAGAAAAAAATTTGGTTAATTTGATACTTAAGTTTTGTACTTCAACTTGATTCCATTAGTATTTTTGAATAAAAATCGTTCAAAATGGACATATGATGTCTTATTTTTCAGAATTATTTTTGTCCAGACCAACCGCTACATCGGCTATGATTTATTGTAGAGTCAACATCTTGTACTCTAATTGTTTATGTAGAATTTCTTCGAACACTAATATTTCCCTGAAATGATAGTCCAACAACAAAAATAATCATGAAAATAAGGCACATGAACATCACATGTCCATTTTTAATGGTTTTCATCCAAAAGCACAAACGGAACCTAGTTCTAACTTTAAACCAAAATGCAAAACTTAGATACCAAATTAACTAAAAAAAAAAAAAATCCAATCACCAAAATGACTACCACAACATTTCTCGGACACCATTTGGACAATTAACTTATTAACTCTTAATTTATTCATCATCAAGATGAGGTTAAGGCCCTATGAATCAATAACAATTGGATGATCAATAACAGGCATACATCTTACTGTTTAGTCAAATTTAGGATAAGATATAGAGTCGACCATGATCTCTCATGGATTAGTAGCACCAGCTACGTACGACATGCAAAAGGCAGTTAACTTAGTTGATTTGTTTAACGTGACACCCAAATAAATCCAAATGGATGGGGCCACCTTACAAAAGAACCCAATGGCTAAAATATAAAGGCAGGTGCAACTACACAACAGTCAACAAAGCCGACTCTCCAAGCATCTGATCATGGACAACAAAACATCGCTTTTCCTTCTTTGTGCTAAAAGAGTGTACGTAGACTACCAAAAGGGGCAGTACAACTATAGAATCCAAGCTTCTTAATAAATTACAAGAAAAAGCATTCCAACTTCGTCGGTGTAATGATTATATGCCTAGTATGTTGTAAGAAATGAGAAGACAATGAAGTGTAAATGTTCCCGCACATTTGTCTTGCCACTGGTGTCGGAGGCCAGGCCCAAACCGTAGTGTTGTCAATCGACAAAATTCTCGGTAACTGTCAAAAGGAATTATGAAGCGCACTAAAGCCGAGGAACGGGTTTCATGTCTTCAACTGTTTCCTTAACTTCCTGTCGTGATTCAGCACCGTGCTCACACTCTCCACCACCAACACAGTCTGCAAAAGAGTGGAAATGGCAAGCTCAGATGTCAGGACAATTTTGATTCATGTCACATGTTGTGTGTACAGTTAATACCATGTCATGTGTTGCTTTAGCTACTTCATTTGGTGTATAATTAGTTTTAGGGCCATTTTCCATGGAGGAATGAGGCGCAAGACCAACATGATTTTTCATGTTGGATAATAATTACGAGAATTAGATCAAACTACTACAACTAATAGTTACCTGCAAGCAAGCATATGCAATACCAGTGGCGAAGTAGAAGTTTGCATTGCCTGTACCCTGTGGCATAAATGATAGCTTTATAAGAATTTGCAGTTTTGCTCATGAGAGAGAGAGAGAGAGAGAGAGAGAGAGAGACCCTCCATATCCACAGGTTGTGCATTACTGCGCTCAGGAGAGAGACTCCGATATATCCACAAAATAGGAAAAAGGAGAATTTCATTTCTGCAAGAAAAAGCAGTAAACGTGAGATAATAGAACTGTGAGAAGACAACATACAATTAACCTGAGTATTACCGGCTAGCTCATTGGCAAAAAGGCCCAAAAGTCCCAAGTACAGAGCTGAGTCTCCAATCTTCAATATAGAACAGGATAAGTAAAGACTGACAGTTTATATGAAATATCAATATACACTATAGATTCTTCATGAGCTAAAAGAATATGCAATAGAAAATATAAATTCAAAGGTGTGGATGAAGAAACAAGAAACTTGTATATCAATAAAGTGGTCTTAAGTAAAGGATGCCAACTTATATTGCCACTTATAAATTAATCGAACAATAGATAGGGGGCAAAGTGTAGACCAATGACAAATGAAAGCTGCAAAAATTTACAATTTTTTCAAATTTCTATTATTTGGCGGGTATCATATCTTGTCATAAACGCAGATATGGACGTCCAATATTCTTGTTAGATAAATAAAATTTCACAAGAAAGCAATATTTGCTGGTTAAAACTTAAAAAGGCAGATCGCTTCGATGGCTAAATACATAGCCATTCATGTGTGAGTAGGGGTGTGATGGAGCAGATATAAAAGGTCTACCTGCCCTACCCGAATTTAGTACTTATTATGCTAATGTGTTTTTAACTGCATCTCTAGCTATTTCACATGATAAGCAAAAGCTACTCTTGCTTTGCCTTGTTTTTATTGCTCTTTCACCAAAGGATGTATATGTAAACCTACTTTATCTGGCTAGTAACTAAAATCCATAAGATAGTTTGTCATAAAAAAACGGCTGCAGGCTTTAGCTCCACAGTCCATTACATTTCTTAAACTTTAAAAAAATGTATGCAAAGCATGAATTTGCTTTATATCTTTTTCTTTACTACATGCAGCAAAGAGGATATGCATTGCTATCATTCTAAAATCATTGGCACCATCCCCAAACCATTTCCACGACATAAGGATTGAGAAACAGACTTTGTTATGTGTATGTGTGTACATCATTTACACACACCATGCAAGGTGTCAACTTACTAGCCATATTCGCATCAAACAAATCTCCAGTATAGTTTCAAGTGTTAAAGTATCTTATTGAAGAAGGAAGAAAAACAGGGCAGAAAATTGATATGTTATGTCAAATAGTATTACAAATATAATCCTAATCAATACCATCTAAGAAATTGTTTGCTACAGTTGATAAGTGATAACTCTAGAATGACAAATTGTGTTGATGCTTCCCTACCCACCCAGCCTCTTTGCTGGTAGAATTTGCAAAATTCAAGAAATCCAACTTAGTAAGCTTTAACTATATATTTAGGTTAAAATTATTCTAAAACTGTTAGAATTTGCAAAATTTGTCTATCAACAAAAACAAAGACTTTTTTATTCCATTTTTTTGGTCCGGCTGTCCTTTTCATCCATTTAGCTCTGCTAAGGGCCATGTCCACTCTAACACTAACAAAGTTATCTTTAAACTTGATCCATGTTTGTTTAGGCATACCTCTATTTCCTAGCAGCTCCTTTAACTACTATCTTATTCATTCAGTCCTTAGTGTAGCATCTATTGGTGGTTTGCATTGGCCATGTCCAAACCACGAAAAATGATTTTCTCTAAATCTTGTGCTACATTGACGTCACCTCCAACTTCCACGAGTACTCATTGTTTATCCTATCTTTTAATGTATTACCACTTATTCATCTTAACATTTTCATTTCGGTCCCTTCGGTTATACTAGGACATGATTTTCTTAATTGCTCAACAACTCTGATCGATAAAGCATAATTGGTATTATATCAGTCTTTCAAAGGTATCATGTGATCACAAAGTACAATGCAACACTCCATTTCAACCGTCATGTTATAATTCTAATATTCTATACACAACATCATTCGCAATCTCTTCAGAATGATGAATGATTGATTGGTCCTAAATATGATTTGCCATCTAAATGTACTCCACCCTCATTTCTCTTTAACTTCTAGGTGAAGTTACATTTCGCAGGCTTAGGGTTCCTAAGGAAGTACAACAGTAAGATAGTAAGGAAGGAGGGTTTCGCATCGAAGAGAGGTGGACAACTGTTGCACGTCGCAAGAGGCATGTTAGTCCTTTGGAGCAAGACCCAAGGATGGGCGGGAGTCAACTGCGGGAGTGGGTACCGAAGGTCAGGATGGGACTCTACGATTTTATTACCAGGGTAAGCAGTCACTGACAAGCGGTACACCCCAGGGAGATAGGACGTGAGAATGGCTGGCAGGGGGTGGGTCGAACCACGAGGGGAGAGTTCATGATGTAGTAGTACGGATCCGTCTGCAAAAAGGAGAGGATGGGGTTCCCATGCACGTGGAGAAGAAGAGTAGTTTGGAGACGTCATTAAATAGGGGAGCTAATTGACCCTATATATCAAAGTCCCCTTTGGTGGTCTTCGGAGCCAAACATGTATCTTGGACGGACGTGTACTCACTGGAGCAGCCTCTTGATATAATCTCTCTGCAGTACGTTGAGCGTCTTGCACCATGCCCCTCTAATTTTAGACCTCACCATCCCGCCCCGCTCAACTCCCCGCCCCAAACAACTTAGCCTAAGACGAGTCGAGAGGGATCGACTCTCAAAAGTGTCGGCTACCGTGGTTGTTGTCACACCCCCGGCCCGGAAGGGCCGGAACGTCCTCGCTTGGGCGTGATGCAGCGCGAGCCTAAGTTGCGCCCGCGCAAAGCCAGGTCCGAACAGGCGTTTGATAACCAGTTCACAAAATCGTTATAGCGGAAGCATTGAATAGACACAAGTATAGAAGTAAAACAAGCTCTTTATTGATAATCAAGAAATATTACAAACGACGCTAGACCGAGATTACAAGTCGCTCATGCTATCTTGAAACAATAAAGACATGCCAAGCACCTTACACAACTGTGGAATGATAACATACGCGATGTTCCAACATTATGTTCTATATATGCGCTTCAGCTCCGGACGCAACACTCCAAGGCTCCAGAGCGAACTCCACGCCTTAGCGCGCACGAGGGGATACTCTGCACTAAACGAGGTTCTCCCGCACTCTGTATACAATCTGATGGGTTATTAGTACATTGAATGCACTAGTGGGGAGGCTTCTCGTCCGCTCAACAAATCCAAACACGTTATATTAGTTTTGTGCACCATCTATTAAGTTGTCTTTTTAGTCTTGCCTTAGGATCAGTTTCATGGCATAAGATATAAAACCTAACTCGTGTTGCAGTGCACTGTGTGATATAAGAGTAACACGGCGCAACTTACCAACTTACCATTCGTCCTTCAATGTCCAAATATACAACCGAGTCAACCAAGCACGAATATATATATATATATATATATATATATATATATATATATATATATATATATATATATATATATACATTGAAATTAAGGATCGAATAAGCAAACACAAGCATTACGACCATATTTTTGACTCAGGTGGACGATATACTCAGATTATTCAGATTCATGATACTCAGATTGTTCAAGTGTGTTATACTCGGATTCAGGTTTCAGATATATTATACAGATCTTCCAGATGTGTTGCTCATATCATTCAGATTACTTGTTTCGATGCAATGCAATGACTCGCACGCAGATTGTCGCAATCGAGCCAACTTAGATCTATATGAACATGAGGTCACCGGCTTAGCCATAAAGGACGATGCATAGTCTCGAACGAAGATGGGGCGTAGCGCAAGAGTCATGGGCGTTACCCACCATCCCGACCAAACATGGAGAGACTACCATATCGAATGAGTCAGACGGGTTATCCAAGTGTAGGATGCACTACCAAGGGCCCGACCATTGTGTATTGCGCCGCCCCAAACCGGGGAGCATCCTACCGATTTGGTAGCGCAATATCCGTATTCCTCCTAGGACGGTACGATTCCAGTGCCACGGTGATCGTCCGAGGAATCCATGTTATTATCTCGTGCACGAGTTGTTCGTGACCATTTATGATTCTTTTTTCTTTATATTTTCTTTACCTGTGCAAAGGCGATGGATGTAGACGCGGTAGGCCATTACCCGTTACAAGCCATTCCGAAAGATTCTTTGATTATCAACTGGATTGGAGGCGCTCCATGCAGCGCGGGTAGCGAGTCCCGCTACACGTTTCCGACATACCCGTTTATAATCTTCTTCACTTTCAATCTTGCTTATCAGTTCTTTTAATCATGTATTATGCGATTTGCGGTACGAGAAACCGTCTTGGCGACCTTATGGTCCCGAAACATTTCCATGTTTCCATTACTTGGCTCGGAAACTACTATTTTGATAGTCTTCATGCCTCAAGGGAGTGAACCATGATTATGTGAAGTGTATTGATTCGTGGTACGATCTTTATGACGAGCATCGAAACCGTACAAAGACATACTATGGCGCATAATAAAACTCTATACGAAATGATTAAACGCATATGTAGTTTCTATCGTTTTAGCAGTAGGTTACATTCCATGTTCTGAGCAAGTAGTACAAGATAGGATTATTCCCTTAGCTAGGTGTGTTGTATTTCTTATTAGCATGCAAGGGGTGATTCGCCTAGCGACTAGCATGCATCGTCCGTATTTTTTTTAAGTGTGCATGCTAAACAAAGACAGGTTCATCGTAGCCATCCACCTTAGCGATGATTCGCCTCGGCCGAGCGATACTCCGAGCGCGCCTTTGAAAAGTCTGAACTCCAGAAGGGCCAAGTCTGAATTCCTCTGCATCAAGCGAGTCATCTCACTGAGCAAGGCGGGACGGATCGTCGCACTTGCACCGTTTGAATCGGCTCTCTGCATTGACGCGAAACATGTCGTTACATTATACACCACTCAGAATAAGTCTCGTCCTCGAGACTTTCTGAGCGCAAACCGTTCTATCGCATACTATCGAATCTAACTCAAACATATTACTCTGTATCACTTAGACCCGTTCGAACACAACTTCCTACTCATCTTTCCTCATTCCGTGTCGCAAGCATGTTGGGTCTGGTTCATTGAATGACTCTAGCACTCAATCCAAGCTGGCTATATTTACTCGAACGTCGTATTCTCTGACTTAGTCTCTACTGCGCCTTAGCACAGAACATATATCGCTTAACGCAGGACATGATCTATTGTGTACGAAGATCTATGGCTGAGGCTAACTTACCCAAATCGTTATACTTATCCAAGCGCATCTAACATATTCACTTACAACTGCATTCGAATTCAACACATCACTGAGTCTAGATCGTGCATATATTCAAGACGTCCCCCAAACATATGCATTTAAACCAAACTTAGTGATAGCGAAGTCAGACAAGCTACTAGCGAAAATCTCAAGTGTTCTCGTCTTACGAATCACAATGACAAATCGAGCTGAGTCGGCCAAATCCAAGTTATTTTAAATCCAACTCAAAACCAAGTATTGCACTACCGTCAAGCACGATCTATCCAATCTACCGATTAGCCTCCAAGTCTTATCGTCTATTTCGTCTGTGTCAAACACCAACTTTCTAGCGCACACTTACCGTTCCAAGTCTAACTCTAAGTTGTTGCCCCAGTTCTATGGCTTGCCCAAGCAATACTCTAAAGTCGGTCACACAAGTGCTTTCACTCGGCATAGGATCGTCTGCCTAACCGCTAGGTCAGCTCACAAGGTCATAGGTACAGTTCAAGTTCACGATTCATATCGTGCAATCCGTTGCACGAAACTCGCCCCAATTCCTAAGGTCAAACCATTGTTCGTTCGTACGGGGTATTCTACCCAAGCTCGCTTCACTCATATTTCTAAACATCGGGCAGTGATCATCCTACTTGCATCACATATATTCGTTGCACAGGGTTCGAGTCCGTTCAGCAAAGACATTCCTAAAACACGTTCGTTAAGCCAAATCCTAGGTATCTCATGTCGCACGTCAAACCTAGCGATTCGCATAGTCTATCTCTACAATTACGTTTGACAGAATCAACATATCCATTCTTTTCTAAGTCTAGACCACCAAGTCACGATTCAATTCTAAATCTTTGATCTCAAACATATAAGTCGTCCAACACAATTCACGTATCCGTTCACGAAACCATCAAACGCGTCTTACTTCACGTTCTAGACTAATTCAACCTCGAAACACTTTCGAGTCACATGTATCCTGAAACTCGTCGTATCGTGTCGAACCACAAGTCAAAACGATCCTTCGATTGTCGCGTCTCAATCTCCCGCAAGTTCGATCATCCCCGTTGGACGTGATATCACCACGCCAACGCCCCCGCGAGGTAATCGCTTTCATCCGTACGTGACGCATATGCGAGTTTGGAGTTGCGCTCGCACAAGACAAGAACGTTAAACGTTATGGTTATCATCGAAACGACCAAGACACCTTATCGTTACACTTCGTTTCATCTAAGTTATTTTATTAATACATTAAATCATGTTCATCTAATAACCGTTCATGTCATGATCATAATTTGCCTAGCCAAATTGTTCAACTTCAATGTTACCGTACGATCAAACTGTAGTCTATCTCTAGCATTCCTCAAACAGCTAAGTTCAAATCATCTAGCCAAAGTCTATTCACCTTTGTTACGTTCTATTTCATCGAGTTTGTCTACATAATCATCGAACATGTTGGGCCATGATCTCCTGCGAGTTCGATCATCCCCGCTGGACTTGAAATCACCACGCCAACGCTCCTGCGGGATAATCGTTCTCATCTGGGCCTGATGTCGAGTGTTATCTTTCGAACTAGATTTAAGATCGTTCGTCCAAATTCAAGATTAAGTCTGTTATCGCCTACCTCAATTATCGAACCACAAAATTCTCTAACTTCTATCAATCTATACTATCTTCCAACTATCGATATCATATCAAGTCTTCCAAATTTGAAACTACAATCATCCATACTCGAACTAATTCTATCGAACGATATCCTACTCAATCCAAATTTTTGATGCGCGTTATCTTCCATCGTGCTATCGTTCTAATGATGCTAACTTCGATCTCATCCTCGAGTATTCAATCTCAAATTAAGTTTCAATCCATTCGATTCAAATCCGAAATCGTACGTACAATTGACTAAGTTTCCTCGACCAAGATCTCTATTCGTTTCACCACTGTGAATCCCTATCCGATATAAGCCATATTGCTTGCTCAAAACATTCTCAATCGTTCGAACTAAATCTCGCACGATATCTTCAAATTTGCTACTTGCTAGGCATTACATAAACTAAGGCTTAGCACGATCATATCGCTTGCTGACTGACTCGTTGCTACCCCGAAATCTTCAATTCGCTCGAACATTTTCAAGATGATCCATACACACCTCAGGGTTCGAGCTACTCGACAAATTCTCAAAATTTTCTATATCCTCAAATCGTTTATTCGTTCATGAGCTATCGCATACACCACCCAGGAATCAAGACATCCAAATAAATTTTCAAGCACGTTCGTATTGCTCACTCGCATATCCAATTCGTTCCTTAAAACTCATACACGGTCCCTTTGTGTCGCCTCGATAAATCTTAGTCTCGTATATACCTCTATCGATAGTCATCCACGTAACCCATAATTTGATTCATAAGTTATTGACTCAAGTATCCGTTCAAGCCATTTCTAAGAATCCAAGCAAGATCCTCTAAATTCGTCTTAGTGATAATCCGAAAACGGCTTTATCGATTTTCATTCTAAGTCTGACTTATCCTTATCCGAACGACATTCAATCTCGCTCGCAAACTTGATCGCACCAAAGGATCATGGCGCGCGATACTCAACACAACTTAGCCGGAAGGCTGTGTGCATAGCTATCACGTTCAAACAATATTCTAGTCTCGTACACAAACCTGCTAGCATTAGGGTAAGGTCATTCCGGTTCGCACATAACTTGCAAATTCTAACACGAGTCTTATCAAAATAAAGTCTGACACAGCTAGGCACAAAGGCCTTCGCATTACTATCTCGTTCAACCAATCATTCGCATGCACTTTCGAAAATATTTAGACTCATTGTATGGAACATCCCAACGGGACACGAGAGAGAGCGTATGTCCATAATCCACGAACGAGCTTTCAAAACTGAGATAATTGATACGAAGTCCAAGGACGTAAAGTCGTGCTCTGATACCATTATGTCACGCCCCCGGCCCGGAAGGACCAGAACTTCCTCGCTTAGGCATGATGTCGCGCGAGTCTGAGTTGCGTCTGCGCAAGGCCAGGTCCGAACAGGCGTTTGATAACTAATTCACAAAGTCGCCAGGTCCGAACAGGCGTTTGATAACTAACTCACAAAGTCGTTATAGCGGAAACATTGAATGGACACAAATACAGAAGTAAAACAAGCACTTTATTGATAATCAAAAAATATTACAAACGGCACTAGGCCGAGATTACAAGTCGCTCATGCTCTCTCGAAACAATAAAGGCAGGTCAAGCGGCTTACAACTGTGAAATGATAACATAGGCGATGTTCCAACATTATGTCATATATATGCGCTTCATCTCCGAACGCAACACTCCAAGGCTCCAGAGTGAACTCCACGTCTTAGCACGCACGAAGGGATACTCCGTACCGAACGAGGTTCTCCCACACCCTGCACACAATCTGGTGGGCTATCAGTACATGGAATGCACTGGTGGGAAGACTTCTCGTCCGCTCAACAAATCCAAACACATATTAGTTCTGTGCACCATCTATTTAAGTTGTCTTTCTAGTCTTGCCTTAGGATCAGTTTCATGGCATAAGGTATAAAGTCTAACTCGTGTTGTAGTGCGCCGTGCAATATAAGGGTAACACGGCAAAACTTACCAACTTATCATTCGTTATTCCATGTCCAAAAATACAACTGAGTCAACCAAGCACGAATATATATACACTGAAATCAAGGATCGCATAAGTAAACACAAGCATTACGAGCGTATATTTGACTCAGGTGAACGATATACTCGGATTACTTAGATTGTTCAAGTGTGTTATACTCAGATTCAGGTTGGTTCAGATATGTTTCTCAGATCTTCCAGATGTGTTGCTCATATTATTCATATTACTTGTTTCAATGCAATGCAATGCAATGACTCGCACGCAAATTGCCGCAATCGAGCCAACTTAGATCTATATGAACATGAGGTCACTGGCTTAGCCATAAAGGACGATGCATAGTCTCGGATGGAGATAGGACGTAGCGCAAGAGTCATGGGCGTTACCCGCCATCCCGATCAAACATGGAGAGACTACCATATCGAATGAGTCAGACGGGTTATCCAAGTGTAGGATGCACTACCAAGGGCCCGACCACTGTATATTGCGTCGCCCCAAACCAGGGAGTATCTTACCGATTTGGTCACGCAATATCCGTATTCCTCCTAGGACGGTACGATCCCGGTGTCCCGGTGATCGTCCGAGGAATCCATGTTATTACCTCGTGCACGAGTTGTCCGTGACCATTTATGATTCTTTTCATTATCTTTTCTTTATTTGTGCAACGACGATGGCTGTAGACGCGGTAGGTCATTACCTGCTACAAGCCATCCCGAGCGATTATTGGACTATCGACTGAGTTGGCGGCGCTCCATGCAGCGCGGGTAGCGAGCCCCGCTACACGTCCCCAACATACCCGTCTATAATCTTCTTCACTTTCAATCTTGCTTATCATTTCTTTTAATCATGTATTATGCGGTCCCCGGTACGAAAAACCACCTTGGCAACCTTATGGTCCCGAAACCTTTCATGCTTTCATTACTTGGCTCGGAAACGACTATTTTGATAGTCTTCCTGCCTCAAGGGAGTGAACCATGATTATGTGAAGTGCATCGATTCGTGGTACGATCTTTATGACGAGCATCAAAACCGTACGGAGACATACTACGGCGCATAATAAAACTCTATACAAAATGATGAAACGCATATGTAGTTTCTATCTTTTTAGCAGCAGGATATATTCCATGTTCTGAGCAAGTAGTACAATATGGGATTGTTCCCTTAGCTAGGTGAGTTGTATTCTTTATTAGCATGCAAGGGGTGATTCGCCTAGCGACTAGCATGTATCGTCCATATATTTTTTTTAAGTGTGTTGGCTAAGCAAAGACAAGTTCATCGTAGCCATCCACCTTAGCGATGATTCGCCTCGGGCGAGCGATACGTCAAGCGCGCCTTTGAAAATCTAAGTTGAACTCCAGAAGGGCCAAGTCAGAATTCCTCTGCATCAAGCGAGTCATCTCACTGAGCAAGGCGGGACGGGTCGTCACACTTGCGTCGTTTGAATCGGCTCTCCGCATTGACGCGGAATGAGTCGTTACAGTTGTTCCCCTTATTATGTAACGCACCGGCCATTATGAAGATGGCCGGTCTAATCGGCACCCTGCTACGGACAGATTTGCCGAAGGCATACATGCAACATCTAGCGAAAGCTAGGGTGTTTGTGGAGTGGACATTGCGGACGACTTACCAAGCAAGACTCGAGTACGCCTAGTGCCGATTAAGATGTTAAGCAGGATGCTCGAATGGGTGCCAGCAAAATGCAAGATATTGTAGCTTTGGGCATTTGTCAACTTAGTATTTGGATATGACCTCTTGTCCATAGAACGGTGAAGCCATGGTGGCTGATGGAGAATTGGGAAAGAAGACGGTTGCTTAAATATGAGGGCAATTAAGTTCATCATGACTTCCAGACTAAAAGTCCCACCAAGGGAGAGATGATGCCAAGGGGCGCTGGCTTGGAGGTTGATCTCATAAGTGGGCCATGTGAATCAGTAGCCATGTCTAAGATTGTTCAGGACGACTTTCAGACTAAAATCGTCGTGAATGACCGCGGGTTGGTCGCAGCAAATGCAGTGAGTCAGAGTGACTTAGGTGGAAATGCTATGTATTAACCGAGTCAGCAGGGGACATCAATGGCTGCTACAACATGCCACATGGTGTTAAGGAACCAAAGCTAATTCAAGGGTGTTAGCCGAACCCAATGCCAAAGAGGCTGATGAGATGATGTCAATGCAAAATATTTCTAATAGTACAGGAAGGGGGTCTAGCTCTTAGAAGCCAGAAACTCCTAGGAGGTCAACGAATCGCACTAAGAACCTTCGATTCGGCGTTTCTTACTTGGGAGCTCGTTTGGAGCTCGTTTCCCCGATGACTGGAGCTTCGTTTCTCCGGAGACGGAAGCTCGTTTCCCCGACGACATGATCGCTTCCCATAATATGACCATAATTTTAGAAGATGACATAAATTTTGTGAGAAAAATTAGAATATTTTCAATACACATTTATCAAAGTACCAAGAAACTAAAGATTTCTTACTTTGACGTCATAAAAAATTAACATGCGAAAGATCTCTCTGTAACTTTGAACTGAACTTTATAAATTCTAATAAATTTTAGGATATTTATAAGTTTTGATAACAATAATTAATAAACATTAAAAATTTATTAGTGCACGCTCCCATCACGCTCCCAAATTTAGAATCTTCTAAGTAGTTGCGCTTCCCCGCCCCCGCTCCCGCTTTCGTCCCCGCTCCCGCTTCTGGCTTCTAAGGTCTAGCTTGATTCTCGACGAGTGAGCTAGGTGTTTCAGTTAAGATGTTTCAGTAAAGATGTATCCGATTATCCTCCGCCGCGGGACAACCTGGACAAGAATATGGGTCTTTTGTGATGTAGCTGACATTTCGATTAATTCAATTACCATTATTTAAAAGAATAAATATATATATATATATATATATATATATAAAATATATATATATATGCTAAATTGCAACTTGATACCTCAACTATTGACAATGTTCAACTTGATACCCTCAACTTTTATAGGAACCAACTTGATATCCTGAAAATAATTTGGACCAAAATGTCCCTTCCCTTCTCCCCCCCTCTACGGCTGCGGTTAGGGCGGGCGCTGGCGTCCGGGCGAGGGAACGCACTGAGGCACGCGCGAGGCGGGCTGTGCGTGCGGGTGCGGGAACGCGCGATGGCGAGTTGGGACGGGCGCGGGGGTGAGCGGGGGTGCGCTGGGCAGCGAGCTGGGGCGCGTGCGAGGTGGGGTGGCGGGTCGTCGTGGCCGGGGGCGGGTAGGGTGATGGTCGTCGGGGTGGGGGGGGTGGCCGCCCGCGGAGATGGGGGAGGGGTGGGAGGTAGTTTAGGAATAAAATAAATTTTGGGTATCAAATTGAAAATATTAGTTGAGATAGGGTATTAAGTTAGTACCTATCAAAGTTGAAGGTATCAAGTTGAACATTGTCAATAGTAGAGGAAATCAAGTTGCAATTAAGCCATATATATATATATATATATATATATATATATATATATATATATATATAACAAGTGAAATATATGACACTAGGATTACGGTGATTCCTGCCATCCTGATTGACATTTGAGGTTTTATGCTAATAATGGGAAAAACATTACCATCCAAACAAAACAATGACACTAGGATTACGGTGAGTAATAGAATAGTTCGACTCAGTAACGTGTTACATATTCTGGAAATTCAATATACTGTGAACTAAACACTCAGGAGTTGTATTATAAATTAATAAAGCATTAAAAATATAATTTGTTACTATTGCAAAAGCAGTATATACTTACTGATGGATACGACTTAAGCATTGAAGAGATTGCAACATACACAAAGGCCAGAAAGCATGGTCTATGTTTCAGGCGTATGGCCAATGGTACAAGCATGAATAGTATATTCAGATGAAAAACTCTCAGAAAGAATTCCCTGAAAAAGTCAAAGACTTCTGCAAAAAAGTACCTGCATTTGTTTACACAAGTACAAGCATATTAAAGAAAAATAATTTGAACAAGAATTCAACAACGGCAGGGTTTTTTTTTTATTTAGCTCACCATAAGACACCAACATTTGGGGACAAATCTTCCACCGTAAGAATAAATCCATGTGTCCTACAAACCAAAATATGGGTAAAATGAAAGTGATGCAAAAGTTAGATACTCATTTGCCAAAATAGTTAAACAACTAAGCATACACACGAGAACATCCAAGTTCTGAAATTGGCGCCTAATTCCACGTCTAAGAGAGATAAATGAATAATTGTAGTAGAAAAAGGGGCAGGAACAGGGAAATGGGTCTTGCACGTTAGGGGAAGAGGAACAGAAATGCCATTCGCACCACTCTTTGGCTTGATGTGGCATAGAGATAAATGCATTTTCCTATAACAATTGTATCATCTTTATAACAATTGTATCATCTTATCTCTTCGTCTGGACTCTAGTCCAGGGTAACTCTGAGGGTGCTCCTTGGTTGCACGAGCTTAAACTATTTAATCAAAAGGTAGGTCTACCAACCTATCAACTGGCCTTCTAAGTTCTATGCCATGTCCCCACTATTCTAAAAGGCAGCCCAGGAAGCCGCCTGGTGCCCGCCCGATGGCCACCTAGACGCATGCCTAGTCCCCCTCGACGTCCGACTATGCATGTTTTGGGGTTTTATGGACCCTTTTTTGCAATTCTCAGCAGTTTTTTTGGAAAAAAAATTTAATTTTTTTTAACCGCCTAGGCGGACTAGGCGTTAGGCGGCGGATACCCGTCCGACTAGCACATAGCGCTTTTCACAACCTTGTATGTCCCTCTCATGCTCATGGCTACCGTGGCTACGATATGACACCAATAGAGAAGGTTGACATCAGGTCAACAGCTGATCATAAAAACTGTCAATTCTTTTATAGTGTTTTTTATGTTCCATAGCTGACCTAATGGAGAAGGCTTAGATGACGGTGACAATGATGACATTAAGGGAAGAGGAAGAGCCTAAGAAGCATCATATTTTTATAACATAAATAACAAAGGACACAACTAAATTTATGGTGGCCTAGTTCTTTAGAAGTTAGGTTGGTAGTTGAATCATGAATGAACTTTATAGATACTTATCGAGGATGAAAGTGATGATCTAAAACTGAAAACGGTCTCTCTCTCATTTTTAGTTAAGAGATGTGTTGGGTCAACTAAGCTAGGACTTAGGAGAAAATACTGTAGGACAGCCATAATAAGCAAATTGATTGATTCTAGAGTGAAATTTTAAGAAGCCTTTCATCTAAGTTAAACATCTTATGTAAGCCTCCTTTGCTTATATACGAATAGAACAAAGCCTATATATTGTCAAAAGTTCCAACTGTCATCGCAAGAACATATTCTATCTGATTCCACCTATTTTATTTAACTGTCAACTTCATCGTATATCTACAGTATATCTCCATAAGCATATCACATACCATTGACTTTTGGATTTTCGTAAATTTGGGGTGTAAATAGAACAATGCTTAAAATTTCATGATCTTGTAATGCTATAACTCATTAGAATTGGTTTGCAATGCAATTCATTTAATAATGTATAGAAGCTATAATAGACTTGTCCACGTAAAGGGAACTTCAGAAAACTAGTGGGCATGCTATAATTCAATGTTGTAAGATGCAAACTTGTACAAATGTGATCAGCCTTGACTATAAGTACACAAATGGAAGGAAAAAAGATTCGTGCGAAAACAGGAAAATTCTTACTTTTTCAACATTTCCGTCAGACCATCAAATCCTTTGAGGGCAATGCTACTCAGCAACAACACATAAAATGACCAGATAGATGCCCACAATATGAAGTGCAGAACTGGTCTCCATGAGAAAATGCGAATAGCATTTCCTATTTGGCTAGCTGATTCACGTTTCTTGGGGTCATGATTTTGGTTAGTTTTACCTGATAACTGAAAGAACAACTTTGAAGGAGGAGCATCTGGACCATATCCTAATAGAAGAACCACCTGATATGAAATAGACGAGCATTATATATAGAGAGAGAACCAGAGGTCAGCTTCATGTCTTAAAGAAAGAGGGCATACCGGTACAACTAAAATTGCAGGAAAAAGTGACAAATGTGTCGCCATAACCCATCCAAAGGCTGCCAAAGGAGCTAAACCTGTAAAAGAAGATAAATCAAATTAGAGAAATGACATTGTCACTCAAAGCTTCTGATAGGCTATATCAAATACAGTCAGCCCTTGCTGGAAAACATAACTGCAATAATGTAGAACTCATTTTGCTAAGAATGTGGGTAAACAGTAGAAAATGTCATTTTGCTAATGTAGTTGAAATCAGCATGATAATGAAAATGTTCAACTGTTAACGAGGACATAGTTTTCTTGAAAACATGGAGCTGAAAACAGTTCTTACGTGAACAAGCTCCATAGATGGCCAACACCACCATCAAATTATCAAGTGGTGATGTTGATGACCCCACACAAGTGATAATTGCCAAAGGATTCCATAAAAATACAAGGGATGCCAACTCTCCAGCATTCACAATCCCTGTAAACAACCAAAAATATAATTTAAATGTTTATTCCAAAGATAAAACTAGAAATAACGCAAACAAATTAACTTCTGCAAACAAAATTACAATAATGTTATCAGAGAGAGGTGCAGAAATCTGAAGTATTTAAAATAGAAAGGTTAGTTAACTGAAAAGCATCTTCCAATTTGCATTTTGAACTTTACGCAACTAAATAGTTGCTCAATTTATAGATTACGCCCCTTGACCTCCATACAAGATCATGACCATGCTCTTATAGGTATGAATCTTAGTTACGTTCCCATAAGCATATAAGAACTTTTTCCAAATATTTGGAATAAAGCTAGGACTCTTAAACATGAGCTTTTCTATAACAAGCCATCGTCAACTTAGCCATAACCCTCAATTAATTTCTTTGGGCTCAGGGTCAACATATTGCCTTCCACGGCACAATTACCTACTAAAGACATGATCCATCTAATTATCTCAGCCAGTTAAAGGAAATCATTTTTTGGTCATGCTTATAAAAGTTCCTTGTATTCATAAGAGGAAAAGTTCACATCTGGAGACTTGTCAATCGATATACTGTGGTCGATCTAAGCAGAAGCTATTAGGATTGGGCCATCTTAAATTTTAGGGTGAATTCCAACATGAGTAATGAAAACTATTAAACAGGCCATAATTTAACTTTATATGCACGGGAAAATATGGGAGCAAAGCAAAAGAGAGATTTCCAGAGATCAGGGATGGCGAAGGAATCCTTGTTTGGTTACAATGTCCTAACTGGTTTCTTCATCCAATTGCTAGCTTGAAGAGAGAAATAATTACCATCTTTGGGAAGTTATGGATGAGATTAGGATAAAGGTGGCCAGTTAGAAATTGGGAACTGGAAATTAGGATAAGGCAACCAAAAATGAATGGGAATATGTCACTAATGACAACCAGCAAACCTTATATCGGATTATTTGAAGTTGGAATTCAGTCCCCTGAGGCCTTGACTGGTTTCCTATCCAATTCAGGTAGACATATCAAGCCTTAGAAACGTTAAACAGTCTCATTATTCCTATATCATAATTCTTCTGTAAAAAATATCGAAAAACTAGTGCACAGACAGTGCAAGTGTGGTTTCACCCAGTGTTGCCTAATTCGCCAACCCCCCCCCCCCCCCCTTACGTCCCACAAATTGCGACGAATGACCCCGAACGGGGTGCGTTCGCGACCCAGGTCGTCAAAGTTAGCGACCCCAAATATTTTTTGAGAATATTGTCTATGCGAATATTGTCTATGCTTTCCTTCACTTGGATTTTGATGGCTTTGGTTATGAACTTATGATAGTTGGTTTAATTACAAGAAATATGTTTTTAAATTTCATTTTGTGTGGGTGGTATTAATACAAAATGTTGACTTTGATGGAGTTGTTGCCATATATTTTCAATATTTGTTGGTTAATTAATTATTTTATTTTATTTGTATATAGTGTATACTTCTATATAATTGTATATGGTATAAAAGACAATCCAAATAAAAACGAACAGCGACCCCAAATAGCGTACCGAATAAGCCTACCCCCACTGCACCGCGTACCGGTTGAGGTATTGTACCGCGTACCAGTACCACGTACCAAAGCGACCCACGATCCTGGTAACATTGGTTTCACCTATTAAATAACCAGCAAATGGCTTCAACTCAACGTATGAAAGTCGTAGAAGATTCTAGAAATCATTTACCATACTTAGGAGGCAGATATAAAATTACTCCAGGAGTGACGGACAATGAAACAACATGATCACCATTGAAACCAAGCTATCCAGAATCCAACCCTTGTATACCATAAACTACAAGTCACCTCCCAATACAACAGACCAAAAGCGACAAACACAATCGGTTTTCTGAATGCAGGAAAACGAGATTTCGTGCGAGAGAGGGGAGGATGGGGAGGCCGCAATCTTGGCACAAAGAAGGGTCTGAGTGGGGATATATTTTGTGACGAGGGGGGCACAGATATAAAGATGAGGGTTTCACGAACGATGAGGCCTCCATAATTTCTTTTCTGATTGCAGGAGATATGTAGCCTGCAACACAGCGGTGTGTCATGCTAGAAGGGAGCTGACAAAGAGAGATTAAGGTTGGGTCCAAAACCTACCGATTCAGTACACCATCACAACCTCCCGAAACCACCAATAGTCATAAGAAGGTCCAAAACTGATACCGAGAACAAGTTTTGAACCTTGGTTTGATTTATTGTTTATAATTAGAATCTATGTTGATAGTATCTTAAAGTACACGATATGTATTTTATGACAATACATACTACAATTTCATTACATATTGGTCGATCTGATACATATAGGCTGATAGATAGTATCAATTTTGTTTAATGAGTCATGTAGTATATACTTATGAATCTGGATTATGGAACTAGGAACTAGATAGGACTGTAAAGATGAAACAAACAAAAAAATATATGAAAAATATATATTAAATCATGGTCCTATATGGATTTAGGAGTATAGACCTAAACCCCTAGAGTGACTGTATCAGCAATACACGATACGATACGTGATACACGATGCAATATGTGATACACGACATGATACACAAGTTGATAAACTAGGCTAGAGCTATATGTAAGTTCATCAAAACATAATCAGGATACGTATTCAGATCCATATGCATATGCATCCGTATCTTGCATTCCATATCCAGATTCTACTGAAATCAGGACTGTAATCCATTCTTATAAATCTGGATCCAATCACAGACCTAATTGTACCTCTTATTTCTCCTCCCTTGTTTCTTATGGTTGACATCATTGTGGAACTATCTTTAATCATACTGAGTGTCGATCTTCCTTTTTCACTTAAATATACTTCCCTCTACTATAGTATGAAAATCTGCTTCTCAAAGAAGATCATATATTCTTCATGAGATGGCTATGCTGACACTTCAAACTTTCGAGTTATAGGATCGTGTTCGTAATATTTTTCTAGGATTTATATATTCACAAAAGTTAGTAGGCCTGTCATTGTGCAAGCCGTAGCAAGTATTCCCCATGGCTTCGTTCAGCAATCCTTAGGTCTGGTCCTCAAACCTTTCAGGTAATATGAAATCCCTCCATAATTGTTCATCCCCAAATGAGGCTACATATGTTGTCATGAGAGATTATCATTTAAGTTGCAAAAGATCATTCCTCACTGTACACAGCCATACATTTGCAATTCAGTCATTCCCACAACAGATTTTCTATCATTTAAAATATTTACAGGTCTAGTTTTCAATAAAAAGTATAAGAACACGAATAAGTAAATGTATGAGAACATTCAGAGGTGGTATGACATTACAGAAAGAAAGGAGGTACAAGTACTGAAAAGAGATCCTGTATTTATATAAATAAGAACTTACCTGAAGTTAGTGCTTGTTGTGAAAGATTCAGTGATTGCAAGCTCCGGTAGTATGTTGTCATAAGCTTCTGACCAGTTGCACGGATAAGCAAAGCAGTAATAAGATCTGCAATCACAAACATCAAACTGTATTCTGCATGGATAAGCATAATGGCAGTAACAGACTACATTTACAAACATCATTGTTAGTGCAGAAGATAATGAAATTAACATGTTTATGAAATGTTCATAACCATCCCAAGCAGAAGTATAAACTACATAACTACATTGATTAGAGTAAGCCAATCCCAAATCTCAGCCAATTGTGAACATTCAAACAAAAGGAAGCAATCGATGGTGATTTCAGAAAACTACAGGAGCAAATTTAAAGTCATATAAGACCTAGAAAAAAAAATATCAAATTTCTGGGATGCACAAAGGTGGCCTTGGTCTTTTGCATTAGCAGGTGCTTCATGCAAATATACAAACCACAATGACAGTGATACCTTTATCCCAAACTTTTGGGGCCAGCCGGATGAATCATTTTCTCGCATTCAGTAATACATTAAGCCCATCTTCTCCCTATTATTAGCAAATGTTATATTGCTTTCACAGTCCCAATCAAAGTCTACCCGTAGTTCTAGCGGCTCCTTTAAATAAGATCCTACGACTTCCACTAACCGGTGCATCCATACGTCTCCTTTGCCCATGCCGAAAGCATCTTAGATGTTTTTCTCTCGTCTTAACCTCAAATAGTGCCGACTCCAGTTACCCATTAACACACTCATTTCTCATAATGACTTTTAAATTTTTAATGTATTACTACTTGTTCAAATAAGTATTATTATTTCAGCTTTACGGAATATTTGGAAAACGTAAAACAAATATCATTTCATACTTATTATCATGTTACATATTCAGTAAAATGCCAATAATGTCCAGTGAGATATGCCATTCTTCGAAGCTTTTAGCAGCAATGTCATGCTTCAAGGGATGACCAACTGGATTCATTTGAAATCTAGTAAGTCAATGTTGCACTGGAGAAGCACAAAAAAAGAAATGGCCCATTTCATTAAGCTGCTCATTCACAATCTGAGTTGAAAGACGATGGGGGGAAGTCTTTCATGGATGCATGGACATATAGGTCACAGAGCAGGGTATCTTGGTGATATACAAGCACATAAAATTCATACTTCATAGATATTGAAAGGAAATGTGCAATACATGTTATACTAGTTATCATGATGCTTGTAGCAAAGAGAGCAATAAGCGTAAATGTACCTGCAAACAAAATGAGCAGGTTGTCCTGCAGACCTGAATTCCAAATACAGGTGACAACATCAATACTTTAAAAATATAAACATCTAAGTATTACTCGGCAAAAAAAAATGACAAGGATACAAGTCATACTTAAGCCTCTAATGAGTATGTGATCATACAAGAGATTGTAAGGATGTAGTATATTTTCTTATTCATTTTAGCATTTAATTTATCTACTTTCAACATCATTATCCTTATCATCCGAGCCTTCTCCTATCGCAATGGCATTAGTAGTGGAGCAAATGCAAGCTCCATAAAAAATTGTCAACGTTCTTATGACCGGTAGTCGACCTGATGTCCACCCTCTTTGGTGGTGCCAAATTTGTAGCCAATGAGCATGAGAGGATCATACCATAAAACCTAGACGGTCAGTTGGCATGTTGTATACCAGCCTTTTTACAATGTAATTAAAGATCATGCAACCAAGGAACATCCTCAAAGTACCCCTAGACTATAAAGAGTCTAGACGAAGAGGTAAGATAATACAATTGCTAAATAAAACAATGCAACACTTCATGCTAAATCAGGAACACAATAACTTTCAGCAAAGAACTTCTACCTTTTTACGGTTAATGGCCCAAGAATCAACAACAACAAAGGAGAATTATGGTACATGGATCCTGAAATGACAAAAGATAAAATTCAGTCATAAAATATCCACGTCATTTGAACATGTGGAGAATATAAAAATATAATGTATTCCATACAACACTCATTAATGATATAGCAAAAGGCGTGTCGAAGTCAGTTAACCTTTCACAAACATACACAATGCAGATCGCAATAGTCATGTGAAATAGCACCAGAGTGAGTGGATGATTGATGTGAGTCAGTTTAATCTATAGTAACAATTAAACAACCTTGCAGGCATATGGGTGTATCTAAGGGTAGGCCAGGTTCCAGGCCACCACGATGATGAAATTAATTGGTCTAAGCAAATTTCCTTACCTGCACACCGTTGATTTCCATCCAATACCACAAATAAGAACAGGAATAGTTGCTTTCCATAACACCGTACTTGTTTGTATAAACCCACTAACCTTCTTTGCGCAATTTCAGTAAGAGCTTCAACGTCCTTCTTTAACAGACTTTGTAAGTGAATTGCTCCCGAGGCACCGAGTGAAGTGCTCCGGGTGTGCAAATGAGCAGCTTCCTAGTGTGGAAGTGATCAGATTTGCAAAAGCTAACCAGATAACATGCATAAATACCGAAGGCGCTAATGTATCGGTATTCTTGGAATAACGGATTAAATCTGGAGAAATATCTTATCCTGGAATAAGCCTAGAGTGCTAACCATGGTAAATTTCGGTGTTTGTGATTCATGCCCTCTTTATTTCTCTTATTGTTGTTATTTTAACTTTAGTATTGATTCTATTTTCATTAATTAGCACATAATTATACTACATTAGCAAAAGGATCATATCCAACCCCCTAAGGTTGATAACAGAAACCTCAAAAAAAATCTGTGAGACCTACCAGCATAACATCTACAATGAACTATGGTTATGGTCAGAGGATGTCAGTCTTCACTATCACATTGTAACTCTTGTAGCTTTTGTCACACCTCTATAGTTATCGTACAAATGTCTCCTAAAAGTTCACACCGCATACTTCTCTCACCAAGAATTTCATTACCAGCAATCAAATCAATCCCCACCAAAGTGAAAACTTCAAATGAATCATTGACCATGTGCACCTCAAATGCAATCAAGAGGTAACCTTAATTTTTTTTTAAAGAACCTCTAAAATAGACATTGAAGCACCTATAAAGCAATTCAACGAAACTAAACACCTGAAGTTTATCCTTCAATTTATAATCTTTTAGCTTCACTTACAAGAATTTCCAGTTCTTCCAGTGCTCTATCAGTATCTGTTACATGTAAACAAAATGAAAATATGACAATAATACTTCTAGTGTATTTTGGAGTGTTTATGTCGTGTCCGACACTATGCGACGCCAGTTTTCAGAGCATCTATATCCGCGCTTCCTAGGTATATCCTGTGATAAAGTTAGACCAGTTCTACCCCGTTTCTATTCTAAAGCTAGTAATCGTACAATATGATTAATTACTAAAACTGCCATCACGTCTTGTAAATCAAAGAAAGAAACCCTAGAAATCGAGATCGGACCTGCGTACGGAGACATCGATGACTGCTTCAGCCAGTAACCCTCCGCCACTGCACAAGATCGTTCGTTACATAACAAACAAAGAAACAATCAGAACAAATCGAAAGCCTAAAATCAAAGGGAAGAAGAGAGAGAGAGAATAGGGCTTACGTCGGCGGAGGCTGGTGACGGGGGTGGCGACCTCCGGGCGGGAGCCGAGGTTGAGGCTGTCGGAGAACGGGATGAGGAGGGCTCTGATCGCCAGCGCCGCCGCCACCAGCGGCCAGTACCGCCGAATCTCCGCCATTTCTCGCCGGCGACCGGTATTTTTCGGTCGGATTTGGACCAGTTGGCAGTAGAATTCAGCGAGAGATGGCTCTCTTTGCAGCCGGTGGTTCCGTGTAATTTAGCACTTCCTAGTAATTTAGACCTGGTTGAATATGGGATAACTAATTATTTGCTTTGTAAATAATTAAGGCTTGTAACAAAGGCACTAAAAAAAATATTTGGGACTAGTCACTGTTGAGACTTAGCCCATTAATGAATAAAATTTACTCATACTAGTCCAAACATTACTCATAATAGTCCAACCTCACTCCCAAACCCCCCAAACCTCCACCACCGGCCGGAGCCCTCCTCCTCCACTCCTTCCATTTGAAACATAAAAATTTTGCAATCTCCATCTCCTCAAATTCCAACCATTAATCGATGGCTCCCAAACTCTCAAAGAAATCAAGGTACAATTCTTCCCTCCTTGTCCTTCTCAAAAAAATTTTATTTTTATTACATTTCAAAAAAATTCAAAAAAAATCTTTCCAATCTTCGTTAGAGACTTAAAATTATAGTGAAATAAGCTAAAATAGGTTTTGGATGTAGTTTCGACGTATTTCTGGAGTCTCGAACCCGATTTTAGGGTATACAAGTTTGAAATTTCTCGAACGTTCTAGACAGAAACATGCCGGACTGTAGACATTTCTACGATCCTATATACATTATGAACTGTTAAAATATTTGCAGTCCTTTATGTATAGAGGACTGTAGAAATTTTAACAGTCCTAAATATATATAGGATTGTAGAAATTTCTACAATCTTGAATGTTCAATTAATTTTTGGATGTTAAAATATATCTGCAGTCCTTTATAGTCACGACTCTCGGAAGGGCCTTGAGGATGAATGTATCATAAGAAGACGCCCCACTGCGTCGATGCGTAAGGAACGCAATGTTCAGCATGCTGTTGAGACAGCCCTCACTATCGTCGACCCCGAGGCACCCCCTCAAGTTAGGAAACGTCGACCGAAGAAGACTGTAACTCGTTCGAAGAGACGTGCTCCTAGTACTTCTGGTTCTTCTTCCTCCTCCGATGAAGACATAACAACCGTCCAAAATCGACCAACTGATGGTTCAGGACCTTCTCAGCATGCAGATAGTCCAGTCGAGACTCAGCCACCAACCCTCGGAAACTAGCCTACTGATGGTTCAGGACCTTCTTAGTAGCCAGATAGTCCAGTCGAGACTCGTCCAAACGGTTGCTCTATGTTGCCGTCGATCGAGAACCATATTGCATACCAAATATGGAACAATCTGGTAAGTACATTACGTTATGATAATTTTATATATAGTTTTAAGTTCATCCAATTATTTATAGATAACTATATTTTATATATAGTTCTAAGTTCATCCAATTGTTTACTTTTCAGGAGAGTTCTCGTATGTTAACGGTGATCAACCACGGCAAAAAGTGCAATACATGGGGTTTGAATTTTTCAGAGATGTCAAGGCCAAAATCAATCCCACCTGTTTATAAAATTTGGGTAAATACTCATATACGACGGTGAACAATGCACTCATATCAGCATTTGTAGAACGATGGCATCCAGAAACCAACACTTTCCATCTCCCAAAAGGGGAGTTGACGATTACCCTGGATGACGTCCATCATATATTGGGACTTAGGGTTGATGGTCGAGTCATGATGAATCACACTTCTGACGAATTGAGCATTAACTTTTACGACCATATCGTGGATTATGTATCAGGATGTCTGGGAGTTGATGCGACCAGTTTTACAACCCTTCAAGACTTCAAGAAGTCGTACAGACTTCCTTTAAAATATTTGGAGGAGACATTCGATGATCCGGACCCCGAAGTGGATAATAGCGATAATGTGGCCCGTGGATATATGCAGTTCATCTTAGGGGCTGTCGGCATTCCGGATAAGTCTGGAACGTCGATACATGCTAAATATCTCTTGAATTTTGACAACATAGACACGCTGGGAGAAATATCTTGGGAAAACGGTATACTAGCATACCTTTACCGCGAGCTTGGTGCGACATCCCGAGTCGGTTCCAAGACAATATCCAGATGCCAGACTATACTCTATGTAAAGATATATCTTTGTCAACTTGTATACATACTAGAAAATTTTGTTGTAATTTTTTTGACTAATTTTTTTTAACTTGGTTACGTGAAGACATAGATATACGAGCACTTTTCAACCCTGAAGCGGGCTAAACTTAATCGAGAGTATGACGAGCACCTTCCTAGAATGTGTAGATGGAAGCCAACTAAGGAAGATGTCAAACGTCCACACACATTGGCCGCCCTACGGAATGCACTTGAAGATATGACGATAGAATAGGTGAATTGAGACCTAATTTTTTTATGTTTGGTAATAATTTTGTAAACCCCCTGATTTTTCAAGATATTTAAAACTGGATTTTTCAGAATTTTTGGGATTTTTCGGGAATTTTTGCTAATTAAAAACAAGATATTTTTGACATTAAATAAAATTAATATTTTTAAAATATATTAAAATATTATGAAAATAATATTTTATGGTGTAAAATAAAATACTGGACTTAGAGTAACTTTTTGGGAATTTATTGGGCCCCGGACCTATTTTTAATCACTTAAAAACTATTTTTATTTATTTTAAACCAAACCCAAACCGAGTCAAACCAAGCCCAACTCAAACCCTTGGCTGCGGGTCGGATCCGGGTCCAACCCGTGACCCGAACCCGCAAGCCCAAACCCGTTTAGCTAACGGGTCGGGCCGGGTCTGCCAGACCCGAACCCGGCCGACCCGACCCGTTGTGAACTCTTCTCTCCCTCACCCGTTCTACCCCGCGTTTCCCGCCGGCGGCTCCGGCCACGTCGCCGGAGCCTGCGCCCTCTCCGCCTCGTCCGACAACCTCCCTGCGGGCTCTCCCCCTATTTAAACCTCTCCTCTTAACCTCCTCTCCCAACTCCCCAAACCGAACCCTAAGCTCACCCGCCGGAACCCCAACGCCGACGAACCCTCGCTGCTCGGCCTCCGCCTCCTCGCAGCACGCCGCGAGCTCCTCCTCCTTCTCCAGCCTTCCCGCTCCGGCCGCCGAGCTCCCCTCCAGAGCTGCCCTGGCCAGTCTCCAGCAACCCTAGGGCCGCCGTGGACGCGAACACGACACAGGAGTCTGTGCCCTAGACAGGACACAGAGACTCGACACTCGGACACGCGTGAATCGGGTTTTTTGAGCCCTGTTCAGGTACTCATAACTTTCTTCTCGCTGCCCCGATTTTTATTCCGTCAGTTGTATCGCGTATCCTGCATGACCCCCTCGGTGCCCGTGCAAACCGCTCGGGGCATCGCGTCCTGTGGCGATCGCGAACCGCGATCCAAAAACAGGAAAAATAATGCCCTGATTCACCCCGGAACTGAGTACGCCCCGCCAAACGGGACGACTTGGTCGCACGCGGTCTTCACCGATACGTGCGCGCCGTTGATACGGACGTGTGAGATTTCGCAGAAGTCGATTCGGATGTGCGTGCACACCGAAATCAACGCGTATCCGCGGACACCGTCCCATATTCGTCAGTTCTGGAACGCGTCCTAACTTTGTGTACACACGTCGGATCGAAACGAAACTTGCGCCATCGAACTCGTAGCAATACGCTGGTCCTGTGACCCAAGTTTGGTTCGATTCTGAGAACGTTGACAAAATCGCGTGTCGTGGGCCTCACAAGCTCCACTTGACGGGCGATTTTGTGACCGGCTGTCACGCCCTAATCCCAAAAATACGTAGGACTAGGACACGTAAGCATGCCAGCCGCATGGATATGACAACTCCAATGTATGGAAACCAAATTCATATGTACGCTGTAATATGAATATCAAATCCACAAGTGGTATAAAATGTAATACAAGTCACAGGGTAAAATCTAAATCTCATCCACCAAAATCATATAGAAATAAATAACCAGTATCTATGAAACTAGATCTCAATAAGAAGTATCTAAGGATGATAGTTGGATGGAAACAAATCCACTACCAACTCGAATATAAGAGCAAATACAATATGAGTACAACACAATATAAGAATACCAGCTATCAATCACGGACTCGAAGAGAAGATATCCTTGGATCACATGTAACCATCCAAATCTGTGCTCCTGCAAATACTCAAGAACAGATACACCTGGCAGAGGACCAGGTCCTCAGAGGGACGTAACAAGATATAGAAAATACGAGCCAATTTGAATACAGTAAACATGCATCATATTTGAAAATAAATAAGTACGCTGTACAAGACAATATATATGAATGCAAATGAGGACAACTTTTCGACGTATGGGCAAGGGTAGGCTACTCGATCTACCTCACAACTCACACACACGTCAATGGACATCAGAAATCGACATACCGCGGGGGTAGCGACCAGCGAGACTCCAGAAATCGATATACCGCGGGGGTAGCGACCAGCGCGACACACGCCCGTAGTGCGAGCTATATACTACGGTTTACCAGAGTGGTTAAAAGCCCATACGTCTAATGATTGTCCTCTATGATACTAAGTGCCATGTGTGTGTCAACATATCTAATATATAGTAATGACTGAAAGAAACTACACATGCAATAAATAAACAGAAAAGCAATAAATATAGAGAAATATACTAAGCATGCAAAATACTGTAAGCAATTTGGCAAGGTATCTTGCCTGGTAAGAAAGCTACAAGGTATACTGTCCAGAAGTCCAACACACAGAATCAAAAGCTATGGCCGCAGAACAAATGTCTTCGGATGCTGAAATAAACATCACCAACGTTCCCAGAATAAGCAAAATAGCTAAAATGCACTTCTCTTTCGTCCAATTTGGACACAGGGGCAAAACAGTAATTTTGGGTAAAAGTGGGGTCCACCTATGGCCCACTTTGCACCGAAAAATGTGCCGAGGGTAACAGTCTCTAAATGGGACAAACTATAGGTCAAACAACTCTAAATGTCAATACGAACCCAACGGTATGTCCAAATATGGATTCCGATGGGCCGAACACAATTTTGTCCAAAAAGTCAACTATAGGGCCCGCCAATTGGCAATCTGGTCAACCGTCTCAGAATTGCGTGAAAATTGGGTCACAGGACCAGCGCGTTACCACGAGTGCAGTGGCATAAGTTTTGTCGCAATCTGACAAGCGTGCACAAAATACGCGCGAGTTCCACAAAAGTTGCGACACGGGGTGTGTCCGCGGATACGGCCTGATTCCGGCGTACACACGCGTTCGAATCATTTCTCACAAATTTTTACGTGTTCGGTTACGCTGCGTGCACCGTTCGGTACACTTGGTACACGACGGGGCGGTCCCGTTTGGCGGGGCGTGCTCCGTTTTCCAACTTTTGGAAATCTGGAAAAAGTGGGTTCGCGGAGTTTTGTGACGAATTTAATTCTGTCCACAACAGCTAATAGTGTAGGGTTATTTGACAGAAAATAAACTAGGTCAAGTGTTTTACACATATCAAAAAGAATTACCGAATTCGGATCTCTGTGGTGGGAGATACGAACTCGGCAACATGGATGGTCACCGCAGTTTTCTGCGATCCCAGAATTCGGTCTGCTCGTGCCAACTTGGGCGCTGTTTTCGCCTATAGGTACACGTTGTTCGAGGTCTGCTATTATACAAATATGGAAGAGGGTTAAGAGGTGAGCATACCGGTGAAGACGGAACGACGTTTGGTTGAGCGAGTCGACGGGAAACAACTCCGGAGCGAATGTACCTCGTGTGAGAATCTGCAGTGCGCGAGGTCGGGGTCGTCGGGATGGTTTGGACGGCCTGGCGGGGTTCTCTGGCTGCGGTGGCGGCTCTAGATGAGAAGAGGAGGGTCTGGATGATTATAGGGTTAGGGTTTTAGAGAAATAAAAAATATATGTATATATATATAAGGGAAGAAAGGGTTGGGTTGCTCGCGGGTCTGTGGGTTGTGCTATGTTGCAATTTGCAACTAAGGTTGTTGTTGCTTCATAAAGCAAGTGGGGTGGCTGTGTTCACAAGGAAAAGGGGGGCGGGTGGTTTAGGCTTAGGTGGCTGTGTAGTTAGAAAGTTGTTGGAATACTTGATAATAGATTTGCTTAAGTATTAGTTTATTAGTAATATTATTATTATTATTATTAGAATTAGTTTATTAATACTTTCTTTTCTTTTCTTTTCTTTTCCTTTTTCTTTTTCTTTATAAAATATATATATATATATATATATATATATATATATATATATATACTCATAAGAAAATTATAGATTAGAATAATGCACACCGTTAGGCTAGCAACTGCTCAAGGGGTCTCCTACATAGAATAAATTTCGAAAAATTTCTAATGGTCCCATAAATCCTCTAAGTGCACCAACACCTAAAATAAAAATTATTAAAAATCTATTTCTCCTATTTAGCCACTAATTACTATAATTAAATTATTAATTAAAAAAAACTTAATACTATTTTTTAGGATTTGGGGTTTTACATTCTACCCAACTTATAAAAATTTCGTCCTCGAAATTAAAATTAAGCCACGATAGAATGTCAAGGATGGTATAAGATTTGCATCGATTAAAATGCAAGGGTAGGTTTAAAGGGGTGGGCGATGTTGCGCATTGCACATTCCAAAAAATCATGAGAAAAATCCACATGAGCGAAAAATATGTTTCTTCATGTGTCATGTCCAATGGTGTGGACACATAAATGCTCTTTTGCATAAAAATGCCCAACAATTGGAAAATTGTACAAAGATGAGAATTGGATGATGGGCACGTCTAGGATAAGGGTGTAGAATTTATAGGAAGGCAGTGGCTAGTGTAGTGCTCCAATTATCGGAGCACGATAAGGGGCGCTAAGTGATATAATTATTGCAAAATTAAATAAAAATACCGTGTTCTATCTCTAACTGGACCCAATCTAACCTTAGTCTCACTATCTCAGCCAAGTAGGTCCAGTTTTGGGTGAGGGGTTCACAATCTACCGAACTTAAAATTTACTCATCTTTTATCTAAGGTTGTACATCTAGAAAATTATTCCTTAAATTATTTAATCATGCTATTCAATCCTCAAAGTTTTAACACCAAACATATCACCTATGATATGCCATTAACCAATTATAAAAGAGAGTCACTAAGTCATGTGATTAGCCTTATGCGGTATATCTAGTACTAGCAGTGTCAACTTATACCAGCACGAGGTTTCGTCTTTCCGAAATAGGGAAAGACGAAGAACAATAATAAAGAATTCAAGGTGAAGGTGATAGAATACAAGTACTAGGTTCAAAGAGATTAAAGTATTCGAAAAGAGAGTTGTCAGGACAGTTGTGGATTGAAATCCTATTTTTGGTAATTTCCTATTTACATGCTCGTATCAGTACAGTCATGTAACCGATACGATATATCAGACATGTCTAGGGTCAAGTATATCCGTCTACTACCATATATCTCAATCCACGTAAAGTAGTCATGCGAAGAGCGAACAAAGCGTACTAAGGTTAGCTAGACCTTAATACACCGATTCTGATTAGGCAATTGTATCATTGTGTGCACCCAATAATACATATGCCATGAGCAAGATCGATAAAAGAATAAGCTTGCAAAAACTAGGCTATAATAGCAACATAAATCAAGGTAGTATAGCAAACATAAATACGCTGGATTATGACGAAAGAAGGTACATAACAATTCAAGTTCACAAAATATAAGACTCCATAATCTCTACAGTTGTTATACTAACTCCTTGTCTAAGTCGATAGTCGACAAAGTAGGGATATAGCCTCTAAGTTCTACAGTCTGATGAAACATTATCTTCTTATGCTAGCACACAGTTAATGTCATTCAGCTACACTTCAATAATAGGGCAAAAGCCTATGTGATACTAGGTTGTGAGGTATACTACCCAACTTATAACACTAAACTAATACTGTAATTGCCTTAAGGATACCGTAGAAACTCCTGTTAAGGTCTACGGGAAGGGGTCTTAGTACTTATTAGGGTATCCTCTTACATTACATAGGTCATGGTCGTACTAAGTCCTAGTCTTAGTACAAGTGCCAATGGTAAGGATAGAAGAGTTACTGGCCGTCAAGGGGAAAGGGATCTAACTCGTATCGAGGTGGGGGTACACGTTACGCAATTTAAAACTAAGGGATAAACACCATGTCTCAATCTACAAGAATAACTTAAACTATCAAGTTCTAACTACTAAGCACACAATTTCAAAATTAAAAAAAAAATTATAACTATAATCCTAGCAGGCTATATATACTAATCATAGAATAAAAACACTTGGTCTATAAACAGAAGTATCAGATGGCACGAGTTGAAAGATGAAGAGAAGAAACGTAATCAGTCTTCGCACACTAGCGAGCGCTATGGTCGCAGAGGAGCAATATATGAAATTAAAATAGAGGGCTCTAAATAACATCATGGTTCTCTAAGGGGGTGGTATGCTAGTTGCTATGTTTGAGGTATGATCAAGAAAAAGTGTTGATTATATTCCTCTAGACTTCCTAAGGTACTGTCTGCTTATAATAAGACAATGATCTAAGTTTGTAGTTCTCCAATACTATCTAACTACGAAGGTTTAGGTTCAGTCCTAATATTAAATTTTGGTTTTCTATTGGTTCCTCAATACTAGGGTCAACAATATGGTCAAACTTCTAACTAACTCTAGTAGCGTCTATACTACTCTCAAGTCTTCATAATACATCAAGGGGTAATGGTAAACCAATTTATAGATAAGATATTCTAGAGTTCACTAGATATTCTAATCTTAGTGGTGTATCTATATTCTTATTGTATTCTTAATAGGTGTGCTACCCTAATTATCATCCTAATAATAGGGGTTCCTATATTCTAGCAGAAGGCTATACTCAAAGAACTATTAAGGAAAGCACATGAATCAAGCAAGATGCAATTTTTTAAATAGAATAGATTGAAAGGAAGGTGAATCATAGTCAATTGTGGATGAGATCTTATACTCTAGTCCTAGGTGCAGGCTTGCTCGGTACAGTAACGTAATCGAGACAATATGCTCTCGACCTGCATGGGCCACCACAAAAACATGTCACGCCCAGTCCCAAAAATACGTAGGACTAAGACACGTAAGCATGCCAGCCGCATGGATATGGCAACTCCAATGTATGGAAACCAAATCCATACGTACGCTGTAATATGAATATCAAATCCAAAAGTGGTATAAAATGTAATACAAGTCACAGGGTAAAATCTAAATCTCATCCACCAAAATTATATAGAAATAAATAACCAGTATCTATGAAACTAGATCTCAATAAGAAGTATCTAAGGATGATAGTTGGATGGAAACAAATCCACTACCAACTCGAATATAAGAGCAAATACAATATGAGTACAACACAATATAAGAATACCAGCTATCAATCACGGACTCGAAGAGAAGACATCATTGGATCACATGTAACCATCCAAATCTGTGCTCCTGCAAATACTCAAGAACAGATACACCTGGCAGAGGACCAGGTCCTCAGAGGGACGTAACAAGATACAGAAAATACGAGCCAATTTGAATACAGTAAACATGCATCATATTTGAAAATAAATAAGTACGCTGTACAAGACAATATATATGAATGCAAATGAGGACAACTTTTCAATGTATGGGCAAGGGTAGGCTACTCGATCTACCTCACAACTCACACACACGTCAATGGACATCAGAAATCGACATACCACGGGGGTAGCGACCAGCGAGACTCCAGAAATTGACATACCGCGGGGGTAGCGACCATCGCGACACACGCCCGTAGTGCGAGCTATATACTACTGTCACGCCCCAGTCCCAAAATGCCGAGGGACTGGAGATGCGTGGCAATAGCCAGCAGTACGCACCGATGGATAACCCAATTTAATGGAACCATCATGGCATACTTAAGCTGTAAATAAGGTCTACTACCACAAGTCACACTAATCTCATCCATAAAGATAAAGAATAAACTGCATAATGAAATGGAAATAAGTTGCAACAACAATCACAGCAAGTCAGTCGGAGAAATAATCCGACTTATGTCTGAATAAACTGGCTCTATAGGCCAGGAACAAGAGATAAACATGAAATAAATACTGAGTACTGGAACAGGCACTCAGGAGAAGTCTTCGGCAGTCACCTCGTCTTCAGTGTTCGGTTCTGCTCCAGCAATAGCTTCAGCTCCGGTCCCGTATACCTCGGGATACTGCTCCTCAGCTAAACCTGGGGACATAATCCATTCCAGGTCCTCAGTGGATATAGCAAGGCACAAAATAAAACAAGCCAAATAATAAGCAGTGCAATTAAATTAATTAAAACAGCAGGGTAAACTATGTAACCATCTATGTGATATGCAAATGAGAGTAACACTAGTACTCAGGCTGAGACCGCTACAAGCTCTGTGTCGGGGAGCCGGTAGCAGTAATAACACGTAAAGGGTCTAGCTCTGCTGGAGAGTCTACAACCTCACAATAATAGTAGATATATATATAGAACAGCCTGTAGCCTGTGTGTCTCTCCCCACCCAATGTAATCACGCAAGTCATGACCATAACGTCTCATGCCCATGTCAGCGGGATTATAGCTAATGCAACAAGTCATACTGTCTATAAATAAAATAACTCTGTCAAGTCATGTATCCTATACAGAATCACCACGAATATCTCAGGAGGATTCTGTCCATGATAGTGTCAAGTGTCCTGGGTTGTAGGGTACTTGATAGGTCAAGTACAAAAGTAAGGGAATCGTAATTCCATCTCTAAATGATGAACCCAACACCGCGTACGGTGTTGGCACCCGACTATGATCGGACACTAGGTACGTCATGCGTTTCCTAGGTTAAGCAGTTTAAACAAGTTTATATGAATTTACACAAGACATCCAATAAAGTATTATTACAAGAAATATGAAAATAAAGACTGCAAGTTTGGCAAGGTGCACTTGCCTGATGTTTGGATTCCACTAAGGTCCTGGTTTCGGAAATTTCTAGAGATGTCTCCGAAAGCTGAAATAAACAGTACCATCACGCTCAGAAGGTGTCAAATAGCTAGGAACACCTGTCCTTGGGTCCAATTTGGAGACAAGAGCAAAAACGGCAGTTTCGGACAAAAACGGGGTCCACCGGTGGGCCCGCTTTGCACCGAAAAACGTGTCAGGGTCAACGATCTCTAAATTCACCAAACTTAGTGTCAACAGGTCAGGAATGCTGATACGAACCCAACGGAACTTTTAGATTTGAATTTCGATGAGCCGATCACAAAATCGCCCGTCGAGCGGGGCCTGTGGGGCCCACGACACGCGATTTTGTCAACGTTCTCAGAATCGAACCAAACTTGACCCACAGGACCAACGTATCGCTACGAGTCCAATGGTGCAAGTTTCGTCTCGATCTGACGTGTGTGCACGAAGTTAGGATGAATTATAGAAAAGTCGGATACGGGGCGATGTCCGCGGATACGCGTTGATTTCGGTGTGCACGCACACCCGAATCAGCTTCCGCAAAATCTCACACGTCTGTATTAACGACGCGCACGTATCTGTGAAGACCGCACGCGACCAAGTCGTCCCGTTTGGCGGGGCATACTCAGTTCCGGGGTAAAACAGGGTCTGGTTTTTCCTATTTTTGGATCGCGGTGTGCGATCACCACAGGACGCGATGCCCCGAGCGGTTTATCCGGACACCGAGAGGGTCATACAGGCTTCGCAACGCAATTTACAGAATCGAAATCAGAGCTACGAGCAAGAAATTAGGAGTACCTGAACAGGGCTTTGCAAACTGGTTTTCTCGTGTCCTCGTGTCAATTTGACACTGTGTCCGACACGTGTCTAGCCGTGTCCACGGTTCAGTTTCAAAGGGCTAGGGTTCCCGTGTCCGTGTCTTCTGTTGGCGGACACGGCTGTAAACCCCCTGGTTTTTCAAAATTTTAAAAAACTGGATTTTTCACAATTTTCTGGAATTTTCTGGAATTTTTTGGTAATTTCAAAACAGGGTTTTAATTATTCAATAATTTTTAAATGATAATAAATGATATTAAAATATTATGAAAATAATATTTTTGGATGTAAAATGAAAAACTGGACTTAGGGTAATTTTTCTGAAATTTATTGGGCCCCGGACCTATTTTTTTAAATTACCAAAAATAATTTATTTAATTTATTAAATAATTACTGGATATTATTATTATTATTATTATTATTATTATTTTTAAAATTAACCCCAAACCCAGCCCACTGGGCCCGGCCCACCGAGCCCAGCCCGAACCCAAACCCAGCCCATCCCCTATCGGGTCGGGTCGGGTCGGGTCCGCCCGACCGAACCCGACCCGCCACCCGCCCGCACCCTATCTCCTCCCACGTCTCAGCCCTCCCCGCGTCGTGCGCTGCCCCGCCCGGCGCGCCGCCCGCTCCGGCCGGCCCTCACCGCCACGACCCCCCCACGCGCCGCCCGTCTCGGCCCCCCAACCGCCTCCGGCCACCTATAAATCCCCCTCCCTCTTCCCTCTCCGGCCACACCGCCCTAGCCCCCTCCCCGTCGACGCCGCCGCTCTCCGCCGCTGCCCAGCCACCCAGCCACCGCCCCCAGCGCCGTCCACCACCGCGGCCAGCCACCCTCTTCCTCCCCTCCTCTTCTTCTTCTCCGGCTGCCCTCCGCCGGCAGCAGCAGCGAGCAACAGCAGCGCCCAGCCGAGCCCAGCCACGCCGCCGCCTCCGGCCGTCGTGCTCACCGCCGCCACCTCGCCGCGCTGCCCCTCCGCCGTTGCCTGGCCGCCCCGCCGCCGTCCTCCGGCGAGAATCCCAGCACAGTAAACCCTAACCCTAATTCGATCCGCGTGTCCGACACGAGTCGGACACGATTCGACCCTGGTTTTTGGGTCCCCTTCAGGTGCGTGTAACTTTTTGCTCGTAGCTCGGATTTTGATTCCGCAAATTGCGTTGCGAAGCCTGTATGACCCTCTCGGTGCCCGGACAAACCGTTCGGGGCATCGTGTCCTGTGGTGATCGCACACCGCGATCCAAAAACAGGAAAAACCAGACCCTGTTTCACCCCGAAACTGAGTACGCCCCGCCAAACGGGACGACTTGGTCGCGCGCGGTCTTCACAGATATGTGCGCATCGTCGATACGGACGTGTGGGATTTCGCAAAAGTCGATTCGGGTGTGCGTGCACACCGGGGTCAACGCGTATCCGCGGACATCGTCCCGTATCCGTACTTTCTGGAACGCGCTCTAACTTTGTGTACACGCGTCGGATCGAGACGAAACTTGTGTCATCGGACTTGTAGCAATACGCTGGTCCTGTGGGTCAAGTTTGGTTCGATTCTGAGAACGTTGACGAAATCGCGTGTCGTGGGCCCCACAGGCCCCGCTCGACGGACGTTTTTGTGATCGGCTCATCGGAATCCAATTCTGGAAGTTCCGTTGGGTTCGTATCATCGTTCCTGACATGTTGACACTAAGTTTGGTGAAATTGGAGACCTTTGACCCGGACGCATTTTTTGGTGCAAAGCGGGCCCGCATGTGGATCCCGTTTTGACCCGAAACTGTCGTTTCTGCCCTTGTCTCCAAATTTGACCCAAGGACAGGCGTTTCTAGCTGATTGATATTTTCTGGATCTGATGGTGATGTTTGTTTCAGCAACCGGAGTACCGCCTGCAATTCCCGCCGAAGTCAGAACTGCAAACATAGCCGGAACCACAGGCAAGTGTACCTTGCCAAAACTTGCAGCTTTGCTACCTATTTCCTGGACTTAGTTATACATCAGTGGGCAAGTAAAGCTTGCCAAATTCTCTGATAATTCTGGTTAAAGTATTTTACTTGATTGCTTGTAGTTTCATAAGTAACTTGTTTAACTGCTCAACCCAGGACACCTGACACTCTTCATGTGACGGAATTGTCTGAGATATACCTGGTGATTCCGTATAGGCTACATTTTCATGTCATTTACAGTTTACATGCTTAGATTCTATCCTGATTCATTGCATTAGTTCAATCTTGCGTGACTTGTACCTGTGATATTCTGGAACTGTGATGTGAGATTTCATGGGGTGGGGAGAGTATTATCATATCAAGGCTGAATATAATATAATATAAATACTTTTATCTGGCGGTGCCTTAGACTCTGATACAGGACTTTGGTTCCTTACTGGCTCTTCGAGAAAATACTGCTATGGTTTCTTCGACACTGATCCTGTAGTTGTCTCAGCCTGAGTATGACTAAAACTCTCACTTGCATATCACTAGCTGGTCTACATATTTACCCTGCTGTTTCATTATTGCTGCATTGCATATATTTTGGCTTGTATTTTCTGTACCTTGTTATGTCCCCTGAGGACCTGGAATGGACTATGTCCCCAGGTATAGCCGAGGAGAACTACCCCGAGGTGTACGGTACAGGAGCACTCCTTGGAGCAGAACCCGGAACCGAGGACGAGATAGTTGCAGAAGACTTCTCCTGAGCACCGGCTTCATATACACAGTATTTCCATTTCAGTATTTTATTCCTGTCTTTCTTCTTAAATGTAACAGAATAATTCTCGGATTTGTTTCCCGAGACACTTATTTAATATTGCTTATTTATTTCCATTGCAATATTTCTGGCATTAATCTGTATTGTTCTGTGAATGAGATTAGAAATACCTGAGACTTGTAACATTTTACTGCTAGACTACAGCTTAAGCGTGCCCTGATGGATCCATTAAATTGGGTTGTCCATCGGTGCGTGCTGCTGGTCATTGCTCACGTGCTCAATCCCTCGACATTTTAGGATTGGGGCGTGACAACGGCGGAGGCGGCTCAGGGCGGTGAGGGGCCGGCGAGGTCTCGGGGAGGCAGAGCGGCGTGCGGCTGAGTCGGCCGGAGCCGGAGCGGCTAGGCGGGGGCTCTGGTGGCAGATCGGAGAGGGGATGGCTCGGGAAGGTCGGCGTTGGGTCGGAGGAGAAGAGGGAAAGAGGGAGGAAGGGCTGGCCGGGGCGGCTCTTGGCGGAGGGCAGCGGGGCTAGGGGAGGGGGATGGCCGGAGTTCTGGGTCGCCGGAGTCGGGGTAGAGTTAGGGCTAGGGAGATGAGGGAGGAGGAAGGACGGGGGAGAGGGGCTTTTTATAGGGGAAGGCGCGGCCGAGGTCGGGGGCGACGTGGGCGGGACTGGCGGAAAGGAGGCGGGTCGTGGCGGCCGAAAATCGCGGCGGGCGGCGGAGGATGCGGGCGAGTGGGGGTCGTGGGGTGCGGGTGACAGGGGAGAGGAGCCGGGTCGGGTTCGGGCGGCGGGTGTGGCCGACCCGCCCGACCCGCTAGGGCGCTGGGCTGGGCTGGGCGGTTGGGCTCGGCCCACTGGGCCGGGCCGGGCCCCCAAAATAAAAACACAGTAATAATAATAATAATAATAATAATAATTTAATTAATTAGAAAAATAGTTTTTAGGCTCTTAAAAATAGGTCTGAGGCCCAATAAAATTTCAGAAAATGACCCTAAGTCCGGTTTTCTATTTTGCACCATAAAATCATATTTTCATTACATTTTAATATTGGTTATTAGCAATTAAAAAAGTTAAATTCACCATAGGACTTATGTAAACTCCTGAATAATTGCAGAAAATTCCCAAAAATTGATTTAAAAAAATCTGAAAATTTAGGGTGTTTACAACTACGGTTTACCAGAGTGGTTAAAAGCCCATACGTCTAATGATTGTCCTCTATGATACTAAGTGCCATGTGTGTGTCAACATATCTAATATATAGTAATGACTGAAAAGAACTACACATGCAATAAATAAACAGAAAAGCAATAAATATAGAGAAATATACTAAGCATGCAAAATACTATACGCAATTTGGCAAGGTATCTTGCCTGGTAAGAAAGCTGCAAAGTATACTGTCCAGAAGTCCAACACACAAGATCAAAAGCTATGGCCGTAGAATAAATGTCTTCGGATGCTGAAATAAACATCACCAACGTTCCCAGAATAAGCAAAATAGCTAAAACGCACTTCTCTTTCGTCCAATTTGGACACAGGGGCAAAACGGTAATTTCGGGTAAAAGTGGGGTCCACCTATGACCCACTTTGCACCAAAAAGCATACCGAGGGTAACAGTCTCTAAATGGGACAAACTATAGGTCAAACAACTCTAAATGTCAATACGAACCCAACGGTATGTCCAAATGTGGATTCCGATGGGCCGAACACAATTTTGTCCAAAAAGTCAACTATGGGGCCCGCCAATTGGCGATCTGGTCAACCGTCTCAGAATTGCGTAAAAATTGGGTCACGGGACCAGCGCGTTACCACGAGTCCAGTGGCACAAGTTTCGTCGCAATCTGATAAGCGTGCACAAAATACGCTCGAGTTCCACAAAAGTTGCGACACGGGGTGTGTCCGCGGATACGACCTGATTCCGGCACGCACACGCGTCCGAATCAGTTCCCACAAATTTTTACGTGTTCGGTTACACTGCGTGCACCATTCGGTACACTTGGTACACGGCGGGCGGTCCCGTTTGGCGGGGCGTGCTCCGTTTTCTAACTTTTGAAAATCTGGAAAAAGTGGGTTCGCGGAGTTTTGTGACAAATTTAATTCTGTCCACAACAGCTAATAGTGTAGGATTATTTGATAGAAAATAAACTAAGTCAAGTGTTCTACACATATCAAAAAGAATCACCGAATTCGGATCTCTGTGGTGGGAGATACGAACTCGGCAACATGGGTGGTCACCGCAGTTTTCTGCGATCCCAGAATTCGGTCTGCTCGCGCCAACTTGGGCGCTATTTTCGCCTATGGGTACACATTGTTCGAGGTATGCTATTATACAAATATGGAATAGGGTTAAGGGGTGAGCATACCGGTGAAGACGGAACGGCGTTTGGTTGAGCGAGTCGACGGAAAACAACTCCGGAGTGAAGGTACCTCGTGTGGGAATCTGCAGTGCGCGAGGTCAGGGTCGTCGGGATGGTTTGGACGGCCTGGCGGGGTTCTCTGGCTGCGGTGGCGGCTCTAGATGAGAAGAGGAGGGTCTGGATGATTATAAGGTTAGGATTTTAGAGAAATAAAATATATATGTATATATATATAAGGGAAGAAAGGGTTGGGTTGCTCGCGGGTCTGTGGGTTGTGCTATGTTGCAATTTGCAACTAAGGTTGTTGTTGCTTCATAAAGCAAGTGGGGTGGCTGTGTTCACAAGGAAAAGGGGGGCGGGTGGTTTAGGCTTAGGTGGCTGTGTAGTTAGAAAGTTGTTGGAATACTTGATAATAGATTTGCTTAAGTATTAGTTTATTAGTAATATTATTATTATTAGTATTAGTTTATTAATACTTTCTTTTCTTTTCTTTTCTTTTTCTTTATATATATATATATATATATATATATATATATATATATATATATATATATATATATATATATATATATATATATATATATATATATACTCATAAGAAAATTATAGATTAGAATAATGCACACCATTAGACTAGCAACTGCTCAAGGGATCTCCTACATAGAATAAATTTCGAAAATTTTTTAATGGTCCCATAAATCCTCTAAGTGCACCAACACCTAAAATAAAAATTATTAAAAATCTATTTCTCCTATTTATCCACTAATTACTACAATTAAATTATTAATTAAAAAAAAACTTAATACGATTTTTTAGGATTTGAGATTTTACACCGGCTCACCGGAATCCAATTCTGGAAGTTCCGTTGGGTTCGTATCATCGTTCCTGACCTGTTGACACTAAGTTTGACGAATTTGGAGACCTTTTTTCCCTGACACATTTTTCGGTGCAAAGCAGGCCACATGTGGGCCCCGCTTTGACCCAAAATTGTCATTTTTGCCCTTTTCTTCAAATTGGACTCAAGGACAGGCGTTTCTAGCTGTTTGATATTTTCTGGATCTGATGGTAATGTTTATTTTAGCAACCGGAGTACTACCTGCAAATCCCGCTGTCGTCAGAGCTACAGTTGGGCCGAAACACTAGGCAAGTGTACATTGCCAAAATCCTGCAGTATTGTTACATATTTACTTGATTTAATTAACTGTTGTACATGCTTAACCTAGAAACCGTGTGACTTTACTTAGCTTCCGATTAATAGTCGGGTGCCAACACCGTACGCGGGGTTGTGTAAGGTCAACTAGAGATGGATATCGTGACATTTACATTCTCGTACTTGCCATATCAAGTACATTATACCCAGGACACCTGACACTAATCATGATACAGAATCTTCCTGAAATATTCAAGGTGATTTTGTATAGGATACAGGTTTCATGACATAGACATTATCATGCTTAGATTTTATTCTGACTTGCTGTATTAGTTTTGATCCTGCGTGTCATGGACCTGAGACGTGAGATTACATTGGGTGGGGAGAGATTTACCATACAAAAGGCTGATTATATATATATATATATATATATATATATATATATATATATATATATATATATATATATATATATATATTACTTTACTTGAAGTGCCTTAGACTCTGACACAGAGCTTTGGTACATTACTGGCCCTTCGAGAAAATACTGCTATGGTTTCTTCGACACTGATCCTGTAGTAGTCTCAGCCTGAGTATGACTAAAACTCTCACTTGCATTTCACTTAGCTGGTTATATAGTTTACCCTATGGTTTCATTTATTTCTGCACTGCATTTATTTTGGCTTGTATTATCTGTACCTTGTTATGTCCCCTGAGGACCTGGAATGGACTATGTCCCCAGGATTAGCTGACGAGATCTATCCCGAGGTTTACGGGACCAGAGCATTAGCATTAGCAGAAGCAGGAACATGTGCATACATTGGGGCAGAACCAGGATCTGAGGACGAGATCGTGCCCGAAGACTTCTCCTGGGTATTGGCTTTACATACTCAGATATTTCTATTTTCAGTTACTTTAATTCATGTCTATTTGCTTTGATGTAACAGACTTATTTTCGGATTGTTCCCCGAGACACTCTTGTTGAGATATGCTAGTTTATATTCATTTGCATTTATTATGGCTTTTGATCTATGTTTATCTGTTGTGGATGAGATTAGTATAGACTGTGACTTGTAATACTTGATCTATTTATTGTTAGACTACAGCTTAAGCATGCCCTGATGGATCCATTAAATTGGGTTGTCCATCGGTGTGTGCTGCTGGCCATTGCCACGTGTCCAGTCCCTCGGTATTTTGGGACTGGGGCGTGACAAATTTACTAAATTACGTTATGCTAAATTTCATACGTTATAGATAGTTTGGAATCCATATCGTGATTTGTACAAAGTAGTCGTCCATTATAACCAGTCGCTTTATATCACGGTCCGATAAGTTGTCATGAAATTGAGGAGCCTTATATGCCTGATAGAGTGCTCCGTCAGTTTGGCTACGTACAAACAGTCCCGAAGCGCACATTAAAAATGATAAGTGCTCCGAGAGGTACAAAACCCCTAAACTATATCCCTGCGATGTTCAACTGGGTCTCGGACTTCTTCACTGAGTGGCAACGTCACGTTTTTAGAGAAACTGAACGACAAGCAGCAGTTAATATGACGGAATGTAGCGACGACTACATCGCCTACTACGCTGGTGTCGGACTACCTACATTGTTCAAACGCGGAGGCGATATTGTGCGTGTACCATCAGATCTCCCCGCCAAATCTGTCTTGTATATTGCATTGGTCAAGATGGTGAGGCAACCAACTTTCAGTTTGAAGATATGTAAATGTTTATAACCTAAATTTTTTTATGAATTGTCATCAATAGGCTACAAAAATGAAGAAGTAGGGAAGAAGTCTCGTCAGTTGCCAGGGTGTGAACTATATGGAAATCAATGAGGCGCTACTGTAACGCCCCGTTCGTCCCGTTCCCCCTTCTCGGGGAGCGCGGCTAAGATATGCTTGGTACCGTTCGATCGGGACAGATTGAATCAAGATCCTTTCCTCGTTATGGATTGGTTTCTTCGGAATCAGGTCCCATAATCAATGGATCATGCCTCAAGGAAGGACTCGGCGGCAGAGTAGAGAGAGGCCTTTCCGTTGTGTTGGTTTTCCTTGCCCGTTTTCGATTGCCGTTTGGTTGCGTTCTTGTTGGTTTTAAGACTTGCGTTTTCTTGAACGGTTTTGATGGATTTCATTGCTTTCGTTCTTAGGATTTCGCATTTCGTATCGAGCCTTGGAGACCGAAGCAGGAGGTATTGATCATCCGTTGGTGCGTGCAGGTGATCGTGTAGACGACGCGCGAACGGAGTCTTAGGGATCTCTACTTCTTCTTCCTATTCAACCAACTTGTGAGTGGCTCTATTTCGATAAGCACCTTCTTTCCAAGGGCTCCGTTCATAATAAAATTGACTCAGTTGTGCATTCAATCAAACGACACCACTTAAGTAATAAGTTGGATAACAAGATAAGATAAGAAGTAGGCTTGGAACACCCATTTCTTGTCATACAAAACCTTGCATAAATTCATTGATGCATGCATGTTCGTTGGGTGTTGAATGGGTTGGTATTTATTGATAGTTCAAAGTGCTCTTCTATAAGTTCAAGGTGTTCTTCTATAAACTGCTGCATGTTATTTCATATAACTGTTGGTTGATTGTGATAGTACAGTAAAGCAGTTTCGTACATGATGTTCTTTAAATCGCTAGTAAGTAAATCTATGAAGTTCAGTTCATAGAAATGGTCATGGGAATTCTTGTGCACAAGGGATCCAGGTTCCTGCGAACGGTTACCGGGGCACCGGGCCGTTTTGACCCGGGCGGAATCTACTTTCTTAGTCGTGGGAGCGGGGAATTGTAGCGGGGCTAGCTACCCGCGCTGCAAGCGTCGCCGCCAGCCCAGACTAAACCCATGATGGCTCCTAAACAACAAAGAAATATGTTGTGTATATTTAAACTGTGCAGACTAACTATGTCTTCGTGACAGGGAAGGCTATGGTAAGTTGTACAGGTGGTTCAGACGGTACAGGTAAAGTCACCGAACGGTGGCATGTGGAGTTATGTTATTTTGTTCTTGCATACCTGCTAAATGAAATCGGATCTAGGCAAGAATAGAAACCTACCTAAGCACATAATTGTAGCATACTCATTAGAACTCATCTCATGAGCTTGGTAAAGTTGAGCAGCTAGCCTTCACCAGTACTTTTCGAAGTACTGACCCTCGTTGTAGCAGGTTCCCCGGCGCAAGGCAACGCGGCGAGGAGCTGAAGTTCTCTCCGGACTTTTGGGATCCTTGGCGGTTCGTGGCCAAGACTTTTGGAGGCTCAAGCTAGAAGCCTTCCCCTCTCTCTCCGTTGCGGAAATAACGCTAAGGCGATAGTGCTTACCCGCACCCAAGGTATTTTGTGTTTTGAAACTATGTAAAGGGACATAATGTATGGATCGGCTATCTCATTTTGCGTCCAAGTTTGTAAGCCCGTGGGGCATTTTATACTTTTGAGTCAAGCGATGTAAAAAGATGTTCATTATGAATAAAAGAGAAACTTTTCTATGCTTCAACCTTGTGTTATCTTATATGTCTACTCTGTTGCATTGTTCTAAAGAATATCCTTATGCCTAAGGCCTTGTGCACCCGCGCCCTACGCGTGCACGGCATCACGCCCGGGGGACGATTATCGATTAGCCGAAATCGGGGCGTGACAGCTACTGTCACGCCCCAGTCCCAAAATATGTAGGACCAGGAATACGTGACACGCCAGCTACGCATTCGACCAGAATCTGGTTTGACTCGAATACGTATAAGCTGTATAATATAAAGGACACTATCTAGATATCTCATAAATATAAACCTCTATGTCTCAATCCACAATGTACAGCATTATACAAGAAAGAGCTATATGTGCTAAAGTCGGCCGCCCAATAACACACAAACTCGAATAGACTCGAGAAGAGACGAGTCTACAAAAACTAGGCTACAACAACAGATGAATAAACAACGAGAATAAAGTAACCATAATGGTGGTGGAAATGATATGAGTATCTGGTACAATGCCCGCAAGACGTGCAACTCCATCAGCAACTCCAAATGCTCCGTAATCGTCTATGCTGCAAAACTAGCAGGGGACCAGGTCCTCAGAGGGACGTAACAAGGTACAGAAATACAGCATGCCAAGTATAACAGAAAGTACAAGTGCAACGACGGGGTAATCTAGCATAACCAAGTAAGTGTGACACAGTTTGAAGACAATGTTCGATGCATGGGCTATCTAAAATAAAATCGTAGCTCCGGACACGGAAACACACAGGACGTACCGCAGCTTCGGGCAAAGAATCACACGGGTGATACCACTACACTAGATACAGGATCACTACATAAATACTACATAAATATATAAGCGTGTGCAGAGGAGCCCAAACGTCTAGTAACTGTCTTCCCCTTCCCAAGCGGTCAACGATTGTGCGCTGAACCTGAACCTCTATTTAACAGTCTCGACACACAGAAATAACTCAATTGACGCGACCCTAAGGTCGTCCCAGTCTCTGGTCATGATGTCAGTATCAAGATACAGGAATCTGGCACGATCACAGTGTATGAGTGTGTCCTGGGGTATCGATATACTCAGGTACGTACATCAAGGTATTACAAACATCTAACAATCATTCTAAGACGTTATGACGTATGTCTGCACCCGGTTGTGATACGGACGCGAAGTATTGAACGTCAACATAAATACATGCATAATGTATGTAAAGAAATAATAAATATCTATAATCTGAAATACAGGGTGGCAAGGTACACTTGCCTGCTGATGACGGGGATCCGGTACCACGTCCAAGTCCTCAGGTCCCGTAGTACCTAGAGATGAGATACAAACCAAAAATCAATACTCTATTCCACGTCAAACAGGGATGTGACACACATCTATACCTAAGCTCAGTCTCAACTACGACTCACAGGGACAAGACACTAGGGGGGTTGACCACAGTTGACTATCAGTACGATACATCAAATCATCTATTCATCAGTACCACATCATCAAACCATCCTCAAAACACAGTTAACGATTATTAATCCTTCGTTTAATATCGTTGTTATCAATCACAAAGTACTACTCTAAATTAATCACCTTTAATTTCCGTCCCCAAATTACCGATCAGGGGTTTTATACTACACACTAGTCATCAATCAATCACGTGCTCCTCGGTGTTCATCAACATTCAATAAATCAGAATCTTATTCCTCCTCAATTTAATTCTCATTAAATTAATTAGCATTTTACCACCATGTAAAATATCCCATATATTTATTTAAAGATCAATACCTAAATCTCCATGAACAAATATTTTAAATAAATCATTTTTAATTCATGTAGAAGACAATCCCTAACCTACATTAACCCTATCATATTAAACCTCTTCCACAAACCACAAGTCATATTCCCATGTCCTTTATCAACCCTACATCATCATCAACACGCCCTAAAAATGAAACCCTAATAATATACTCACATGAATATACATAGATAAAAACCCTAGCTAAACAATAACTCACCAGAATATATACAAATAACAACCCTAGCTAAACAATAACTCACAAGAATATATAAACAAGAGAGGGGGAGAGAGATTCAACCTCGATGAGGTGGCGTAAACCGGGGTTGGCCGGAGAACAGCAGGTGGAGGTCGGCTATGGAGGTGGTACAATGGTCAGCAGCTCGCCGGAGCAATGGCTGCAGCCGGATACAGTTGGCCGGAGGACAGTGGTTCGTCGGGGGACTGAGGTGGAGGTCTCGGGGTGGAGAGCAGCGAAGTCGAGGGACTAAGTTGGAGGTCTCGGGGTGGAGAGCAGCGAAGTCGGGGGACCTCGACGCCGGGACATCGGCTGTGGCGGGTTGCAGTCGGGCGGTCAGTGGCCTGAGCTGCGGGGGTGCAATGCTGCACTGCAGGCCGGAGAGGCTGCCGGAGAACAGCGGTTAGTCGGAGTAGTGTGTCACGACCCGATTCCGTAGAATCGTTGGGGCGTCCCCCGAATCGTGACCGCCGTACAAGCCTGGGGGTTGCGTCCGCACAAGGCTTTAATGTTTTGCATAACGAGCACATATTCAGAGTACGCAGATAAATTGAACACAAGTTAAAACATGGAAAAGTTCTCTTTATTGATCAGGAACATATATTACAAACTCTTGAACGAGTCAGCTAATTTGTCGCACGGGCTTACAAAAGTGTTGACTCAAAAAGAGATAGCAGTCCTGTATATTACATCCCTTTACTAAACTTCAAAATGATATAGACCTCCGGGCTGGAGGACGGCTTTGCCACGAAACTGCATTATGTACAGAGTTGCAAACTTCTTCCTTCAAAATACTTCAAGGGGCGCGATCAGGATGCAACAGCTGGACTGGATCGGGAAGACGACTTCGGCTCCTCGCTCGGTTCGCCTTAGTACGGGAAACCTGTTTCAACGAGGGTCAGCATGTCGAAACATACTGGTGAAGGCAAGTTAACCCAACTATACCAATCAACACGTTATTTATATGAAACATGCATATTTTGTGGGTTTCTATCTTGCCTTAGTTCATTTACAAGTAAGCAGCATATAGAATTTACTGAAATGAACTTGCCACCGTTCGGTGGATTTTACCTGTCCGTCTGAACCACCTGCACAATACTTACCATGCCTTCTCTGCCATGAAGACACAAGTTAGTTTGCAACAGGTTTAAATATACACGAGGATCACTGGCTTGATTGCCATAATGGACTAGTCTGGGACAAGGATATCATGCAACGAGAGTACACGAGGCGCTGCAAGCCATCATGTCCCGTACACGATGACTATACACGAGTTCTGCCCGGATTGGATCGGAACCACTGCCCCAGCGACCGTTCGCAGAACCAATACCTTGTGCACAAGTTGTCCATGATCGAACACGATTATTAAGTTAACAATTCATGAAGTTGAGGCAACACGAGTACAAGAACACGAGTACACGACAAGCAGTAATGCATGATTCATTTTGCATAGACTCCCTGAACAATTATGCACAATACAAGGTGTGTGTCATACTTAGAATAATACATAGAACACTTGGAATGAACTAGCATACAATAAGATAATAGTTCTTAAGTTTAGTTTGACAAGCAATATAGTCCAAGTCTATTCCCATTTTATCTTAGCATCTTTTAGTTATTATTCGGTATCGCTTGATCGGGGCAAAGAAGAATGTAAGATTTAGGGTGTGAAGCTTGGAAGTAGGGCTAGCTAATCCGGTTGGTAGCCACTCACTCAAATGGTTGGAAGGGAGAAGGAAAGATGCGCTTCAAGACTTCGCTCGTAAGCCGCCTACTGCTCGTTCACCTGCATCACGAACAGCTTGATCAATAACTCTTTCTCTCTTTCCATACTCGGAATTGAAGTGCAGTGCAATGAACGAAAATAATGAAATCCATCGAAACCGTTCAAGAAAAACAAGCAAATCCGAAAACCAACTCAAAGTACGAAAGCAACAAGCAACATCAAAATCCGAGGCAATAAAAGATAACAGCGGAGAGGTCCCTCCTGACTCTGCCGCTAAGTCGATCCCGGGGGGCACGGTCCACTAAATATGGGAATCGATTCCGAAAAAACAAATCCATAACGAGGACGAGTTCTTGTTTCAATATATCCCGATCGAACGATACCGCCTTGTATTTCTTAGTCGCGCTCTCCGTACCGGGAGAACGGGACACTACATAGTGGATGCCGGAGCACCGCGGGTTGGTCGGATGGAAAGATCAGCCGCCAGAGGGAACTCCCCAGGAAGAAGAAGAATGGAAGAAGAAGAAAGAAAAAATAAATATGGAGGAGGGAGGCTCGGTTCTCTAGGTGGAGGAGGGAGGAGAGAGAGAGAGAGAGGAGAGGGTGGTTTCCAATGCCTAGGGATTAGGGCCTGCATTGGGGAGAGGGGAAAATAATATTTTATAGGGGTTGGTATGGAGGATGGAGGGTTGTGATGCTCCCAATTCGAATGGAGGGTGGGGATTTTACATGAAGGATTAGGTTTTTTCATGCAAAGGAAGGGGGAAAGGGCTGACTACGGTCAAAGAAGGGGTGGCCAATGAGGTGAGGACACCTAATTCAATAATTGCAACTAAGCTCCTTAAATTTGGGTAATTGCACAAACACATGAAATAATGCAAAAATTGTGGAGGAAATGGTGTTTGGTGTTTTGTATGGTGAGGGGGTGTTGTGTGTTTGTCATAGATTTAATTAAATGGGCATTGGGATTAATTGGAGATTAAAATAGGATTAGTCAAAATTGGTATCCCCGATTTAAATAGAATTAAAGTGTCCCGTACTTTTAAATTAAATGGGGCACTTGGGGTCAAAATTTGGAATGACGCAAAGGTCAAAAATGGTGGGGGCTTGGAGTCAGTCTTGGACCCTTTAGTTGGTCAGGCTCAACGGGTTAAGTTGGTATCTCAAAATTGAGGGTAACGACACAGGTGTCCGACACGGAATTAAATTATGGGATTTAGGATATGGGAAATTGTGCAATTAATTTAAGGCACAACGGATTTAATTTTGAGTGACGGAAAAGTCCAGCGTCTAAATTGGCAAGTCAAGTCAAGTCAGAAGTACAATAGTCTGATGAAATTTATGGGCTAAAATTGGGCTCCGAATAAAACAACAAGGGTTGGGCGCACCAAAGGTTTAATTAATAAATAACAAACAAAATGCAACCCTACTCTAAACCTCACCATCTGCTGCTAAACCAAAATTTTTCAATCCATACCTGACCATCTATAGAATTTATTGAGGGAGTTTATATTCCTCCCAACTTAGAAAAAATTCGTCCCCGAAATTAAAAGTAAAGCACGATAATAGCTAAGAGAATTTAAAAACAACTAATAATCAAATGTTGTACGTAAATTCGTACACTGCTCCTCAAATAAATATGGGAACCGCTGTAGAATGGAATCCTCGGGCTCCCAGGTAGACTCGCCTAGCGAACGATGCTTCCATGCAACTCTGACCAGTCGAATAGTTTGCCCTCTCAAAGTCTTCTCGCTGTGATCGAGGATCTCAACCGGCTGCTCTACGTAAGATAAACTAGGCCCAACTGTAATCTCCGAATGATCAAGCACGTGGCTAGGGTCTGCGACATATCTCCTCAGCTGTGATACGTGAAATACGTCATACACTCCCACTAATGATGGAGGTAATGCAAGACGGTAAGCCACTTCGCCAACTCGTTCCAAGATGTCAAAAGGCTCGATGTACCTCGGACTCAGCTTACCTCTGCCTCCGAATCTGATGGTACCACGAGTAGGCGATATCCTCCAATGGTCTGCGGTGCGCATCTGCCCAATATTTCTGTCTGTCCTGTGCTGCACGCAGGTGGCTCTGAATCTGCTTGACCTTCTCCACTGTCTGTGTCACCAACTCTGGACCAAGTATCTGATGCTCTCCCACGTTACTCCAACAAACTGGCGACATGCATTTTCTGCCGTACAGTGCCTCATAAGGTGCCATCTGTATGCTAGCCTGGTAGCTGTTATTGTAGGAAAATTCCACCAAGTGTAGGTGGTCCTCCCAAGATCCTCCAAAATCAATCATGCACGCTCTCAACATATCCTCTAATATCTGTATCGTGCGCTCTGACTGGCCATCAGTCTGTAGATGATATGCAGTGCTGAACTTGAGACGAGTTCCTAGACTCTCCTGCATACTCCGCCAAAAATGTGACGTGAACCTGGAGTCACGATCCGATACAATGCTGACAGGCACTCCATGTAGTCGTACTATCTGTCTCATAAATATGTCAACTAATACCTCCGTAGACTGCCCAACTCTGAAAGGCAAGAAACGTGTAGACTCGGTGAGTCTGTCTACGACAACCTAAACAACATCCTTTCCGCTAGGGCTCCGCGGGAATCCTGTGACGAAGTCCATGGTAATATGTTCCCACTTCCACTCGAAAATGGGAAGCGGCTGCAATAGTCCTGCAGTCCTCTGATGTTCAGCCTTGACTTGTTGACAACTAAACATCTCTCCACGAATCTTGCAATCTCTCTCTTCATCCCATGCCACCAGTAATATTGTCTTAAATCTCGGTACATCTTCGTACTCCCAGGATGAATAGAATAAATAGAGCTATGAGCCTCGGTCGTCAACTCCTGACGTAGCTCGCCACTCGGAACGTATAGGCAATCTCCATACCTTAATATTCCGTCTTCATGAATCCTGAGTCCCGTCTGCATGCCGGCCTCTGTCCGCTCTCCCAGTCGTCAAAATCTCGCATCTGTAGGCAAGGCTTCCTTGATCCTCTCAATCAATGTAGACTGAACCTCGAGATTGACCATCTGTCCATCCATGCCTGGCAATACAATCTTAATCCTGAGCTCCTGAAGATCCTCTAACAACTGGCGATGAGTCATAAAAATATGCCATGGGCTTCCTGCTTAAGGCATCTGCTACTACATTCGCCTTGCCAGGGTGGTACTGCAACTCGATATCATAATCTCTCATCAACTCTAGCCAGCACCTCTGTCTCATGTTGAGCTCCTTAGACATACTTCAGACTTTTGTGATCTGTACAAATCTTAACATGCTCTCCATAAAGGTAGTGTCGTCATAGCTTTAGTGTAATTATCACTGCAGCTAGCTCTAGATCGTGCATCGGATAGTTCTTCTCATGAACTCTTAGCTGTCTCGATGCATAGGCTATCACGTTGCCGTGTTGAATTAGTACACATCCTAATCCACTCCCAGACACATCACTGTACACTACAAATCCTCCTGATCCTGAAGGTAGTGCTGGCGCATTGGTTAAACCAAACAGCATGACTAGAAATTCATAGTGTCCATACTTCATCCGAAAAGCCGTCTTCGGAATGTTCTCTTTCCGTACCTTGATCTGATGATATCCTGATCCGAGATCGATCTTCGAGAATACATATGCACCGCTAAGCTAATCAAATAAATACATATGCGCGGCATAGGGTACTTTTTCTTTACCGTTATAGCACTTAACGCCCTGTAATGTATACGCAAACGTACCGTCCTTGTAATCAATACGCAATTGAACCGTCCCGTCCTTCTTCGGTATAATAAGATGGGTACTCCCCATGGAGAAACACTAGCCCGACTGAAACCCTTGTCTAAGAGACCCTCTACTATGAACCTTCAACTCAACCAACTCTATCGGTGCTAGTCTGAAGACGGAAAAATAACCGGCTCGGCTCTTGGAGTCAACTATATAGCAAATTCTATCTCTCTGTCATGTGGCAGGCCCGGAAGGTTCTCTAGAATCATATTCTCAAACTCTGATATAGTACGGGGGTACACTGGTTCACCTTCTGCAATGTGTGCCTCTAAGGTAGATGGGCACCATACTCCCGGGCTCTCTGAAGAAACTCAAACTCAGGGTAATCTGGTGGTCATAGATAATGTAACCACGCCGACAATCTAGCATCGCGTGGTATTGGCTCAACCAATCCATGTCTAGGATAATGTTATAGTCTAGACTAAACCTCAGAATAAATTCTTCCGTTCTGTTTTCAACATCAATCCTCAAAAGAAAAATTTCCCTTGCCAAATGTATAATTACTCTTCTCCCTAAATTTATTCCTACAATTGTACTCCTCAATTTTCTTTTTTCTCTCTCTTTTTTTTGGTTATTTATCTCTCTAAGTCACATAGTACATTAATGGTATCCCCCAAGCACATACTAGAATTCCTGGAATCAGTTCATTATCTTCCAAGTGAGATCCTAAAATTTTATCTCCTCTAGCTCATAATCATCGTTCCTAGTATTGCTATCATATACAACCACTAGTTTCCATCATTAGGCTATGCATTTCCATGAATTAGTCTAGGTCATGATCAACAATCTTTCCAGCTCCTCGTACTTCCAAGATCACTGCTATCTCAAGCACGGGTAGGGTACTACTGTGTCCAATTCTCTTGCTAGCTTTCCACACTAGTTCTAGAATCCAAAAAGAATCTATCAATCTATCCTAATAAGGTAACAATCTTCTCAGGGAATATTACACGAATTCTGTCTTCTGTCGTCTCCACTACGATCTACTTCTGGGGGAAACCATCAGGCACAAGCCTTTGCCTTCCCGAATAATAGGGGATAAGAAACAATAATAACGATATTGACGGAAATTGAACGAATACAAATTGGAAGTCCAAGGGCGATAATCACGTACAAAGTGAGTTTTTAAAATCGATTATGGATTGAGATCCTATTCAACAATCATAATATCTATTCCTAATTTGCAGGCTCGCTTGGCACAGTCAGGTGACCAAGACGATTTAAAATGGACCTGCATGGGCCACCACAAAAATATGTCACGCCCCAATCCCAAAATACGTAGGACCAGGAATATGTGACATGCCAGCTACGCATTCGACCAGACTCTAGTCTGACTCGAATACGTATAAGCTGTATAATATAAAGGGCACTATCTAGATATCCCATAAATATAAACCTCTATGTCGCAATCCATAATGTACAACAGTATACAGGAAAGAGATATATGTGCTAAAGTCGGCCGTCCAATAACACACAAACTCGAATAGACTCGAGAAGGGATGAGTCTACAAAAACTAGGCTACAACAGCATATAAATAATCAATAAGAAAAATGTAACCATACTGCCGGTGGAAATGATATGAGTACCTGCTACAATATCCGCAAGACGTGCAACTCCATCAGCAACTCCAATGCTCCGTAATCGTCTATGCTGCAAAACTGACAGGGAACCAGGTCCTCAGAGGGACGTAACAAGGTACAAAAATATATCATGCCAAGTATAACAGAAAGTACAAGTGCAACGACGGGATAATCTAGCATAACCAACTAAATGTGACATAGTTTAAAGACAATGTTCGATGCGTGGGCTATCCAAAATAAAACCGTAGCTCCGGACATAGAAACACACGGGACGTACCGCAGCTCCGGGCAAAGAGTCACACGGGTGATACAACTACACTAGATACATGATCACTACAGAAGCAATACATATATATATATATAAACGCGTGCAGAGGAGTCCAAATGTCTAGTAACTATCTTCCCCATCCCAAGCGATCAACGATTGTGCGTTGAACCTGAACCTCTATCTAACAGTCTCGTCACACAGAAATAACTCAACAGTCGCGACCCTAAGGTCGTCCCAGTCTCCGGTCATGATGTCAGTATCAGAATACATGAAATCTGGCACGATATCAGTGTATGAATGTGTCCTGGGGTGACGATATACTCAGGTACGTACATCGAGGTGTTACGAACATCTAATATTCATTACAAGACGTTACGACGAACGTCTGCACCCGACTGTGATCCAGACGCGAAGTATCGATCGTAAACAAATATGCGCACAATGTACATAATAAAACAATAAATATTTCTAATCTGAAATACAGGATGACAAGGTACACTTGCCTGCGTCCGGCTGCTGAAGTTGGGGATCCGGTACAACGTCCGAGTCCGCAGGTCCCGTAGTACCTAGAGACGAGATACAAGCTTAAATCAATAACTATCACGAGACTGAAATAAGATGTGACACATGTCTAACATAGGCAACAATCTCAGTTATAACTCACCTAGACACGAAGCCAGAGGGTTGACCAAGGTATGTTACATCTAATACGATCTATCACAGTATACTATCATCAGACAATCCTCAATCTTTTATCTCACCACGGTGTCTATCAGTATCTCAAGCCATGATCAATCCTCAGGTTTCACCCCGGTGCTCACAGACGTTAATATGTACAATTAATTATCATCCTCGAAATAAATAAATAAATATTTATTAAACCCTCAATGATAAACAACCTTTACCAATTCACAATGAAGCTACTACTCAATTAAGTTCATCATTATCCATCAAACGTCAATGAAGGGTTATGGGTTCAATATTACACACTACTACACAACACTCACCTGCTCCTCAATTTCCATCAGTGTTTCATCATTAACAATGTTAGCTCTTAATATTAATCAATGCGTTGATAGCACAACGTCATTCTACGACAATATGCACCTTAAACATGTTCAATGTTCTTGTTATCGCAACACCATTTCATAATAATTAATCCTTCTCCTTGATACTAATTCATATTTTGATTTTACCACAACATTTCACAATACTTAAACCTGCTCCTCAATAATAATCAATAATGCATATTTATATTCTATGTCCTCAAACAACTTCCAATATTTATCCAAGGATCGATATTCCTCTATCATTTATTAATTAATCTGCTCCATGGTATTAATCAATGTGTTAATATCACCATCCTTCCTCAAGCGTTTAATTGTATGCACAACATCAACCCTACTCAATACATAATCCATAACCCCAAATATTTACTGAACATGTTAACCATCCAAGCTTATAATTCATAACATTTTCCATTACCCAAACCCTAAACTCACACCATTAAGTCCTAAGTCATTAACACTAAACTAAACTTTCATAAAACAATTTATACTACATTAAACCCTAACTAAAATATACAAAACAATATACATCAAAAAGAGAGGGGGAGTGGTATAGCTCGACGGCGAGGTGGTTGATGGCCGAAGAAACGCCTCTGGCCGGAGGGGTGGTACGGACCGTGAAGTCGGCGGTAATGCACTGGCCGCCGGAGCTAGTGGTGGTGCAGCAGCTCGTGGCAATGGCGTGCGGTGGCTGCAATATCTCCTGGAGCAGTGGCTGTGGCATGACCGGAGTGACGCTGCCGTGGTCGCGGGGAAGATCAGTGATGCCGGAGCAGTGGAGTGGTGGCGGGAATGCAACGGATCGGGGAAGACTGGAGGAGAACGGGAGAGAAGCTCGCCCGGGGTGTGGATTCGTGGTGGTGGTGGTACCGGTGGTGTGCGGATGGGGGTGGCAGTTGGCCGACCGTGGTGGTGGCTATTCTGGACAGCGGGGATGGCAGTCGGCGGGTGGAGGGAGCTCGCCGGAGCTCGTGCTATGGTGGCGGTGATAATGGTGTGGGGTGGTGATAGCTGCCGGAGAGGGGGAGGCTGGTCGGGGCGGCGTCGGTGTTTGGTTGGCAATGGTGGTGGTTCATGCTCGGTGGCAGGGAACGCCGAGGGTGGTGGAGCTGTGACGTCGGTGGTGGAACTCGACAGCGGTGCAGTGGCAAGGCTCAGTTGATGGAGAACGGTCGCGCGGGTGGATCTCGGCCGGAGACAATCGAGTGCAGGCTCGAGGCAACGGTCGAGGAGGAACAGCCACGCAGGAGCTCGTGGCAGTGGGTGGCCGGCTCGCCGTTGCAGTAGCTCGGGGGTGGAGGAAGCTCGCGGCTCGTCGGAGCTCGGGGGATTCGGCGGGTGTGGCCGGAGGGGGTCCGGCCAGGGCAGTTCTCGGGTGGGGTTTCTCCAAAGAAGAAGGAAGGAAGAAGGAGAAGAAGAAAGGAAGAAGAATAAGAAAAATAGGAGGCTCGATTTTTAATAGAGGAGAGGGAGGAGAGAGAGAGGGGGTGGGGGTTTCTCTAGGCATGGGGATTAGGGCCGGCCTTGGGGGAAGAGTAGTGATGGAGACATCTTATAGGAAGGGGTGTGATGATTGGAGGGTGGAGATTTACCCATTTCAAATGTGGGGTGAGGATGTTACATGAAGAGAATTAGTTTCTTCATGAAAAAATAAGGGGAGGAGGGAGGTTGACTACGGTCAAAGAAGAGGGTGGCCTCTCCATTTGGCCTTGACCAATGAGGGTGTGTCACATGTCGCAATATTTGTAATTTAGCCCCTTAAGTTTGGGTAATTGTACAAACACATAAAATAATGGAAAAATTGTGGGAGAAAAGGTGTTTGGTATTTTGTAGTGTGAGGGGGTGTTGTGTGTTTGGCATGGGCTTAATTAAATGGACATTAAAATTAAATAGAAATTAAAATAGGATTAGTCAAAGTTGGTATCCCTGATTTAATTATAATTAAAATGTGCCGCGCTTTTAAATTAAATGGGGGCACTTGGGGTCTAAATTTGGAAGTGACACAAAGGTCAAAAATGGTGTGGACTTGTAGTCAGTCTTGGACCCTTTAGTTGGTCCGGCTCAACGGGTTAAGTTGGTGTCTCAAAATTTAAGGTAACGACACAGGTGTCCGACACGGGATTTAAATATGGGATTTTGGATACGGAAAGTTGTGCAATTAATTGAGGGCACAAGGGAATATGATTTTGAGTGACGGAAAAGTCCAGCGCCTAAATTGGCGGGTCAAGTCAAAAGTACAACAATCTGTTGGAACTTATGGGCTGATGTTGGGCTCCGAATAATTCAACAATGGTAGGGCGCACCGAGGGTTTAATTAAAATAAACAGACATCTGCAACCTTACTCTAAACCTCAATCAACTACTACTAAACCAAAATTTTACATCCCATACCAGACTATCTATAGAAATATTTGAGAGGGTTTACAATATATATATATATATATATTTATATATATATATATATATATTGTAAACCCCCAGATTTTTCAGGATTTTAAAAATAAATTTTTGGTATTTTTTGTGATTTTTTTACTAATTAAAATAAATGTTTTCTGGTATTAAATAATTATTGTGATTTTATTAAATATTAAAATATTATGAAAATAATATTTTTGTGTGTAAAATAAAATATTAGACATAGGGTAATTTTCCTGTAATTTATTGGACCCCAGAACTATTTTTTAAAGACCTAAAAATTAATGTTTTTATTAAACCAAAATAAACCGAACCAAACCAACCAGTTTAACCCTGAACCGGATCAACCCAAACCCATGCTGAACTGGACCCAAACCCCAGCGGGTCGGGTCGGATCCGAAACTCAAACCCGACTCGAACCCGCCACCCGCTAACCCACTAACCTAAATCCCTAACCCCCGATTTCCCGACCGTTCCCCTCCCCGGCGGCCGTTCCCGCCGCCGTGGCTCTCCGCCTCCCCCGCGAACGTTTCCCCAACGCCTCTGCCTCCGCCATCTCCTCCTCTCCCCATCGCCAACGGCCGCCCTTCTCCCTCCCCGCAACGGCAGCCGAATCCCCTTCTCGTCCTCGCCTATAAAACCCAACACCACCGCCATCATCCTCCACCACCTCCGCCATCTCTCCACCGCCTCCGCCATCCCCCAACACCACGACGCCGACACCCCAGCACCACCATCCTCCGGCAACGCCGCCTTCAGCCACCGGCCACGATCTCCGCCACCAGCACGACCCCGAGCTCCTCCAGCACCGCCGCAAGCCCTACCTCCGACGACACAACAACGAACCTCCGCCGCCTACTCCACTAGCCCGCCGCCCCGAGCTCCTCGATGACAGCCCCGGCCACCCCGAGCTTTCCTCCACCGTGCCTTCGCCGACAATGCGGCCACCGCAGGTCGAGCGTCGCCGCGTCACCCCGCGTTAGCGAAGAACAGTCGTCTCCGACCCCCTGTTCAGAGGTGAATGTTTCTCTCTCCTCGCCGCCTCGTTTTTTGTTTTGTCTGTTGTGAGGCGTTCCCTGTGTGACCCTTTCGAACTCCGTGTAACTCGTTTGGGGTATCGCGTCCTGTGTTGGTCGCAAACTGCAACGCAAAACCAGGAAAATAAACCCTAATTTCTGAAAATCAAAAATTGTCCTGAACTCCCCGGTTCACGACCGTTTTGTGTGCAACCTGTTAATTATTTCTAAAATCCACCTAAACAGTTATTTAGACTGTATAACCTATTTTAAAACCTGGTATTAGTGTAATTTATGGTGTTATAATTTGCATGTTATTTGAGGGTAAAATTGGCCAAAAACTTGGTCTTTATAAAATGTTGATTTTCTCGGAACTGGGTGCGCCCCGCTAAACGAGGTAACTTGGTCGTGTGCGAACTTCACCGAAAGGTGCGCGCCGTCAATACGGACGTGTGGGAATTCACGAACGTTGATTTGGATGTGCGTGCACACCGGAATCAACGCGTATCAGTCGACAACACCCTATATCGGCCATGTTATGAAACTCGTTGTAACTTTGTGTGTGCTCGTCGTTTCGAAAAGAAACTTGAGCCGTCGACTCGCAGCAATACGTTGGTCCTGTGACCCAAGTTTGGTTCGATTCTGAGAACATTGACAAAATCCCGTATCGTGGGCCCCATGGCTCTACTTGACGGACGATTTTGTGATCGACTCATCGGAATCCAGTTCTGGATATTCCTTGGGTTCGTATCGTCGTTCTGGACTTGTAGACACTAAGTTTGATGAATTTGGAGAACATTGACTCTGGCACATTTTCCGGTGCGAAGCGGGCCACATGTGGACCCCGCTTTGACCAGAAACTGTCACTATTGCCCCTGTGTCCAAATTGGACTTATGGACAGGCAATTCAAGCTATTTGATGTCTTCTGAACCTGATGGTAATGTTTATTTTAGCAACCGGAAGAGTACCTACAAATCCCACGGATACTAGAGCAATAGTTGGAAACCAAACCCCAGGCAAGTGTACCTTGCCAATCTTGCAGTTCTTGTTACATAATATTCCTTTGATTTATTTATATGTTGTAATTGTTCAACCTAGGACCGTATGACATTACTTAACGTCCGAATAATATTCGAGTGTCAACGTCGTACGCGGAGTTGTGTAACGTCACCTAGAGATGAATATCGAAACCCTATATATTCTCGTGCTTGCATCATCAAGTACGTCATACTACAGGACACCTGACACTATTCATGAGACAGAATCTTCCTAAGATATTTATGGTGATTCTGTATAGGTTACATGATTCGTGACATAGATATTGCATTTGTTTAGCTATCATTATGACTTGCTGCATTAGATATGATCTTGCGTGACATAGACATGAGATGTCGTGGACATGAGACGTGTGATTACATTGGGTGGGGAGAGACACACAAACTACATGTTGATTATATTATTACGGTGTCGTAGCCCCTCCGAGTTAGGCTCCTACATGATATCACTGCTACCGGCTCCCATACACAGAGCTTGTTGTAGTCTCAACCTGAGTTCTAGTGATGCTCTCATATTGCATATCACTTAGACGGTTATATAGTTTGTCCTATTGATTCATTTCATATACTGTATTTTTTTGGCTTGAGTTATTCTTGTACCTTGCTATGTCCCCTGAGGACCTGGATCCGGATTATGTCCCCAGGTTTAGCAGAGTAGATCTACCCCGAGGTGTACGGGACATGAGCAGACATTGGAGCAGTACCAGTACCAGAGGACGAGGTGATCGTCGATGATTTCTTCTGAGTATCTGGTTTATTATACTCAGTTATTTCTATTGTTGGACTCTTATTTCCTGTCTATTAAATTGTGGTATCAAACTCATTATCGGGTTGTTCCTCGAGACTTTTATTGAGACTTGTTGATTATTATTTCATCTTGATTATTCTGATATTGATTGTATTTATTTCTGTGGATGAGATTAGTACCATAGACCCTTATTATTGTTTTATAAGTACACCCTGATGGGTCCATTAAATTGGGTTTGCCCATCGGTGTGTGCTGCTGGCCATTGCCACGTGTCTAGTCCCTTGGTATTTTTTGACTGGGGCGTGACACCAAGCCTCCTTCCCGCTTTGGTTTCATAAATTTGTTCCACCCTATGAAATAGATTTTTTTCTCGTCATTGGCTTCTCCCCACCAGATTTTGCGTTGTAATTGATCCATTTTAGAAGTGATATTGCTTGGGATGTGGTATGCTGACATACAGTAGATAGGTATCGAGCTGAGTGTATATTTGATTAGTGATGATCTACCCGCGTGAGAGAGTAATATGGAGTTCCAACCTTGGAGCTTTGAAGTAAATTTGGTTAAGAGAGAGCTGTAAGTTGATTTGATAGATTTGGACTTAAGCAGAGCATGGCCTAGGTATGTGTCATCCATCTTCATCATAGAGAGTAACATCAAAGCAGACAACCGATTGCGGTATGAGGTATGACTGATCTACTGAATAAAATGGAAGACTTCTCAAAATTAATCTTTTGTCCCGACCATGCCGAGAAGGTATTGAGAATGGTGTGAACATTCATCATAGATTTGTCAGTAGCTCGTAAAAAAATAAGTAAATCGTCACCAAACATAAGATGAGATACCGATGGTTCTGATGCCAGTGAAAAGATATTCTCGTTTAAAATAGTAGAACAATCGACCAAGAACCTCAATACATACGGTGAAAATAAATGGAGAGAGCGGACAACCCTGTCTGATGGCTCTACTTGATCGAAACCACCCTTCAGGCGAACCATTAATCAAGATGGAGAAAGAGGAAGAAGTGACACATTTCATGATCAGATCGTTACTACGCCCTTGGATGCCCACACCATGTAATGCACTTTTAATAAAAGACCAAGATACGCGATCATAAGCTCTAGATAGATCAATTTTTAGGGCAAATGACTGTTTGTTCTTAGTGGTGTGCTTCATTGCATGGAGTAGCTCTTGTGCCACAATAATGTTGTCTGATATGTGTCGACCAGGAACAAATATTGTTTGGATAGGGGAGATGATCTTGGCAAGTAAGGGTCGGAGGCGAGAAGTGAGAATTTTGGAGATGGTTTACCCGGTAATATTTTCCATAAAAAAACATATAGGGCCGGCCTTTGAGCTCATAGGGTCCGAGAAGAACTTTAGATTTAATATGATTTTTTCTAAACTAAAATAAAAATAACAAACAAAATTTGTTGAAAGTAAGCATTGAACTAAGGACATATATTGTGTAAGTCAAATATAATAATCACTAAACTACAACTATTTAAAGTTAAAATGATCGATGATATATACTTGTTCTATTCTATATACGTTAATGTTTGGTGCTCCTTTAATCTTTGAACTCTGGACCGTCGTCCAGTCTGACATGGACCAAGCCGACCCTGGAACAACATCCTAGCTCTCGATGACTACACTGATTTCTTATCCATCATTTTTGTGCCAACTTACATAAACCTATGAGGTTGACATTTTAGGTGTAACTGTCTTATTTAATTATGTAGATCACGTCGAATGTTGAACAAACATATGAAATATATGAAAAACTTGGTTCCGTAGATCTTAACAATACAATCCCATAACTTAAAAGGAAATGGCCCAAGGTTGAATAATATTATTTTTTCGAGGCTCACCAGCGACACTAGTCGTGTTATGTGCCATGTGCGATCTATGCACCGATTTTGTTGCTGTTAATACTGTAAAAAAAAATATGAAAAAATCTTCAAATAATTTAAATATTGTTTGAATAAATTTTACTTAAAATTATATATATATATATATATATATATATATATATATATATATATATATATATATATGTTCGTAGAACTTTAGATAAATTTTAGATAATACCATATAGTTAGTATAAATATGAGGCTGAATTGCAACTTTATACCCTCAAGTATCTAAGTTTTTTAACTTGATACTCTAAATTTTTTTTACTCGACAACTTCATACCATCAACTATTGAATATTTTCAACTTGATACCCTCAACTATCTCAATTTTTTTTTAACAAATACACTATGTTGCTGTAATGTTTGGGGTTTTGAGGTACAAGATAAAGGGGAATGGATATAGTAGGACTAAGCTATCTCCAATAAAAATTTATAAAGTTTAGTTTATATCCTACTTGACATTTTACAGACTCCTTCATTTTACTAAGAAAAGTTTTTTTAAGGAAACAAAAAGTTACAATCTATATATTACAACTCATGTAAAAGAAAGTTGAATTATGGTAAGCCTATAACTTTATCTAGTGTCCTTTGTTGTCATGTATGTTGGTATAGATATTACTGTTATTGTTTCTTTAGTACCCTTTTGGGAGATACCTCTTCGTGTACCCTAATGTCACTCATGATCAAAATTATAGGTGATTACTAGGGACAATTTTTTTTTTTATAGAGATATCACAAATTTTGGCAGGTCTTGATATGCATAGGACTGTAAATTTTTTGATAGTCCTGGACTGTCAAAATTTTAACAGTCCTGGAAAAAAAGAAATATGTTTTGAATTTTTTTTTTTATAGTCTTGAATATGGGATTGCAAATTTTTTAAACGTCTTCAAATTTTTTTTGTTTTAACATTGCCAAAATTTCAAGAGTCCTAGAACTAAAAAAAATTATAATGTACATATTAAAAAAAATTTGTAGTGCTACTCAAAACTATAATTCTTCTACTAAAGTTTTCAAGCCTCTCTCTGTATCATTGCTTGAACTTTCAAAGTGAATTGGGCCGGATCAAGATCGAGTAAAACTGGGTTACGTTCAGAGCCGGGTCCGGATACTAACATCCAAACCCAATTAAATAAAAATTATTCTTACTGGATCAAATTGGTCTTGTTCTGAACCCAAGTCCAGCCCAACTTACTTGTGTTCGAGTAACCAGGTCGGATCCAGATCCAAACCCGATAAAGAACCGAATATTCTTTCTCCTCCTCCAAGCCAGAATCCCAAACCCGATAAAGCCCTGAGCTTCTTTAATTTTATTTTTTCTTCTAAAGAACCCGCAGCTTTCCGCCATGGCTGCCGACCAAAACCCTAGCTCCTCCGACCAGGCTGCGCACAAACCCCTGCCGAAGGATTCTAAGAAGAAGAAGGACGAGAAGAAAGACGAAGATCTGGTGATCACTTCGACCCCTTTCCTCGTTAATTTGACCTAATTTTTGATCGATTCTGACCACTTATAATCGTTTCTCCTATGGCAGTCCGATGAGGACCTGGCGCTCAAGCAGCAGCTCGAGCTCTACGTCGAGCGGGTCCAGGACCCCGATCCCGGCGTCCAGAAGCTCGCTCTCGAGAGCATGAGGTAGTAGAAAAGCGCTTCCGTTTGTCTTGTTTGGTTGGGGGGAGGAACAATTGATTTCTAGGGTTTCGCAAGTTTTTGATTTTGAACTATTCTGTTGGTTAGGCACGAAATTCGGACATCGACGAGCTCGATGACGTCCGTCCCAAAACCGCTGAAGTTCTTGCGGCCTCATTATGGGACTCTGAAAGCTTTCTTTGAGACGATGGCTGAGTCGGAATTGAAGGTACATATTAGTTAGGGTTTTGGGTTGACCCAGTATAGTTGGTTGGCTGATCGTTCGTATTGTGATGTGGACTTGCAGAAATACTTGGCAGATATACTTTCAGTGCTGGCTTTGACCATGTCTGCCGAAGGGGAAAGGGTATGTAAAATTGCTATTTTTGGGAACTCGGTGCATTGTGTTAGCTTTGGTGTACTATTTTCACATATGGGTATGAAACACTAGTACATGACCAGTGTTAATGCTCCTTAGAACCCAAATGCAACTGGCTATCCGTTTGGCTAGCTCTCCGTGCTATATGGGCCACATGCCTGCCCATTTGAGGATCAAATGACTGTTTCTCGTAAGCTGATCCGACAAGTGTTCCGGAAATGGACGTTTAAGCAAACACCCATCCCTCAAATTGACACTTTAACCATATTGTAATTACAGCATTAATCATCATCGAAGCCCTTTCTCCATCGGGTTTAGGAATAGGTACTCCCATTGGTGCCATATCATACCGATTTCGTGTTAGATACCTATCAGACACGACACACCCCCAAATACATGAAGACCAGCAAATTTATTGCTGTGGCAATGTCCCTATGTACATATCATGTCGTATTGTGTGTTCGAGTCAGTACCAGTTTGCAACAAAGATTGAGATAAGAGGTTGTGGACAAACACCAGTGTCCCGTTAATGCCTTTGACCTTTCTCCATTGGAAGGCGAGTGAAGGACATAAATTGAAGGGAACAAAGGGAGCAGTGGTTTTAACTTACAAATCCAGCCATAACGGCTGTAACGAGGGTAATTGCAGCGTCTGCACAAAGATATGGTAGTGACCTCTTCTCTACAGGGTACTGGTTGACACGGTGTTTGGTGTCTAAGCGTCTTGGTGCAAATGGATACTGTTAAAGTCCCTACCCACTTCCCCAAAATTCTAGAGTTTCGGTGAGGGATGAGGGTTATATATTTACATTCAACTGTATAAATTTTTTTTGATCATCTTAAAATGAACATAAGAAGATTGAACCTGGGCTTGATACCATGTAGAATAGCTCCATTGGAATAATATGGGACTCTCTCATTGGGTGGTTTGGTTTGGGTATACATATGTAAAGTGAAGCTTCCTCTTACTTGTCTCCATATATGAATACTTTCATTGAGTGTTTGGGTATACATATGTAGACGTGAAACTTACATGTCTACAGTGTGGGACTTAACTAGACTGCATAGACCCACACACTCCAAGTCACACTCACTAGCTCTAACACATACCATATATGGGTTAGAAGTTTGTTGGTTGGAGGTGTAGGTCTGTTTTTTAGCTTTTGAGTTCTAAATTTCTAATTCAGACCTTCCATTTGGGTGTTTGGTTCTGTTTTTGCTCTTGTTGGACTGTTTATCGCGTTTCTCAAAAATAACATTGGGCTTAGAAGCTAGCCTAGTGCCCAATACAGGCCGTTAATTCCCTCTACCGAAGGTAAATGGTTCATGGACTTTGCTTAGGGTCTGCTTGGTAATGGTGTGTTCATCGGTTTTTGGATATTTTTGAACCGACCATTTTTGAAGTGTTTTAAAATTTCCTGCTTGTTAATTTTTTTGAGGCACTGACACAAAAACCTTTCAAAACCGGTGTAATATAATTTTGGATGTCTTTATAAACACCTCAAATCGGTAGCTTTTGAGGGATTTTATTATTTTATTCCATTTATAACCTCACCAATAATATATAATTATAACTACTAAAAATGTGATAATAACTTAACCTCTCAAGGTTGCCAATCCGGATTTGGGGGTACATCTAAAAATTATAAGAGTAGACGTAATGTTGGCAAAAACAAGAATGCATTGAAGGAAGTTGTTGTTACGGTAGACAAGGAAACATATTGTTTAACTGAAACATTATTGTGATGTGCAAACCAATATTCTTTGAAGGACGATGAATTGCTAGAACATTTAGTTGAGATTGGGGTCGAGGATGACGATAACAGCTGATAAGTGCTTCCTCCCTGATAATTCTACCAAGTTGTGGGTTTTTAACTCATTTCCTGTGTACCGTCGTAAACATGTTTGAATGAAGATGCTTCAATATGCAACATTTTGATTATGCCTCTGACTTGTGTTCTATTTACTATGGTGACATTTTAGGTCTTGGAGATTTTCTGGTAGTTCAGTTTGAGATTTTATATTACCTAAAATTTCATTTGTTGTGTTACTGAACAGATCATTTTGAGGTCCATTTAATGCTGGTAACTTAAATACCAACTATTATTCTTAGTAATATGAACATGGTAATATTTATTCTAAATTATTTATTGAATCAGTTGAAGATTCATTCACTAAATCAAATAGACTTCGGCATCAGAAATGAAACTTTGGGAGAGCTTTTGTTTATATATGGACATACATGTAATTTTATTCATGTAAACAACTTCCATAATCGCTCGTTAATGAATTACCAAGCGTGGGTTGGACTGGTTTAAAATCCGCTACTTAAAACCACAAAAAATCGGATCCCTCATAACTGCTCATAACATGTACTCTAAAAAGATCTCATAACCGCTATCCCTACAATTGCCAAGCAGCCCCTTAGGATTATGATTGCTAAGTTTCGAGTGAAGACTGTTCAAAGATGGCTTAGAGTAAGTCTAATGGAGAAAATATTGCGAACGAAGAATATATATTGGAGAGAACTTTATGAAATCACTTTTATTTATCTTCAAACTAGAAAGATTATCTTGGTTGTCTACTAATCTTATCTAGATCTTACTAGAGTAAAAATTATATTTTGGCGCAAGCTAGGATGCAAATTACACATGAACTGTCCAGTTAAGTAGATAAGGTTTTATTATAAACACCAAGGGTATTCTAGTGGTAACACTGGTAAGGGAGGGAGGAGTGGGCGTGGGTTCGAAACCTAGCTCGAACAAAATATAAATGAGAATGGAAAGGGGGTGTTGGTGCTAGTAGTCCAAGACATGGACGATCAATGATGACCGAACTTATCTAAAAAAGGGGAAATTATTATTGAAAACCGAAGACCTTTGTAACAATCACACCTTTTAGGCTTTTGATATCTTCTAGTGGTAACACTAGTAAGGGAGGGGGGAGTGGGCATGGGTTCGAAACCCAGCTTGGACAAAGTAGAAATGAGAATGGAAGGAGGTGTTGGTGCTAGTAGCCCAAGACATGGACAATCAATGATGACCAAACTTATCTAAAAAGGGGAATTTATTATAGAAAACTGAAGACCTTTGTAGCAATCACACCTTTTAGGCTTTTGATATCTTCTTGCCACATGGTTTGACCCTTGGATGATGACATGAGCGAGAAAGATTCCTTCACTGGATGTAACATCGGCACTTTCATCGTCCTTTTCAATGTCACCGGATATAACTTAGTTTCCTTGCCTTCCAAAATTGCTAGAGGTGGTATTGGTCCAATTCGTTATCAATTTTCTCATTAGACACAATAGCAGAAATCAAAGTAAGAAAAAGACACTTTTGTTGATAAATAATAGACTATGGTACTGATTTTTCGGTAAATTAGGTTATTTACTGCAAATAACTAGTCGACATTCAATTTTTGTAGACCAAATGGAGAATGAAATTGGTTTATGGAGAAAATATGGAAATTACTTCCTGGAGAAAGCAATTAGCGACATTCATAACTGTCACTACTAGCACCCGATAATTCGTACACGAGTACGTGGGTACGTCCGGCCTACGTCGCAGTGTCGGCGGTAGAACGTTGTCTGGTAATTCATAAATATCCAACAACTCATGCAATATATATGAAATAAATCATAGTACTTTAATCACATTTTCTAAGGAAGATAACACCAGAAGAAAAGAGACACACACACACATATATATATATAAAGTTTCATAGTTTTAAGTCAAACAACTTCAAAGAGTCTAGATCCAAAAGTATTCCATAAGACAGTAGACTACTGGAGACAAAATTCGGACAAATATATTAGTATTCTATAAGCTGTCTAAAGTAGTTGGAGCCTAGATCTCCGCTGCGAGCCCTCCGTTCTCCTCCGGAAGGGCAGGATCAAGCTCGGCTACAAGGTCCTCCGGAGCCCCGTAATATGTAGTGAATTGGTCCTCAAAATCATCTCCTAATTTTTTAACATATCCATGTCAGGATTGGAACGAAAGTACATCAATGAACGCAGTTCCAAATACATAGTAGAGATTATAAAATAGTAAAAGGCATGTAATACATGATAGACGGTAATCAGGATCATGGCATGACTACATGTGATAAAACAAGTAATCATGAGAATCCAAGATAATAAATAGCAAAGTATCGGAATGACAAAAGGAAAGACTGTAAACACTAAGTGATTTAAAATACTAATTTCAACATGTGATCGGCTAAGGTAATCTGGTACATCCGTCGATGGCTATTTACATGAAATAGATCTGGCATAATCATACGTGAATTGCATGATTTGCTATTCACATGAAAGTAACATGAAAGACGGACTTTGATCACACATCTATTTAGTAATTTTTCTTTTTTCGACTAATACTCAAGGATTCAAGACGTGATACAATGATTATAGAAACATAAAAATCACCGAGCGAGATAGACTTGAGATACGTGATCATGAACAACACCATGACCAACCTGCACCACATGACCCACTAGAAACATGACCAACATGAGAATCATCATTCAAACTGAGAATCCATATGATACCAATCCGTATATCAAGCGCGAGAGTAAGACATAGCTAGAACATGAAGTATTGAAACTATCAAGTAATGAAAACAATCATATAATGTACTCGCATGTCGTTCTGAGCTGGTGATGTGTACGGTAACACATCTGAGTCCAAAAAATCTATTTATGAATAAATTGTATCAATAGGTGAAATGTTACAAAGTCTATTCTATCTCTTGAGTTATTAGGTTTCTAGGTTCAATTACCTACTCTAGTGGTAACTTATCTAGGTAGGTTTATAATATGTTTAATATTATCTACTTGTGATATCTAATATAATAAGTATTTTATACTAAAATATAATTTATATAGTTCAAAGTAGCATATATAAGTCATATATATTGTAGGTCATTAGAACACTTATTATACCTTATATAACACTTCCAGTTTCCTAATTCAATATCTTGGTATTTACCATAACATTTATCTAACCAATACCCAACTTACCTTGTCATGAATCATACCCAAATATACACAACATATCTAACCCACTCTAGGATACTCACTTGTATGTTGTACATAATTCACTAACTATACTTGACACTAAACTCACTACGCATCTCATTCACTTAAAGGCTCACACTTGACACTCACTCTCACCCTTGATCAAGATAAAGAGGTGGTGGTGATGCCACTACTGCTGCTGCATGTTGCTGCTGCTGCTAATGCTTCCTGCACCCCCCTCCTCTTTAACACACACAACTAGCTATATATATACACACATATTTGTGTATTACTCTTCATATATATATATATATATATATATATATATATATATATATATATATATATATATATATACACCCTTGTGTATATTTATACACACCCACAATTTATAATACTAAACGAAGATACTTTATTAACCTTGTTTGTGCAAGAACTCTATATTAACACGTGCGTTTTAAGTAGTCTTTTGACACGACGCTAGGTATCCTATTGAGGACACATGGACACAAACACATCCTTATTGGGACACAAAATCCCTTGGGGACACAACACTGACACTTGGTGGATAGCAATCCATTAGTGTTACAAATCATTAATTAAAACACCTAGATTTATTACCTATGAGTCTATTAGAACCTATTGTTAACATTAGAAGTTAGGCCTAGGTATTAGTGAATTTTCTATTGGTTTTAGATTAATTCTATATCATAAAATCTAAAGGAAAGTAAGGTTTACCTCTTGGGAGGGCTCCCAAGTACAATCTATGAGTTTTGGACTCAAGAGCTAAGTCCAAACTTTACTTCTAGCCTCAAGCTTTCTCTAGCAATCCTCCTTGAGTTTCCAATCTTTTGCTCTTCTTTTGGAGGGAGTTTGGAGAAGAATGAGATTGGTTTAGGGTTGTGGGAATTTGGAAAAGGAAAAATGGAGAAGGAAATGAAGTGAAGTGAAGGGGGTGAAGGGGTTTATATGACCGACCACTTGATGGGGGTGTGGGGGTTGAGGTGAAGGTTAGCTTCTCCTATAAGCTTCTCTTGATATTTGTTTTGAAGATGTGGACATGGTATTTACAAGTTTACCCTTAGATATTAATTATGAAGAGGTGGGATTAAAAATATCTAGATATTTCCTAATCCAAGATTAACTTTAACCTAAACATCAATCTCTCATTAACCTAAACCAAGGTTAACTCTAACCTAAATACTAATTAGGATTAATCAACTAATTACTATCTAAATATTAATTAATCATGACAATAATAAATAAATAATTATATATATATATATATATATATATATATATATATTTTTTTTTGAAAAGTGGAGGTTACAATAACAAGAAGGGCCAAAAGGGACGGGGATGTTTGATAAATTTTCTTGGGAAAAAGATGGTCCCAAATTTGTATCTCTAGGGGTTTGGTCATTGAAGAACATTTTTATGCATATGAAAGATTAGAGTTGTGATGTGATAACTGAGTATAGTTGGCGACGGATGGAAGATTATGGAAAATAATATTAGGAAGTAGATACAAACATAATTTATAGAAACTTTAACCAAGACACTATTTTATTATGACAAAAATGTATTGCTCGGTCTTGGATTGGCCTAAAAAAATTATTTCAGCTTTAAGTAGGAGTCATATCATATCCAATCTAAATTACTCATAAAATTGATGAAAAGACAAAATAAAGATGAAGGACAACTAAATTGTAATTTTTATCTCTTGGTGTAGACTCTTTCTTCTTTTGTTTCTGGGACTTGGGCAATGCTCCTTGGTTGTACGAGCTTGATCAAAAAGGTAAGTTGACATATTTGTCAATTATCGTTATAGATTATGGCAAGAGGTTATTTTTGGCTAGGAATTTGGGACAAACACAGATGGACTTTAAGACGAAACTGAGCATAAAACTGTTGTATCTTTTGGAGTTTCTCATGCTCCCAGCTGAACATATTCAGTTGAGAGAAGGTGACGATCATGAGAGACATACAATATAATCATCCTTATATATATATATATATATATATATATATATATATATAAGTTCCTGTCAACAAGCATGCATTGATCCAAGTGGTTGTAAGTATTGGAAACATAACGACTCTGTAAACCGACTAGGTTTGAATCTCCTGAACGCATTGTGCACTTAAGTATCAAAGGGTGAACCAAGATATCCAAGTAAAGGTTGATTGAGAACCAGACCTGCCTAGCCGGCCGAAGGATTGTGGTGCGGGCGGTCAAGCCCGAGCGGAGTATAGGACGGAAATACGTCCTAGCAACGGATTGAGGAATGATGTAGTATAAACAAAAATCAAGAAACGTGTAAAGAAATAGACCTAAATACAGTCCGGGAAGATATGTAGTAAAAATACCCGAGCTTAAGCCGGGCATTATATGTAGACTTACCATTTCACAAAAATAAATATATATAACAGTTCCTACTATGTCAATCAAGAATTACCTATAATAACAGGCTGACATCGTTCTCTCATTTAGTCAGCATGTCCATAAATGTGGCCCCAAATGCTGAATTAGTATGTGACGCGTACCAATGTACCCCCATGCTAGATTAATTATAAAACGTCACGTGTCTCTCATTGCAGCAAAATTCGTGCTATGACAGAGAACAAAAACATTCCACTCTCAACATGTATAAATATATTAAGCCACTAGGTTGAAGGCTCCTTGGTTGTTCATATTATGCATGGTCTGGGTGAAGGCTTGGTTTCGTGAACTTATTGATGATTGATTTTCATAGGCATGTAGCCACCATGTTTTGTCTTTCGATAGCTTCTATGAGTGTCTATGGTCTCCTTTCCTCCATAATACACTCATTTTTTGGTTAAGGTTGACTTGAACAGTACTTTGCATTGCTGTATCTTTTCATGATATAGATTATAGAGTAGAATAAGTTATGGTTGGTTTGAAATTCGTTTCCATATTTCAGACAGGTGCTGTCTGCTTCACAGACCTGTATATTTTGAGCTTGTACATTTCTTTGTTGCAGTATATGTAGTTCAAGTAAACAGTTTCTCATGCCTCTTTTCAGGAAAGCTTGAAGTACAGGTTGTTAGGTTCTGAGGGAGACATTGGGTCCTGGGGTCATGAATATGTAAGGTAAGGTAACTTAATGCAACCTAGCATGTGTTTGGTCACATGAGTTATCAGCTTTATATTGATTGTTATTTGTAATATGACATTTTCACAACCTGGATGTACTAGTTTCTGACCTAAATTTGTTACTACAAATTCAGTCTGAACCATGCTGCTTTTGTTTATTATTGTTATAACCCCCATCATGTTGTTACTTTGAATTCAGTCTCAACCATGCTGCTTAATGCACTAGACATCTAGCCCCTAGGTGCAGCCTAAACCGTTTTTTTAGAACATTGGGATTCAATGTACCCTACTTGTTCAAGCTATTGCTAAATCTTCTTAGTTATGTTACAACAAAGCCTTTATCCCAATTTTTTGTCGTCGGCTGTTTGAATCATTGTCTTCCATTTTGATGTTTAAACCTAAATACATGTCCAAACAATCTAAGACGAATTTCTCTCCTTGTCCTCAATTGACGCCACCTCTTAACTTTTTCCAAATACGCTCATTTCTTATCATATCTTTCAATGTATATTGCCAGTTGTCACTCTTCCATCTTAGTATTCTCATTTATGCTACTCTAATTTTTGGACATGGTGTTTCTTAACTGTCCAACATTCTAATCCATAAAGCTTGGCTAGTTCTATAGTCGTCTTTTATAAAAAAAATTCTTTCAACTTCAAAGGTATCTCTCGATGACAAAATATTCCAGAAGTAGTACTCCATTTCAAGTATCATGTTTTAATTATATACATGATATCCTTCTCAATCTCTTCATAATGGTGAAAATTTGATCCTAAATGCTAAAACTATCAGTTATAGGTATTTCTTGTCCATCTATAGGTACTTACCCTCATTTCTCTTTGCCTTTTGGTTGAAGTTATACTTTATATACTCTGTTTTTGTCTAGTTTTAAATCCCTTAGATTCCAAATTTTCATCGACCAACAAAATATCATTAGCTTTTTAGTTACTCTTCTGAATGGTAAAAATGCACAACCCGCGACTGCCTTCCTATTTTAGTTAAGAATATTGGCATTAATGAAGAAGCAGATGGTAGATAAATTAACCTATGGTGCCATTTGGTTGCAGCAAAATACTGAATCATTTTTAAGTAAAGTGAATACTTGATTGTTTGTTACAATATTTGGGTTAGGCATTTTAAAGATAATTTTCAAGGAATTCTTTCTTGCAGAATAGAGAAATACTCTTGTTAAAAGGGCCAAAATGAAGTATCTTTAAAAATCCAACGCTAATACTTGTCTTTTTTACATTTCACATTTCATGCTTTGGGCCCTCCTTCACTTATATGTGGCCATCCAAAGGAGGCAAGTAAAAGTTAAGCGATTGAAGTATCCACAGAACTTAAATACTTAGGTAAATTTTACATAAACAACTTTTACTTGAGCATCAAACAATACCTTAGCCTCAAGAAGTGAAACTTATGAGTTCACAAAGAGGAAAGATAATGATTGATAAGGTATGTTTACTTATTATTCAGGAAAGTTGGAAATCTTGCACAAGATCGTATGTTCAATTAGGAATAATATTCAACCAGCTAATAAAGCATTCTCTTGATAGGAGTGAGCTTCTATGTGTACAAGATGAGAACATACCATCTATATATGTTATAACTCACTTTTAGAAGTATGATTATTGTTAGGTTATGTTGCAAGAGTAGGGATAGTGACATGATAAAGGTGCGAGATACGACAATTTTCAAAAATAGACTTGGGATACGAAAGGATACAAATATGGCACTGATGTAGTAAAATATTATTATTTTAATATAAAACACGCGCGCGAACACACATATATATATTTCTTTTTTTCTCCTCTCTGTTTGTTATTGTTGCTGCGATTTTTTTCTTCTGTCGATCACAAAAACGATCAGAGAAAGGGAGACGTTTAGATTTAAAAGTCGTGTCGATGTTATAGGTTAGGGTTAAGGTTCGTAGTATTGGTATCAAAATTGGTATCGGACCATTACTTTGAGTATCAATATCAGCGGTATCGACGATTTCAGATCGGAGTACCGAATTTTTTGATATCGGAAATGAAATATATTGAATAAGTTATTAAAAATATTTTTTAAAAAGAAATTTAGGCATAATTTTAAGTATTTTTCGTGTTGTTTCATAATAGTTTTGTAATTGAATGAAATAATAGTCACCCTTGCTGATTGGTTTATCTATAATAAATAAGTTTTTTTATTTACATGCTTTTACATACTATATTTTTATTTCCTTGTCGATTTGTCTTTTTCGTTCAATTTTCTTTGCCGAATTGAGTGAGAAAGAGATCCTAAATACCTGTATCGGTCGGTATTGGATCAGAACATGCCAAACAGTACCGGTATTGGCTGTATCCGATCGGTATTGGGCGATACTACAAACTATGGTTAGGGTATGTGTATAAGCTAGCCCGAATTTAAAAGAAAACTAATACGTGTGTAAACAGTACTTGGGCCGAATTCGACCTGTTTTTTCTTTCGGGTTCACTGCTAAACCTGATTAACCCGTGACCAAACCGTATCCGGCCGTATCTAAGCCACATTTGTTCGTATCCTGTCCTTTCTGCCTATATCCATGTCTACCCACGCCGTATTCGATGGACACCTATTTGACGTATACGCTCAGCATAACTATTAGGATACTAGATACATGATAGATTACTACATTGATCCAAACTACTGGGGCATAGGATAGTAAAAAGGGGGTCAATCATAAAGTGGTACAAAATTCCCAAATAAATTATCCATATAGTTGTTCTACAATATAAGCCACAATTAGTGTAAAGTTTAGACAAGGATTTGATTGCACAATCTTCACATAGTGCAACACAAATAATTCAATAAGATACAATATTGAGTCCCATTGTGACTTCTAGGTACAAATAGTTTAATAATACTTTATGCCAATTAGCTATTAGCTAACTAGTGTTTACTCTCTAGTAACTACTACATTATTAAACTAATATTGGACACTGGTCTAAAAATCGGTCTATGCAGCGCCCAATGTCCACCTAGGAGCCCACAGGCCCCTACCACCCCAAACTATGCAAGTTTTTGGATTTTATGGACTTTTTCTGCAATTTTGAATAGGTTTTTTGGGAGGTTTTATTAATTTTTTTAACCGTGGCTGCCTAGGCACCCGCCTAAACAGGCTAGGCGCTAGGCACCCGGTTCCCGCCCGACTAGCGCCCATCGCCTTTTACAACCTTGATATTGGATCGTGCTTCCAAGCCAAACTTATCTAATTTACACAAAAGAAGCTCGCATAGTATGTAACATCATTTAAATACCCAAACCATTCACCCATAAAAGAAAACACCATGATTAGGTTTCTTATAAGGGTTTGCTCTTAGAAAAGTACTATTACCTTAGATACTAACGAAAAGATTAATATTGGAACATACCTTTTAATTCTTAATACACGGGATTAGTGAAATAATACATCTCCTGTATGTATGGAATGGGTGATGGTAACTAACACTGGGGTAATCCTAACATCAAATCACCATTGTATAAAAGATAAAGGCAAAAAAACGAGAAAACTAAGAATTATATAAAGGACCTGAGCTGTCCAAGATTTGCATTCATTTTATCTCAACCTTTTTTAATTTATTATTGATGTTTGTGTAATTTACTAGTTTAACTTAATATCCTGAGCAGATAAGGAGTAGCATATTTTGCATTGCTTTACATTCTTTTATAGCAAGGAATGTATTCATCTCCTCACTGTTAATATAGCACTTACTATGTTTGCTTTTAAATTTTTTGAGAGGTACTCACTCTTAGATATTTTAGTTTTTGTTGTCAGGCTCCATCCATAGCTTTTCATCATTTTCATATGTTTCTCTTATTATTATGTTCTTCTCATATACATTACTTACATATCTTCATCTGTCAACCGACCAACTACGCTTGGTAAGAATTTGACAGGACAACTAATTAAGCGTTCACATCCCAGTAATTTCTCAAGTAAAATTTTCCGCATTGCCCGTTATAGTTATGTTCTATTCCATAGGTTGAGAATCATACAAGTATCCATTAAAAAAAAACTTTTTTCCTTTCTAATATGTGTTTTCAAACTTGTGCATTGTCACGACTCGCACCCGATATTCGGAAATGAGTATGTGGGTACGTCCAGCCTACGCCGCAGTGTCGGCAGTAGAACATTGTCTAGTAACTCAAATATTCAACAACTCACGCAATTTATAAATGATATGAATAATTGTACTCAACACCATTTCTAAGGAGATAATTGTGAAGGAGACATCATATAGAAAACCATTAAGTCTAAAGTTCAGGTAGTGGCTACAAAGAGTCTAAATCCAAAATATACATATATCAGAGTTTACCGGAGACAAAATTCAGACAAATATAATAGAGTCTAAGCTATACTAATTACTAAACTAAGTAGTCACAACCTAGATCTCCGCTACGAGGGCTTCCGGATCCTCCGGTAGGGCATGATCAATCTCCGATATAAGGTCCTCCTGGGCCTCGTAGTAAGTGGAGACCTGATCCTCAAAAATGTTTTCTAATATTTTTAACATATCCAAGTCAGGATTGGAGCGAAAGTACATCATTGAAAGCAGTTCCGGATATATTGTAGAGACTATAAGACATGTTAAGCATATGTAAAAATAAGATAACTACAAAGACTGGAGTCATATATGTCACAGGTAAAGAGAAATAGACAGTCTAGAAAGCAGTAAAGTGGTGTGACAACATGCAACGTATTGATAAGTACAACTTGAACTAATCTAGTGATGAAATACTATGTTAGATTTGTGATTGCTTGGGAATACGACATAGTCATACGTAAAATCGATGGCTTTCATTCGAGAATGGTACGACATAGTCATACGTGAATGTATGATTAGCTATCAGTCATGGTGGTAAAATCAACTAGACGTTTGATCACATATCAACATCGCATTTCCCCTGTCCCGACTAATATTCATGGATTCTAGTCTGGATCAGTGTAGTCAAAGGCGCGCCTTGCTCCTAGGCGCAGGGTTAGCGCCTCAGGACACTCCAGGCGAGGCCCAATTCTTAAGGCGCACCTAAGGGGCGCCTATGTGCGCCTTTTCCGAGCGCCTTGGAATAGCTAAGGCGCGCCTTAAAAATCTTGTGAAAAAAATAACATGTTTAGACTTTTTTTAACTATTGTACTGTTTTTAGAACTGATGTACTTTTTTTTTACTGTTTTCTCTCTCACTCACTCAATTCAAAGTGATTGCAACCTAGACATGGGAGAATTTGAAACACACATGTTTATCAATATAGAAATCCGATATATATATATATATATATATATATATATATATATATATATATAAAATTTTTGCGCCTCGCATCGCTCGGGCGCGTGCCTTAAGTGCGCCTTGCGCCTCGGGTGATTTGGACCCTTTGCGCCTCGAGTGCGCCTTGCGCCTTTGACTACCTTGGTCTGGATATAGTGCTCTCTAGAAACATGTAAACATTGAACTAGATAAACTGGAGTAAGTCAACAAGAACAACATTACCTATACAAGCAACACATATCCTTAAGTGAATCCATATAATATTAATCCGTAAATAAGTCGTGACGAGAATCAAGTAAAATATAACTTAAAGCACGAAGTATAGAAGCTATCAAATACTGAAAACAATCAGAGAATGTACTCGCCTACCGTAGTGTGATGATATGAAAACGAGTCTGTAACGAGGTCCAAATAATCTATATTAAGAATTATCATGTCAATAGGTGATATAAAATCTAAATCAACCTATTTACTATGTTATTGGTTTCTAGGTTCAATTACCTTGGTATTCCAATGTCTTGGTATTTAATACCTACACTAAACACTACTTATCACAATACTAATTTTAGAATTTTAACTCACCTATGCACTAACACTCTTCTATACTTAATTCTCATACCAATTTATCTCTCTCCCCTTGATCAATATGACGATGATGAGAGTCTTGGTGGTGGGGATGTTGTTACTAATGTTGTTGCTGTTGCTGCCGCATGTGCTATTGCTGTAACTGCCTGCTGCTGCTGCTTATTAGCAGCTGCTTTTAGCAGTTGCTGCTGCTACTTTTGCTCCTGCTGCTTTCCTGCATTTTCTCCCCTCTTAACATGCACACACACACACACACACACACACACACACACACATATATATATATATATATATATATATATATATATATATTGGTAAACGAGATATGAGCCATAGTGCTCATTTTTCTAAATGAGCCATGCACATGTGGACCAATAGGAATATAGTGTATTAGTGCATATGGGTGCACATGGGATATAATAATCCATTCTTATTGGTCCACATGTGCATGACTCATTTAGGAAAATGAGCACTATGGCTCATATCCCGTTTACCATATATATATTACACACACACACACACACACACACACACATATATATATATATATATATATATATATATATGAACCAGATCAAGAGCCCCGCTTATAAAGCCCCCAAACAACGGCCAAGATTAGATGACTTAAAGCCGATCCAACGGCTATAAATGACGGAGTTTTTTGGGGGCTTTATAAGCGGGGCTCTTGATCCGGATCCACACACACACACACACACACACACACACACACATATATATATATATATATATGGGTTGAATTTAGATTTGATGGTTGAGATTAAAATGTGGTGGGGTTCGCACATTTTAATATCACCCACTCAATCCGAATACAATCCATGTAACATAGGGTGGTTTCATATTATGAAACCATCTGGATGGTTCTATAGCATTACCCTATATATATACTCTCTCTCTCTCTCTCTCTCTCTCTCTCTCTCACACACACACACACACACACACACACATATATATATATATATATATATACCAAGTATCATTATTAGAAATTTAGCCTAGGGAATAATGAATTCTTATGGGTTTTTAGAGTGGTTTTCATACTAAAATTCTAAGTGAAAAGTGGTGTCTTACCTCTTGGGAAGGGCTCCCAAGTACAACCAATGAGTTTGGTTTCAAGAGAAGCTCTCCCTCTAGCCTCAAGCTTCCTCTAGCAAACCTCCTTGAGCCCTCAAGCTTTTGGCTCCACTTTAGAGGAGTTTTGGAAGCGTTTGGAAGTGTTTAGGGTTGTGGGGAAGGAACTTTGGAAGAGGGGATTTGAAGAAGAGAAGTGGAGAAGAAAATAAGTAAAGTGGAGTGTTGTGAAGAGGTGGGGGTCTTAAAGTGGATGGCAACTTTTTATGTGTGTGTGTGTGTGTGTTGGGGGGGTTGTTAGTCAAAGCCTCTCCCCCAAGCTTTCTAGGATATTTATTTTTTGAAGAGGTGGAAGTTAGATATTTATTTTAAGAGGTGGGAAGGTAAATATCTTGATATTTCTTAATCCTTGTTGAATCCTAATGTAAACACTAATCTTTCATTAACCTTAACATAAGTTAACCCTAAACTAAACACTAATTAGGTTAACTAATATCTAATTAGAACTAATTAATCCTAATCAATAATAAATAAAAATAAAAATTCTAGGAAAGTGGAGGTTACATGCATGCCTGCTGTAACAACTGTGTGCAAAGAAATGATTTTCAGTTTTATAAATAACTTACTCTGATATATGTTCATTTATCTAACACTGAGTAATACACCAGGAATCTTGCTGGAGAAATCTCAGAAGAGTTTGCAAAGTGCCAGGTTAGGCCAAATCCCTCTAAATATGAAAATTAAATGTTGATACTGTTCGATTTTTCCCTTATAAATTCCTTCAAGTCTATGCTGTTGCATTTGTCATGGGTTTAGCTTGCGTACATTATACACGGGAAATTCCTATCTTTTTAAATATAGTTTTGATGTCATTTACTATTTAGGACTAGTCAATGGGAGTTCAAAGGGATATATGGTGATAGAATATGGAAATGAATCTTACATATTATTGAGCTAATTCTCTTATTATGGTAATAGTCTAATAAAATGAGCTTTACTGGTGAATCTCTGAATAAAGGTTCATTTAATAATGCTATGTTTTCTAGTCTGTTTGAAGTTCAAATTATTTGTCTATTGCATTCAGATCAGTGATCTGAGAACCAGACCGGACTGGCCAGGCGGAAAACCCAGGGACCTGCAGGTGGACCAGTTCTCAGAAGAGCTTGAACCTGTTTGAAAACGGACTTGAATTGAACTGGCCAAAGCGGTCTCAAATCCGTCTGAAGCGGCCCTTAAACCGGCTCGGTTTACACGGTTATTAATTATTCAAATCCTTTTATGGTATTCTCAACCAATTAAGAAAAGAGAGTTCTCATTTCCAAAAAATCCCAACACATGGCAGCCATTAGCACACTATAATGGTAATAAAGTTGGTGAAGAAAATGTCATTAATATCTGAATGATACAATTAGTAAATAGGTAAAAAGACATGCTATAATTAGTAAATTAGTAAAAATATAATAAAGACATTATTCTAGGTATGCAGTTAATTTGTTTTAATCATGGCAATTTTGTTAATGGTAACTAAGATTTGAAAATACTACTTAGCTTTTCATTCTATCATATGTCAAATAAAAATATAAGATAGTTGGAGCCAATATAGGTAAAAAGTAAATAAATTATACATGATTTTTTTGAATTTTTTTTTTTATAACAAGTAATGCTGACACTTGACAAATAATTTTTTCTTTCATTAAATATATTAAATAAGTTATAGGAATGTTTTGAACTCTTGTTCATTATATATTAAGTTAAACTGGTTAGATTTATAAGTATATTTTGAACCCGGTTCGACCATTGGTTAGATCCGGTTAAATCTCTAAACCTTGACCCACTGTCTTCTCCTGTTAAATGACCTGTTCGGTTCTCAGAACCCTGATTCAGATGCAATGACAAAATGCATTTTGTAAGGTTCACTAGCTAATATGGTGAAATTCAATAAATTGCTCTGTTATTGTATGTAATTGTTTGTCTATTGCATTCAGATCATGGGTTTAAGGTTTTAACTATTGCTGTCAGACCCCTGAAACTGCCGAAACTGATACACTCATAGGAAGGGTCCTAAACGAATACCGAAAATGAAATTTTGAACCTTTATTCAGACGTAAGAACAAAAGATTTTTTAAGATTCAGCAGCTAGTATGGTGACATTCAATGAACTGCTCTGTTGTTAGATTTAACTTTCGACCTCCCTTGGCTCATTTCTTAAGAGACATCTATATGTGTTTAGAGGTGGACTTGGTGCTCACCTTATTTGTAGTCTACGATTTTGAGCCTTGGCTCACCACAATAGGATGTAAATTCTGTTTCTGCTCAATTCTAGGCCTGTTGATATATTTCAATTGTCATTTACGTACAACTTTTATTGTATTTACATACACCTTATTGTAACTTGCTTAGTTTTCATATCTCTACCTACTCATTCTTAAGCTCTTGAATTTATGTTGTACTGCTCTTATTAGCCTGCCAGAGCTTACGAGATCTTAGGTGTTAGGCTACTAATCTTTAGGAAACATTAGGATTTTGTTTGGGAAGGGGAATTCCTGGGTTCAAGACCTAGTAAGTCAGCAACTGGATTCCCTAATCTAAAAAATAAGAAGTAGGATCGTGGAAGATAAGTGTACAGAACTGCCTCAGTTATGACCTTATAAAGATTGCAGAATAATTAGTGAAGGATGAAGAAAGAGCATCTTGTGCACAGATCAATTTTGTTCTCAGTTGGTAATGCATTTTCTGCACCTAACTTGCATTTGGAATGTACACTTTCATCCACACTAATCATCATAAATGTTAAAAAACATAAGTTCTTTCCCATGCATCACTCATATTTTCATGTTATTAAAGTAAATTAGAAATTAACCAGACTATTCTCTCCTAGAATATCTAAACTGAATGTACTGATTAACTCTCTCCCACATTATGCAGTATGATGACATGCCTATAGATGCGTTGATGGAGCTTGTGCAACAAATTATTGCTTTTCATATGAAGGTATTCTTAGTTTGAGTGTGCTAAATAACAACTGTTAACTTTTTACCTTCATTTCTGGCAAGTTGACATCTGTTCTTAACGCATTCCATGACCCCCCATATCATAGATGGATAGATTGTTCATCATGGTTTGTTAATTCATTTGCAGCATAATGCTGAGCCAGAAGCTGTAGATCTTCTGATGGAGGTGAGTCCTTATCTATTTCCATGTTTATAATTTTTGAGCTATTCTTTAGTGACAGTTTTCCTATTTGTTGTTGCTATAGGTCGAAGATCTTGATCTGTTAGTTGAGCATGTTGACTCTACGAACTACAAGAGGACTTGCTTGTACCTTACTAGTTCTTCTAGGTACAGGATACATATACATATATAGAACTTTCAATTGCTTGCACCATATATTTCTCCTTTTTAATTAACTTTTCTTGTAGCTAAACTCGTAGGCGATAAGGTCAGCAAGCCAAACTTTTATGCACTCATACATAAGTTAGTCATTTTGCAAGCATCATGAAATCTGTTTATTCTACACTTCGTTTTGTCGCCAGAATTTGGTCAGAAGTGTATATTTGAAATGATTGTTTAAAGAATTACCAACTTGATCTAACGACTCATATTTCTCTGGCATGTAAAATCTTTTAATTGTGGGCACCAATGATAGTGCAAGGATCTTCAAAGGATCCAAAATTATAGTCGTATGTTTACCATGACATATCAAACCATTCTGTCTATCAAAATTTTCAGTGATGATAAAACCTTCACCGACTTTGGATCATTTAGCAGTTTGGATGCATGGCTCTGCTTCTTGAAATATCAAACTTCTGTTTCCATTCAAGAACCGCAATAAAGAAGCACTGGTTCTCCAAATCTGGTGCTGTATGCACACTGGGCACATAGCTGGTACTGTTATTTTTTTAGGTACACCCACGAGCATGCCAGCTAATTGATCCATAATCTAGGGTATGTCTCAGTCTGATGGTACACGTGAGTATGGGTGTGTATACATATGGAAAAATGAAAGGCCCTGTATAAATCCAACCCTCTTGTCCTCTTCGTGGTTCGCCTCTCTATTTTTCTGTTCTAGATTCTGTGACACCTAGGATAGCAATCTCCAACCCATCAACTCCTAGCCTTTCCCGAAAAATTTAATTATTATTCAAGATGAAAATGATCAAGTTCTCCATTTCCGGTCAGACCATAGTAAAGACCTAGCAACCTAGGACTTGTTCGTCATATATATACAACTTAGTTGACCTAGCAGTTTCTTTTGGCTGCGTTGGACAATCCATCTGGTTTTGTTGTTTGCTGCACATAATTCCCACTTATATTCTAGGATGTCTCTCTTCTGCTCAAATTCTTGCGGAGTGCTGTGACTTCTTTTTGGCTATGACAACAGCTATTCCTAGGATCAGTTATATATTGATTGTTATGCATAATTGTTTAACTATTCCAACATCTCTGGACTTATCATTAGTTGGATTTTTTTTTGCAGCTATCTCCCAGGACCAGATGATATTTTGGCACTAGACATAGCATTCTCAATTTATAATAAGTTTCACGATTATGCAAGTTCCCTTCGAATTGCTCTCTTCTTAGATAATATTCAGGTTGTTATCTAAAATTTCTAATTTGCATTAGTGATTCACCCTCTTTAATATTGGTTTTTATTTTGGTACATAGTGCTAAAGTCATTGACATATTTCTTTGAAACAGTATGTGAAGCAGGTATATCTATATACTGATGATCTCTTGCTGAAGAAGCAATTTTCTTATATTATTGCGCGCCATGTAAGTATAGCCCATAACATTTAGTATTGATATCAAGTCCGATAGCCAACCCCGAAATTTTGGGATAAAGGCTTTATTGTCGTACTGCTATCAAGTCCTATATGCATAATTCTTCTAGCTGTATTTAAACTATATTGCATCACTCACCATTTGCATGGAGCTATGTATATGCTTTACAGAAATGAAATCTTATACCAATTATGTCAATTTTTTCGCTTTTATGTTCATGTTGTCTGTGTAATATTGCATATTGCTGTATTGTCACTATTCCTCTCTTCATTTTCCATGAGGTCATTCCCGTTTGATGTACTTGTTTTGTAGGGACTGGTAGTGGAACTTGATCATGAGATGGTTGTTGACGACGATGAAAGGGAGGTATTGCAGGAAATAATCAATAACACTAAATTAAGTGAAGGGTATCTTACTCTTGCTCGTGATATCGAGGTCATGGAACCCAAATCTCCAGAAGACATCTACAAGGTACTGACTGTTTGTATAAAACCCTTTGTATTAACTCTTGTGGAATATCTTCTCAAGTGCATTTTCAAATGCCATCATACGGACTTAAGTGGAAACTGCTTGCATAGGATTAGTGACAGACACACACACAAATGTTATATCAAGCAGTTTCCATTACATGCTCGATCCATGACTTGTTACTGATTAATTGCATGTACTCGGCCAATTACCACAATAACTTGGCCACTTTGGATTTTCGATTAACCAGCTACCATATTTATCAGATTAAGTGACTGATTACTCGGCCTATTAACTGCCCATTAATCCTTTAATGGTAACACTGTAGAGAGAGTATGCTATGGTTTCTTCATGATGGTGGATGATTTGGTTCGTGCTTCTTTGTTATGGATCACTCCTCTGAAAAACCCTCTCTCCATACACACATAATAATGTATTTATGTCGTTGCAGGTAAATTCCTTAAAATCATGGGCAGTGGGTGGTCTCTGGAATCACCTGCACTATACCCATAAGAAAAGGAGAATGGTTCATATGCTAATGTGTGGGTATATGAGTGTTAAGTTTGTGTTTTAAACTTAGTGTATTATTACCAAGTCAACTTATGGTATTTGATTTAATTCTATTATTGACTTAATACTAGTACTGAGTTTCTGTTTTAGGTTTTAGCAGAAGAGTGCACAGTTGATATACTTTGATAGTCTCTGAGAAGATTGTTTCAAATTAAGAAAGCTGATATGTATTGTATAGAAGTAAAAAAGTTGGTTCATATTTGACTGTATGTGGTGGAGGTTCATATTCACATTTCTTTGCCCATGTACTCTTATTTTGGGGAGGAATTTACATGCTTTGAAATCAGGTGCACTTAATTGATGGTCGGGCAAGTGCAAGTTCCAGTCTCGATTCAGCCAGACAGAATTTGGCTGCTACCTTTGTTAATGCGTTTGTGAATGCAGGATTTGGTCAGGTAACATGAGTAAATTCTTTAACCAAAAATTTGGAAGTTATATGCTGCTATGCATTCATATTTTGTTTGTACTCTTGCAGGATAAGTTGATGACCATTCCATCAGAATCTTCAAGTGGAACTTCAGGGAATTGGTTGTTTAAAAATAAGGAACATGGGAAGACCAGTGCAGCAGCTAGTCTGGTATGGATATATTCTTTGCATGCTTGATTTTATCTCAATGACCATTAGAAGCTGATGTTTTTTGTGATTGTAACAGGGGATGATTCTGTTGTGGGATGTTGACTCTGGGCTTGCTCAAATTGATAAATACTTGCACAGTACTGACAATCATGTTGCTGCGGGAGCCTTGTTAGGTGTTGGAATTGTCAATTGTGGTATCAAGAACGATTGTGACCCTGTGAGTGTCTTTTGTACTTAAATGAATGTCCTCTTGAACTGAGCAAGTCTTTTGGGCTTATCACTATGTCAACTTCTTTTAGGCATTGGCGCTATTGATTGACTACGTTCACAAAGAAGATGCATCAATTCGAATTGGAGCAATTCTGGGTCTCGGCATTTCATATGCTGGTTCACAAAATGCTGAGGTGAAACTCCTTTCCCTCCCTATCTATAGACTTATTTGCTTGCATCTTGATTTGTGCTAACTAAGTCTCTGATACCAGATTAGAATTCGTCTTACGCAAATCTTGGGAGAACAAAAAACCCCTCTTGAAGTTCTTGTGTTTTCTGCCATCACCCTTGGTTTAGTTTATGTTGGTTCTTGTAATGAAGATATTGCTCAGACTATCATTTTGGCCATAATGGAACGAAGTGAGACTGAATTTGGTGAGCCCCTGACTCGTCTTCTCCCTGTAGCTCTTGGACTTCTGTACCTCGGAAAGCAGGTAAAAGAATTCACTCCCCAGTAATATTTATTTTTTTCTTACTTTCCTCCCCTTTACTTCTTCACTGGTTAACTGCAGTTTGATTTGTTGTTTATTCAAGATGTTCCTCATCCATCTTGCTTTAGCACATGCTTCCTATTATGTACTTATGATTTCGAGCCCAATTTAGGCTTTTTGGCAGATGACTTCCATTACTCCCGGCCGCTACTATTCAAATTTGTCTGCAATAGGATATTTGTTAAAGGATCTGCTAGAGTAGGGGTAGGCCTAAACATACTTAGATTCAGGCTTTATGAAAGGATATGGTATTTGCTTATGTTAGAGAAAAATAGTCCATACAAAATAGAGTGGAAGAAAAGGGATTCAAATTTGGGGTGATGGCTTTGTTGTTGTTTTGGCAGCTCCTTGTAATTTCAAGCCTAGTTAGGTATAGTTCAATTCAAGTTTTGGGTAAATTTCCCCGTTTGTACAAATAACTCATTTCTTAAATACTTATGTTATGATATCTATATATTTACGGCTCTTATTGCTCCATGTATGTTTGTAACTTGGGCACATGAAACTATGAGTTGGAAATTTGGGCAGAATGTGCAATCTGTTTTTGTTCCTGTATTTGACTCTATTAATTTCTTAAATAAAAAGAGACTGTGTGCTTTTGCATTTGATAGGAAAGTGTTGAGGCTACTTCAGAGGTGTCCAAGACCTTTAATGAAAAAATCAGGAAATATTGTGATGTTACACTCTTGTCCATGGCATATGCTGGCACTGGGAATGTGCTGAAGGTATTTATTCTTGAAGTTAAATAGCCTTTATGAAGAAGTCTCAGTTGGAAGACTAACTACCTTTCGTCCTTACAGGTTCAGAAGCTTCTAGGATATTGTGCCCCACATCTTGAGAAGGGAGAGACCCATCAAGGCCCTGCTGTTCTTGGAATTGCTCTTGTTGCCATGGCGGAAGATTTAGGTCTAGATATGGCTATCCGATCACTGGAGCATCTTTTACAGTATGGAGAACATAATATTAGACGAGCAGTGCCTCTTGCTCTCGCTATCCTGTGCATCTCCAATCCAAAGGTATTTCTATCAAAGTGTTGATCTTCCATAAGTAATTTAGTGTGAAGTCTCAATTTCAAACATGAAAACATGCAATCTAACATAATCCGATCTCTTTCAAATCATGAATGGCACAATGCAGTCTGTGCTGGTTGCATAAATAAACAACTCTGATATTAGGAGCATGAAAACTCTTTTTAGAATAAGGACCAGTTGTTTCTCACCCAAGGCCTCAACAATAGGTTGCCAACCTTTGGTTACTAGCATGGAAACTTGATGTTAATTATCTGAGAAATTATGACATTCCACATGCCCCACGCCGGCAGCCACCCAAGATCTCTACACGTTTGGCTTTAGCTGTTCTTTATTAAAGCACATACTGGCACATGCTCCATTTTGCCAACTTGAAGCTGATACCTTATTCCATTCATCTGGATGTCGTTCTTGTTTTTTAGGCGAATGTCATGGACACATTAAGCAGGCTAAGTCATGATGCAGATGCTGATGTCTCTATGGTATGTTTCATACATAGTGCACTGTTTTGTCAGACGCCATTATCTTCAATCTAACATGTGAGCTGCAGGCTGCCATTATCTCGTTGGGTTTGATAGGTGCTGGCACCAATAATGCTCGTATAGCTGGCATGTTGCGGAACCTTTCAAGTTATTATTACAAAGAAGCTGGTCATCTCTTCTGCGTAAGTATTTTCTCTGTCTAATTGGATTCTCTATAAAAAGAAATTACATTTTGGGGAACTTGCAATGTACTTGAAAACCCAAACTTATATATATATATATATATATATATATATATATATATAAGCACAGTTAACATCTATTGCACTGAGGACAAATTTAGGTGAATGTGTGCAAAATCAACGTCCAGTGCTACAGAGGACTTACCTAGAGATTACTAGTCTCAAATGAATGTAAAACTTGTAATGATTTTATACATGTGAAACTATTTCTCCAAAATTTCGACTTTGTAATGATGAAAGGAGTGCTATGCAAGAGGATTGTTTGGAGTGTGTTTTGACAAACTCACTTTTCTACTTTACTCAGTATGACCGAAGAATAAACTAATTAATGTTGTTTGCATATAAGTGCCTTAAATCAACCTATTTTTTTTACATGAATTCCCCTAATGTCGTTAATTGCTTAGAAGTCCCTCAAGATACTAAATTTTAAGTTATAAGCCCTTCTTCGTCTATGGCAGACAAAATCTAACCTAATCCTATCCACCCCATCCTTCCTCCATTTCATCCCCTTGTACTACTATGCATCCATACCACTTTTTCCTGTTTTCTCTTCACTTCTACTCCCCTCTCCTCTCTAAAACGATCATCACCAACTTGTGTCCTCTTTCCTTCCTCCATCCCCACTCCCCTTTCCTTCATGCCCAGTCTAATTCCATCATAACAAACTTCTCCTTCCTCCACATTCGTACCCGATCCAATTTCCTTCACCATAACTCCTCTCCCACGCCAAATCTATCACCACAAACTCGTTCTCCTACTACCTCCCTTCTCTTCCCTTTTCTTTCCCACAAACGTGAGCAGAGGGCATGGAGGAGGGGATAAAGTGGGAGGAAGAGCATGGACGAAGAGGGTAAAAATGGTCCAAATAATATTTTCCGTATAAGTTGACTGAATGTTCCCATTCTTAAGAGTTAAGTTAGCGACAGGGCTCTTACTCAATTAGTAATTTGAGGAACTTCTAAGCTAATAAACAAGTCATGGGGGATTTATGTACAAACAAGGTAGACTCACGGGACTTGAATGCAAAATACTCAACTAATTAATAGGAGCGTATGTTAGAACCATTAAATCCAATTTTTCCACAGATAAGGGAATCCTTTTCTTTCAAACGAGTGGGTATCTTTGTTTCACATGGGATGGAGTTATGGTTCAGATTGGGTTCCTGTCAATTAGGGTTCAGGCCGGGTTTGAGTCATTTGAGTTTTGAGTCCGGGTTGATCTCGAGTCCGGGTCGGGTCCTAGTCAGGTTTGTTCACTTGTGTTCGGGTCACTCGGGTTCGGCTCATAAAAATGAATTATATAGTATGTTATTGGCAAGACTCAAGTCTCTTTGGTATATGAGTCTTGTATCCTTGCCAACTATTCCCAGGGAGGGATATGAGGTTCCCACTTCCCCGTAATAGTGTACTCCGTGAACCATACTCTACTTCTAAAGGAGAAGAGTTAAAAAAAAAATAACGAAGCAAAGGAATAGGTCTCCTTGACAATGTTCTGTAGTTGCAAAATGGAGCAAAGCAAATTTATTTTAGATTAGAACAAACTTTGAATTCAATTTGTATCCTCGCCAACTAGATTACAACAAACTTTGAATTCAATGGCAATGGGGAAACCACTAAATATATCTCGTACCTTTTACGAATTTATTGTACCGAAGTCAGGCATTATGTATTACCTGGAATACGATATAGTATACCAAACACAGTACTACATAATTCCTGGGAATAGAGTTCCCAGGGAGGGATATGAGGTTCCCACTTCCCCGTAATATTGTACTCCGTGAACCATACTCTACTTCTAAAGGAGAAGAGTTTAAAAAAAATAACGAAGCAAAGGAATATGTCTCCTTGACAATGTTCTGTAGTTGCAAAATGGAGCAAGGCAAATTTATTTTGGTCATATGCAAACAATTTCTTGTTTAAGCTCTTTCTTAGGAAATGTTAGCATGAAGGTGGTGCATACAAGTGGTTCTAAGATCTCTATGAATTTTTCTTACCTATGGTAATGAAAATGTGTATAAATTGCTATCATTCCCATTAAGATTGTAGAAAAGCAAGGATGTGTTATATTATTGTCTTTGTAGTCATACAACCGACTGAATGCTTGCATGCAGGTGAGGATTGCTCAAGGTCTTGTACACATGGGGAAAGGATTACTAACACTTTCCCCTTACCACTCTGATCGTTTTCTGTTGTCCCCGTAAGTATTTTTGTGTGAATTCTCCAGATTCCCAAGTATTGCAGCTAACAAAAGTTGCAACTTTTTCTTTTCAGTTCGGCTCTTGCTGGCTTAGTAACAGTGTTACACGCCTGTTTGGACCTAAAATTTATCGTCATGGGAAAGTTCCATTATATCCTTTACATCCTCGTCCTAGCAATGCAGGTTTGAATTCAAAGCCTCCAGAGAATTGCTACATTTGTTTTGTTGCTTTTGTTAAAAGTTCCCTTCTTTTGAACTTGCAGCCGAGGATGCTCATGACTGTTGATGAAAATCTGAAGCCACTCTCTGTATTGGTGCGGGTTGGTCAGGCAGTTGATGTCGTGGGCCAGGCTGGGCGGCCAAAGACCATTACTGGGTTCCAGACGCATTCAACTCCTGTTCTACTCGCAGCTGGTGACCGTGCTGAACTTGCAACAGAGAAGTAAAATCTCGTCTAACCTGAAATTATATGGTGCCCTTCCAATTTGGCTCTAAACATGTCCCATTTCATATCATGTGTTTTCTACGTAGGTACAAACCGCTAACACCAGTCCTTGAAGGATTTGTTATTCTGAGAGAGAATCCAGACTATAAAGACGATTAATTAAGCGAATAGTTGATGTTGTACAAGTTCAAGCACTTGAATATTCCAAGCATCAGTGTACCCTTCCAGGAGTTCACCACGCCAAACAAGCATGCCCAACTTTTGTATGCAAGTATGCTACCAGACGAGGGAGGTTGCAGGATAATGGTGGCTGGACATCCGAGTTCTCCAAAATGCCTAGTTTGAATACGTTATTTTGCTTTTGCTTTACTATACACGTGTAATTGCTGTTTTCAAGGTGTTATTCTGCAGGCTTAAAAAAGGCATCCAGTTGAAACAGGTGAAAACAATATTGGTAGATATGTTAAGAAATACATTTATTCCAGCCATGAAGTTTTATGCGACCTGTCTTTTTCCTTTCCGACTAGATGGTTGCAACTTGCGTAGGAAACACGTTGAGGTTCTTCAAATTTAGTCATTCCTGAGCTTGTGAGATCAAGAGCAATAGTAGTAGCTCAAAGTGCAATTTTTCTCTTTGGTGTGCTAGGGCTGTTGAGCGTGTACAAGACGTCTCAACCTATATCCCCCTTTTCAGCAGGATCCGCACCGGAAACAAAACTGCTAACTGCTTTTCCATCCTAAAAAAGTTTTAGATAAAAAAAAATTTATTTTACGTTTCCCGATATTTTTACTATTTATCATCATCTTTACTTAATTGTCCTCTTGATTGGTTCTCGGAAGATCTTGGTAGGGGCTTTTTAAAATTGACACAGAAAAATTTTCTAGAATGAAAATTTTGAATTTGATAAAAGTATCCACACTTCACTTGTTTAGTTGTTTACAACAGCCACCACTTCATTATTTTGACTCCAGTTTTTGTAAAGTGTGAAAACCTAATCTTGACATTGGTCGTTTGGTTTGGAGGATTAATCATCTCTACTTGGATACTTTTTAACTCATAGAAACTATAAAAAGTTAAGACTTTCCAACTTGCTTCAACAACTATCCAACCACCAAACTTTAGAATTACTTTTTCAAAGCATCCAAACAAAAGAAATAAAAAAACATGCATACACTTGACATGCTTACGCAATATGTACGTAAGAGATCAATTTCCGGATTTTTTTACTTCACCTCACTTCGCCAAACCAAACAGTCCCATAGTGCTGTAGAAAATATGTTACGACAGAAAGCTACCAGTGAAGCTCTAAAACAAACATCCCCGTCCACCGATCACACCACCAATATTTTACATAGTTCACATACATCAAGTTAAAATATCATATAGCAACATATACCAATAGTATCAGCATAACAATCAAGTTGGTGTACAAAACTCACCAATAGCATCAAACACCTGCAAAGCCAATACTTCGAAGTTGCTGGATCTATATTCAAGCTGGTCTGTCAGAAAGTAAAAGCTGCCTTTACAATTCTTCTGTACAGTCAATGTATCCACTCCACTTTCTTAAGCCATCAAACTATCGCAAGCGGTCCCTCGTCTTTCCACAACTATTAGTGACAAAAGCCCTTGTAGTTGGGAAGTCTTCGAGATACTTGACTCTCCCAAACTTTCATAGAGTGTAGACTGGTATGGGTAATCCTTTCCTCAGCTCTGGCTGCACAGGATGGTTGCACTTACTCTCCAAAATCACCAAGCCCACCATAACAATGAGTTCTGTAACGTCAGGAAGAGAAGCTGTGCACCAAAACCTGCCGTCTTCTACACAAGTACAGATGCAGCATAATGACACAACCATGTTGCTGGATGCAAAGAATATATCCCATCACAATCAACATATCCCAAAACTGCCTAGCCATTGTGGTGAGGCTTCTGCGCTGGCGGGCACTGGCTCTGTTGCTGGGGAGGCTGCATACTCATGGGTTGTGAATTGTATTGAGTGAATGGTTGCGAATGGAGAGGGTTTATTGGGCCCTGTGCAATTTCTACAAGTTAGTTCTTCCATTAAGCAAACCAAAGGACGGACGGACAAAAATTAACCTGTGATTGAAGATGGCCAGGTCCGTTCAGACCAAAATGACTCTGAGAAGATTCATCCTGTGAAGGACCATTGAATCCTGCTTGCGTAAATAGACCTTGTGATCCATGAGACATGTAATCCTAAAGTAAATTTGGTCTTTAGCTTTAGATGGATGAAAGTAAAAAATAAAACATTCCAGAAAAAAAATATAAATCAAGAAGCAAGCAGCGAGATGGGCACTTTAGAAAACAAACTTACCTGAGAAATGAAATCATTTCCAGTGCCCAAATGGGAATACCCTGGATGTGAGTTCTGATTTAGATAATTTCCTGGATATCCAGCTTGAGGTCCGTGAGGACTATAATCAACACCATATCCACCTTGAGAAACCTGCAATGACATGAGCCAACTGACTATACACAAGATGGTAAACATATGTTGGTGCAACACAAATCAAAGTATAAAAGCTCAGCTTGCACTCGCTCTCGAAAGTGACTGAAGGTCCATTACAAGGACCTACGATGTTTCGTAGGCCTACAACGACCAGAAACATGTCAAAGGCAAGTCTGAGCCTGTAATATATTACAAATATGGATGTATTGCATCACCAGCAGACATTATCTTTTCTGGGAAATAGCATGGTACGGATGCCTGCTAATCTGTTATCACATGGATATACGGACCGGTGATCTTCCTTCCACATGGATTTGTTTCCCTAAAAAGCACTACCCGTATAATAAGCTTGAAAATCGAACCTAACATAGTTGCATTCCAGGGTTGGCTGGCAGGATTTGATATAGATTGATATGAAAAATAAATATTTTAAAGATGGCGTGGACGTGAGTTGGTAAGAGTTAAGGATAAGCTAATTAGCCTAGATAGACATGACTTCTTCCGGAAACCTGCATAGAACCGTTAGATACATAAATGATCTAGGTGCACAATACGGTTTGGATGATCTAGATGCACAATGCGGTTTGGATAAATCCTTTCCTATAATTTTGATTAAAACGGTTCAGAAGGCTTCAAGGATCCGAGCCATGAGACCTAGAGACATTCCATCAGGCTTAGCTTCTAACCTGACAATGCTGAGAGTTCACGAAACGGTTTAGTGGCATTGAACTTAACTGTTGATTGGTTCTGGTTCTCTAACATGCCGGCCTTATTTGCATAAACTATTTCATGAGAGGCTCCCGGGTTGATTTTGGCACAATCATGAGACTAGACTGTGCAAAGGCTTTGCGACTATGCAGAAGAGCCAACTGCATGCAAGTCATATACTAGCCAATGCTCAAACTAAGGTCCAATATGTTTCTGTTAAAAACTTATGAAACAGCTTGCTTACCAAATGTAGAGAATTTCAGCGTAAATGAAACTGGATAGTATATCATTTACAAAATAAATTAGCATCTATAAAAGAGTGGAAACTGGCATCTATTTAGGATAGAAAGCAGGATAAACTACTTATTTGAGCTTCTTTGAACATTAGATTGTTCATCTATCCTAATAATTTTAGGAACAAACCATTCAGTATCACATGTCACACTACAGAAATAAGTCATATCAAGGGGGAGAGAACTACGTATACTATCTGCAAGAGGCATATTTCAAATGAGAATACTCTCCATAGAGTCATTCCAAAGATGCATATGCTGCCTGGATAGAAAAACAAAGTAAAAAAAAAACAAAACATGACATGTGCACCTGTGTAGAAAAATCCGCAACGTTATATGCAACATGTGATCCTTGACTTTTAAAATCATCACCAAGAAAATCCTGGAAAATCAAAGAAATTATTATTACACTACCGAGAACCAGAACTAAAAAAGAAAAAGAAAACAGGAAAAAGAAAAGAACTATGTAACCCGTAACCCTTGACCAGTAAGCACAGTAAGCACAGATACCTGAGACATGCCACCAATAGAAAATCCTTCAGGGAATGTCTGACTAAGACCTTGAACCGGTACCTACGTAAAAAAGAGAAGTAAGCAGAGATCATGATACTTCTGATTTGAGTCATAAACTGAAACCATAGCAGCAAACCTGAGTCATAAATCCAGTCTGGCTTAATGGACCACCTGCAGTGGGCTGACTATTAGGATTCCTTGAAGCAGAGAAATTATAAGTAGAACCAATGCTACCAACAGAGTGTTGAGAGTTCTGCTGCTGCGCAAGATGACCACCAATTGTACCACCAGCATTAGCATTGCCACGACCGGTCCCGAAACCCCTGTTACCACTCTGAGGAACCTGTGAGATGGCTCCAATAGGCCCGTGCACACGTGTTGGAATTGCATATGGCTGAGAGTGGGGACCCCCAGGAAAAGGAGGGAAAGGTATCTGAGATAATGGATATCCTGATGGATGCACAGCGGGCTTGTGTGTACCACTTTGTGGACCCAAAGGCACATAAGAATGACCTGATTTGGGGTAAAAGGCAAGCATTAGCAGTGCAATTAAGGATATAAGAAGTATTTAAATCTAGTTCACATATTAATTGAACGGCTATAACTGATGTTGTACTTACATAAATAAGAGCTGCAAGCAGTAAAAACATCTAAGCTTATGTAACACAGTCAACTGATAGAAACCAAATTAAACAAGGAGGCTTTGAAGTCTAATTAGAAAGCACACCTTTGACCCGCTCGCCTCTCTTATCAGAATTCAGGTTTGATGAATTGCCAAGCCCATAACCATCACCAGGAACCAATCTGGGAGATGGTTATGGGCTTTAAAGTCTACTAAACATCTAAGCATCAAACTAAATTATGTAACACAGAGTCTACTGATAGAAACCAAATTAAACAAGTTGGCTTGAAGTTTACTCAGAAAGCACACCTTTGACACGTCCGCCTCTCTTATCAGAATCCAGGTTTGATGAATTGCCAAGCCCATAACTATCACCAGGTACCAATCTGGGGCCAGCACCGAAGAAAAGTCTGCGATCGCTGTAAGTCTGCTCAACATACAAAGACAATCCATGAAGGATGCTACTGTCAACCATAAGAAACTTGCATTAACTAAAAATTACCTAATATTACCTTGGTATTTCATGGGCAAAGGACATATAAAACCAAGAAAAATGCAAAAAAGGAAATATAATAATAAATGTCAGTGTTGCACCTTTTTTGGCTTTTGAAACTGTACCATACTCTGCTTCAAGTTGTTCAAAGGTCCTTCTACAAGGCACTCATGCTCCTGCCAAAAAACAATAAGCAAGATTAGCTAACAAACATATTAACATTTAATAAGTACGATATCACAATGTGTCATGTCAATGGCTCCAATATTTTGACTTCAGTGGAAAGAAGTTATACACTCATTAAAGAAGATCACACGGCAAAAGAACGAAGAACAAATGAATGACATGGTGCAAAGTGGATTGTGTTATTTATTCTGCTTTCGCATTTCGACATTGCCTAAAAAAGATGAATGCATTTTTGTATCAGATTCAACGTTTCCATACTTTGCATATGTTGTTCTAGTTGAGGGATATTCTTGCAGTTTATGGTGCACAAATACGGCAGTTTAGGGACGTACTCACTACGAATCATATGTGAATATGCCTCCGATATGGTGGGAGTAAGGTTCAAAGTATCGGTATCGGAATCGGTATCGGACCATTCCTATGAGTATCGGGATCGGCGGTATCGGTAGTATCAGCGGTTTCGGATCGGAGTATCGGATTTTTTGGTATCGGAAAGCAAACAACTATTAGTAAATTGTTAACATTTAAAAGAATATATTTTATACATTTATGCATAATTTAAAGTATTTTCAGTATTATTTCTTAGTATTTTTGATATTGAATGAAATAGTAGTCATCCTTGTTGATTGATTTTTATGCGATAGATAAGTTTTCCTCTTTTATATGTTTTTACAACCTTACTATGCTTTTACATCCTTTCTAATTGGTCTTTTTAATTCAATTTTTTTTGCCGAATTGACTGAAAAAAAGACCTCTAATGTCAGTATCGGTCAGTATCGGGTATCGGTCGGTATCGGATCGGGACATGCCAAACTGTATCGGTATCGGCCGTATCGGATCGGTATCGGCCGATACTTTAAACTATGGGTGGGACTCATATTGGATATAAGCAGCCATATCGGTAGACGAAAACAACCCATTAGACAATTGTTGGTGTCGTGATCAGTGTTCTAAATGGCGGTTGAGGCGGTCACCTAGGCGGTAGGCTGTCTCTCTACGCACTGCTTTAGCGGTAGGCGGTGAAGTAGGCGGCCAACGGAGGTTTAGCGGCGTAGCCGGAGGTAAGGCGGCGTAGGAGGACGTCTAGGCAAAGCAATAACAACATGTTTTGGCCAAAAAAAATTGCAAGCATTACGAACCTATAGTTCACTTTTACAAGACTAAAACTTCATAAATATTTGTTCTACAACTTAGTTATGCATTAATCACCCTTAAGATATGCATATTATGCAAAAATAGTGATAAAATAGTAAAAAAAGTCCAAAATATATCAACCACCTAGACGGTGCCTAGACGGGACTCTCCGCCGCACACCAGACTATAACCTCCCTAAAAAAATTGCAGTTGATTGTCAATCTTCATATAGGTGTCGTCGTCATCAATGTTGTTGGAGTTATGCTCGTTATTGTCGATGGAGTTGCAGCCGTTGATGACATGGGAGAAAAAGATGTGAAGAAAGAGGAGGGGCTGGAACCTATGTTGTTACGGGCGATGCCTAGGCGCACCTAGGTGGCCTAGGCGTCCAGGTTGAGGGGAGGGCGCCTCGAACCGGGAATTTTTTTTTCGTGTCTGGCGCCTAGGCGGACGCCTAGGGTTGACCATGGAAGGCGAGGCTGGCGCCTAGCCTATTGCTGATGCTGCTGCTCCCCACCAAAAAAAAGTTGCTGCTTCTGCTGGTACTGCTGCTTAAGCTGCTGCTAGTACTGTTGCTGTTGGTGCTTCTGCTTAAGGTGCTTCTGCTTTTGCTGGTACTCCTGCTGCTGCTTAGACCTGGGCGGGCGCCTAGGTGAGGCGGGTAGGCTGTCGCCTCGCCTAGCGCCCAGTACAACATAGGCTGGACCTGTGAAAACCTAACAAGACCCGGCCCGTTATCAACCCATCATCATAGGGAATAGTGATTATCTTCCCTGGAGTTGCTCTTCTATTCTTTCCTTTCTCACTTAATCAATAACAATGACCGCCACAACTCCATTGATATACAAATGGTTACATAGCAGACATAAGCACTTCTGAAAATGTAGGATATGATAATACAACTCTCCCTAAAAGTCATGGTGTATAATGGGCCGGGCGGTCCGGAACCCGTCCGGTCAACGCTGGTCCGGGCCGGCCCGGACCCAGTCAACGGACCGACCAAGCCCATGATTTTAGCGGGTACGGGCTGGGTCCAATTTTTCGACCCGACAGCCTGGCCCGACTACTTAGCGGGTGTGGTTCAATTAAACCCGAAAAGTCCGGTCAGACCGGCCCGGTCGAGGCCCGATCTAACCAATTTTTTTTTTAATTCCGTTAATCCATTAGGGATATTTTGACCAAAATACCCCCATTTTATGGCCGTTTAAGGAATATTTTGGTCATTTTGCTGAAAATGATCAAAATATCCTTATAACACTATATTTAGGGATATTGGGGTCATTTTGCACCAAACAATTCCTATAAATAGGCCATAATACACCAAAATTTACCAGAATACATTGTTTTTCCTCTTACAATATTTACAAGCAATATAGTGTGAATAGGCTATTTAATATCATGGAAAATGATCAACCACCACATCAACAACAAGAACAACAAACGCAACCCGTACCGCAACAAGAGTTTGAATCGAAAATTTGGCATCATTTTAGCAGATTTTACAATGAGGAAGATACTCAAAAATTTCGGCATTTGAAAATGTGTGGATATCAAGTAATCTTGTATTTTTTCAAAAAAAACGTATTGTTTTTAATATATTTTATTAATGTTAGATAAGTCATGCAGCCTATGTTTGAGTTTCAACTTTCGGTCTCTGTACAAACTTTATTCGCAGTATTACAAATAAATTTTGAAGAGGTTGAAAAGCTGAAACACAAATATAGGTTGCATGCTTATGTAACAAAAATAATATATATTAAAAAAATTCTTATGTATTAGTAATATTAGTATGAGTCGTTAATAAAATTCTGCCTCAATTAAGTATTTGTTTATTTATATTAGGATAAGGGTTGTTTACATTTAATATTTTTGTTTATGGAAATAATCTCATTAATTAAATCAAATCTTTATTCTATTATCTCATAATTAAATTAAATTATATCATCTATTTAATAATTATATATATATATATATATATATATATATATATATATATTAACTAATATATATAATTTTCTATTTAAATTTACTGACAAGTGACTTATATATACAAATCTTAACAAAATTTTACTAACAAATGACACATATTAACACACACACACACACACACATATATATATATATATATATATATATATATATAATCTGAATATTTATATTTTCTATTTAAATTTGTTAAGCGTTATATTAGGTAGTGAGCTTTAGTCCCACATCGGATAGAATAATAGAGAGGGGTCAGTCTCTCCTATATATATGTAGTCTTTTTTCATCAATGATATTATTCCATTATTCCAATCCTACATGGTATCAGAACCATAAATCATCCACCTCTCTCGGGAAAAAAAAGAGAGAAATCCTAACCCTAGTCGTCCCTCCCCCGCCCCCATCCGCCACCCCGCCGCTGCCCCAATCCGCCGTCACCGACATCCCAGTCCGCCGCTGTTGCCCCAGCCTCCCCCATCCCCACCCGCCGTTGCCGACCCCGCTGGTACCCCCCCATCGCTGCTGCCCCCCCCGCTCCGCCAGCACCCCCTTCACCGCTAGGCCCCACCCCGCCTGCTGCTTCCCTCAACCCCGCCACCCCCCCGACCCGCTATGCAACCAAAAACCAAAAACCCTAACCCTAACACCTCTCTGTAGCCGCCGCCCCTCCGCGTGTAAACCTTAATTTCAAAAAAAAAGTATATCAAAGCCAAAGGGTAGACAATAATTTGTTTGCACAACCTCTGTTCCTAGATTACTTCAGGAGTTAACAAAGAGTAGACAAGTTGATTGTTTACGTAGATCTTTGTTTTCTTCCTACCCCGATATCCGTATCAGGATCTAAACAGAGAGTGACTTGGGTTACTTCTGTGTCCTGGCGTATGTGATCTTCATACGATCTTTCCATGCGCGTGCCGGTTCTGTCCACGTTGATAGCGCACTGGTAAAATTGATGTGATTATTGGGATTAGAAAGATTTAGCGACAGTCGAATCAAATGTATTATGACACTCTGAGGCGGCTAGCAGTAATACCGGTATCGGAAACGCATTGGCGGGACCAACGGACACTGACACGACGATCTCTTCGATTCAACTCGTCGATCGGCGGTTAGACGGACCAGACGTATACTCAACATGGCAAAAGAAGGTTGAGAAGACACTTCGAGGTATGCGGTTGTCCAAGCATCTGACTGACAATTCTTTGACGACGACTGATCCCACGCTTGAGTAGTGGAAGACGGATGATAGTCGACTGTTTACACAGTTGATGAACTCCATGGAACCATCGGTAAAGGATATGGTTCAAAACACGGATACAGTAAAAATAGCTATCAGAGGTACTCACGACGGCGTTTGATGGAAAATGCGACTTGTCTCGTATCTACGACTCGGTTGTCGGCGTCTACCGGACAGAACAGGACGACAAGTCTCATAAGGACCACTTCCGGACTTTTAAGGCTATTGTCGATGAAGTTGACCGTGAATTACCTCTGATGACGGATATCAATGAAGCGAGGGCTCAAGCAGCTTCATGTGATGGCATATCTTGCCTCTCTCCGTCCCGATGCAGACTTAGCTCGCTCTCAGATTATTGTCGGAGTCGAGGTTTCATCTCTAATGGAAGCACATTTTCGTGTTCTGCGAGCAGCAAAGGTCGTCGAGACCTCTCCAAGTGATGCTCCTACTGATCGCTCTGCTCTTGGTGCCGCTCGTACTGGATTTTGCGGTAGTCGTGGTGGGCGGCGTGGTGGCCGCAATATTGGTCGTAATGGTGGACGAGGCATTGGCAGTCGTGATGGAGATCGACCGCGCACCTGCTTCAACTGTGATTTACAGGGTCATTTCCAGTGGCAGTGTACTAAAGCTCCTACCGCCAATGTTACCTCAGATACTCCTGATCTTTGCGGCCGATCAGTATAAATGACTGATGAAGCATATGCAGACTTTGTTGAGTTTCAAGCTTAATGTCGAGATGAAGCCTCTCCTTCTGGGTCCACAACATGGTACTCAGCGACATGTGTGATACAGTCAAAGCAATGGGTCCTTAAATCTGGTGCGTTTGCTCACTTAATATACGACGCAAGTATGATACGGAACTATATACCGATTAGTCGTATGTTTAATATTACACGTGCCAATGGTGGTTCGCTGACAGTCCGTGAAAAATGATTTGCCCGTCTTTCTTCGGGACTGTCATTATATTATGTATTACATATCCCTGGAAACCCATTCAGCTTACTCTCAATTAGTCGAATTACTTGTGATATGCACTGCTCGATAACATTCTTTCCTGATGATTGTGTTTTTCAGGACCTAAAGTCTGGAAGGACTATCGGTAGGGGGCATGTGGATGGAGGCTTGTACCTGTTTGACGAAACTTTCTATGTTGCCTATGCTGGTGTGAAGCTTGATCATTTTGAGTTATACTGCCGGTTAGGTCATCCATCTGTCTAAGTACTCCAGAAAATGTACCCATCTTTACATGTTTCTTTTCATTGTGAGTCATGTGGCTTGGCTAAGCATCACTGGATTTCCTATTCGGTTAGTCAGAATAAAATTGCTTCCGCTCCCTTCGAATTAGTGCATTCCGATATATGGGGACCTTGTCCGGTTCAATCTGTGATGGAGTTCAAGTACTTTGTTACCTTTGTTGATGACTACTCACGTGTCACTTTTATTTATCTCATGAAAAATTGCTCCAAATTATTTAACATTTGGTGCAATTTTCATACGAAAATCAGAACACAATTTGGTGTTCCGATTAAATGCGTTTGAAGTGACAATGGTCGTATGTCTCGTGATTTTGTTTCACATCTATCTCGGAATGGCATCATCCACCAAATCTCATGTCCTTACCACAACAGAATAGTGTGACTGAACGCAAAAATAGTCATATCTTAGAAACAACGCGTGCTCTTATGTTCCAAGCACGTACTCCAAAAAGATTTTGATCGTATGTCGTTCTTATGGCTTGCTATCTCATTAATCGCATGCCGTCGTCTGTCCTCAATGGTGATACTCCCTTCTCTCGGTTATATCTCAAACGAGAGCCGTTTTCTCTGCCTCTCTGAATCTTTGGTTGCTTGTGTTATGTTAGGGATACCGACCAACTCTTTCTAAATTAGATCCAAAGGCTATCCAATATATTTTTCTTGGGTATCCTAAGGATCAGAAAGGGTATCGGTATTTTTCTCCAGTCTTGAAGAGGTATTTTTTCTCTCGGGATGTAATCTTTGTTGAAACATAGTTTCCTCCACTTCCACAAACTCCAGGACTAGTGCCCCAAGTTTACCCAGAAGAGGACTTGTTGTTCCAGGTGCAAGCACAACAGCCCCCTGTTAGGTTGTCCTCCCCTACCGAGCCAGTACTCCAGTCCGACGATCTGCAGACACCGATTCAGTCAGTACCACCGTCGCCCGATCGATCGTATGCCCATGGTCACAGAGTCATCCTCCTCTAGTTTGACTGATTCGTCTTCGCCTGTTCCACCAACTCGACCTCGTCGTGCCTGTCGAGATCATCCCTTGTATGTTGAAAACTACACAGGGCTTGCGAGCCACACTCAGTCCCTAATAGCTACTATTGATGGGATTCAGATTCCCAATTCTGCCAAGGATGGTCTCAAATATCCCGGTTGACGTGCTGCTATGGAAGAAGAGATAAAAGCGCTTTGAAAGAACCATACTTGGGGTTTGGTAAATTTGTCGCTTGGTAAACATGTTGTCGGATGCAAATTGGTGTTCACGATCAAAGTGAAACCAGATGGCACCCTCGATCGACTAAAGGCACGTCTGGTGGCTTAATGATATTCCCAGACTTATGGTGAAGATTATTTTGAGACATTCTCCCCAGTTGCCATGATGACCTCTGTGAGCGTACTCTTGGCCTTAGTTGTTCGTTATGACTGGCCGCTACTCCAGCTGGATATCAAGAATGCCTTCCTCCACGGGGACCTTGATGAAGAGGTATATGTGGTGCAACCTCCCGGGTTCGTTGCAAGGGAGGGTAAAGTGTCATCTGAGGAAGGTCCTCTATGGTCTCAAACAATCACCTCGTGCATTGTTTGGTCGGTTTACAGATGTAGTCACTCAGTTTGATATGTGTCAATCAAAGAAGGATCATTCGGTATTTTACAGACAGACATCATCGGGAAGGATACTCCTTGGTGTTTTTGTTGATGACATTGTAATCACATGAGACGACAGTCAGGACATTGCAGGGCTGAAGAAGTTTCTGGGAGAACAATATTTGGGATCATTAAACTACTTCTTGGGTGAAGTCATACGGAGAAAGAAGTACATTGTCATGACGCAGAGGAAGTATGTGGTAGACATACTACATGATGCAGGAATGATGCAAGCCAAGGGAGCAATGTCGTCGATGGACCCAGGAGAAAAGTTACTCCCCGACGAGGGGATACTAATGACGAATCCGGATCAATATCGTCGTGTAGTTGAAAAACTCAACTACGTTGCGGTTATAACTCGTCCAGATATTTTCTTTGCCGTCAGTGTCGCGAGTAGATTTATGTCTTCTCCACGAGTTCCACATTGGCAAACAGTTCTTAAAATTCTGCGCTATTTAGTCTAGAATCCTGAAAAGGGAATTCACATGGAGAACCAGGGATATACAAATGTTGAGTGCTTTACCGATGCTGACTGGGGTATAAGCCTGACAGGTAGACGATCTACGTCTGGTTATTCGGTATTTATTGGCGGAAACTTGGTATCATTGAAAAGTAAGAAGTAGAGTGTGATCGCACGATCAAGTTCCGAAGCAGAATATCGAGCTATTGCTCATGGCACGACAGAGGTATTATATCTGCAGCATCTTCTACAAGAGCTAGAAGAAAAAGCAGAATCTAAAGCAGCAAATATGTTGAGTGATAACCAATCTGCTATGCATATTGCTACAAATCCCGTATTTCATGAAAGGACGAAGCACATTGAAATTGATGTCCATTTCGTCCGTGATGAGTATAAAAAGGGAATAATAAAGTTCCATCACGTAAGGACCGATGATCAGATAGTCGATATCTTCACAAAATCTCTTTTGGGTCATTAGGTACAATTTTTATGTAACAAGCTGGGCATGATTGATATATATGCTCCAGCTTGAGGGAGGCTGTTAAGCGTTATATTAGGTAGTGAACTTTAGTCCCACATCGAGTAGAATAATAGAGAGAGGGGTCAGCCTCTCCTATATATATGTAGTCTTTTTTTCATCAATGATATTATTCCATTATTCCAATCTTACAAAATTTATTAACTTATTATATATATAACTTATATATACAATGCATAAAAACAAATTCCGAGCAGCCCTGCCCAACCGTGAACCAGCCCGGACCTAGACCAGTTCGGCCCTGACCGGGCCGGTCTGGGTCCAAGAATTTTTCTTTCGGGCCCGGCCAGGCCCAGTTCGTCTCTCGGATTAAGCCCGGCCTGAAACCGGTAAGCATGGACCGCGGGCTGACCCGGCCCATTAAACACCATGACCTAAAGGGGAAGAGAGTTGTACGATACCCCACCTTTTAAGAATTGATGTATTGTTTTCTTCTTTAGATAAGGCCATACATTAACGACCGTCCTTGTCCTGGACTACTAGTACGAAAACCCTCTCCCATTCCCATTTTTATTTTGCTCAAAAGTTCTTTAGATAAGGCCATACATTAACGATTGTCCTTGTCATGGACTACTAGCACGAAAACCCTCCCTCATTTCCATTTTTATTTTGCTTGGAAGAGGATTCGAACCCTCACCCACTCCTCCCCTCCATTACTAGTGTTCCCACTAGACCCATGCTATGGTGGTAGAATTAATGTATTGTCATATATCAATATTCGTGCAATATAGCCTATACAGTTTTGGGAGACGAAAACACAAGTTGTGGAACCTTGGTTTACGATCGTGTCAAAGGATGTGATCATATGATGTCTGGTTCACGGTTCATGTCTAACGAATGAGAAATGACGAGAAAGGACCTATATTAACGACAAAGGCTCTCGCCCTACCAAACTAAAGTTCTACCATAGTTAGCTTCACCATCCAAAATAAATCTTTAGCCAATTGAATTAAAAAGAGGGGTTTGGATTTGATTACAATATAGTGGTGGCTGCAAACCCGATTTGGTCGATCTTGGCCGGTGCAATTTCAATAACATGGATCTTATATGCAAGTATTAATGGAATAATCTATATGAATTATTTCATATATATATATCATATATATATATATATATATATATATATATAAGAGAGAGAGAGTGTGTGTGTGGGGTGGGGGGGGGGGGGGGGGGGTTGTTCAGTTGCGGACCGTCCGCACTATAAGAAATGTGGATCATGCCTTCTACCCAACAATTTGCATCAAACACTGCATTAAATGGTTCAGATTTTGCTTGTATATATATATATTCTGATGGACAATCTCAATGTATGAAGGCATATTGAAGATATAGAATAAAGAATCTTATCAGACGAAATAACCTCAAAAATCAATATAATGTGATTTAAGTCAAGATAGAAGGACAAAGGAAGTACATTATTAGAAGTATAAATGAAAGAAAATACTAAAATAGAATAGCCGAAAAACCATAATGATGTCGGTGCCGGTTGCTTGTGCCATTGGTGGCAGCCAGTCTTCAAAGAGCTTTTTACCGTGTTTTGTGGTGGTTGTTATAGTAGTCTGATTGTTGTCGATGAGAACGAGAGAAAAGAGAGGAAAGAGAAGACGTCGCCATGATGGTGTTCGTCGAAGAAGACTTGACATGAGAAATGACGGTATCATCGTTGGCCGTCAAAGAAGTATGTGGCCATTGCAGTTGACGAGATTGCTTTCTGTAGAAGATGGGTGGAGAAATAAAGTAGCTAAAGCCTTTTATGTTCTAATTTAATGATTTACTAGTTTTATGATGGGTAACAGCATACAGGTTCTGATGTGCTGACGTGTTATGGTCATTGAACCCATTAAGCCTACTTCTATAAAAGTTTGACAACATTTTACTATATCGTACAAAGGGTGATATTGTGGCAGAAGCCCAAAATTCGAGTGATATATTCCAAAAAGAAAAAGGATAAAGACGCAATGAGGGGTCATTTTCCACCCAAAAAACAACATTTCAGGGATACATAAAACAAAGAATGTGTGAGGGTAGCAAAAAGAAAAGTATGAGAGCATTATGACATTTTAATAAGCCAATCTTTATAGACCTCTCCCTTGGGACTTTCGGGTTGCCAAAAATAACAATGACATACAGAGCTTGAGTAGTTTCAGAAAAATTAGCATAAAATATCACACGAGACATGGGCATAAAAAACTAATTCTAATCAAAGGAAAGCACAAAATCAGATAGCATTCATTCCCCTAGTTGCAGAGTTACAAACTAAAACGTATGAAGTAGAAAAATTGAGAACCTTATAATGTGTTAATAAACCATTCCATAGTGGCTGCTTGCTTAGGACTTTTGGGTTGCCCAAAATAACGATTCCGTACCGAGCTCGAGTGAGTGCAACATTCAGCCTACGTGGATCATTAAGGAATCCAATACCCTGAAAGTAGACAGCAAGTAACATTTTAGTGACAAAATTCACAAATACCAAACTAGAAGCACAGGATAGTAGCAATTCCAGAAGTAATTGATTTAAATTGAACTGAAAGTCTGAAATAAGATAAGCAATGAACATCCTTCAGCAACTTGAAGCAAAATCAAGACATAAGCCACTTAACTACTAACCAGTCTCTGCATGCTTAGCTCAAAAGTATTTAATCCTCAATTAATCTTTATACTGCTCCTGATCTTATAAGCCAGAAGCTCCTAGGAGGTCAACGAATCTCGGTAAGAACCTCGATTCGGCGTTTTTACTTGGGAGCGCGTTTCTCCGTAACATGATTGCTTCCCATAATATGACCATAGTTTTAAAAGAGGACAAATTTTGGAAAGAAAGTTAGAAAAAATTTAATACATGTTTATCAAGGTTACCAAGAAACTAAAAATTACTTACCTTGACATCATAAAAAATCAACATGCAAATGATCTCTCTGTAACTTTGTACTGAACTTTATAAATTCTAATAATATTACGATATTTATAAGTTTTAATAACAATAATTAATAAACATAAAAAATTTATTGGCGCACGCTCCCAACTTTAGACACTTCTAAGTAGTCGCGTTCCTCCGCTCCTGCTCCTGCTCCCGCCTACACTTCCGTCCCCGCTCCTGCTTCTAAACTCCAGATAGACAAGGTGTTGTCCAGGCTTATAACGTCAATATGCCAGAGGTGGGCGGTTTGAATGAAACACACAGTTTTGTAAGGCTATTAATGTACATCTGAAGCTAGTAGCAACAAGCCAGAGCCGTTGCGGTTAAAACCAAAATAGGGTTTTACAAATACAGTTCCAGTAACATCAACATGCCACAACAGCAAGGCTTCCAGGAAATGAAAGGCAGGGAGGGGGGGGGGGGGGGGGGGGGAACTAAGATCATTGAACCCAATCTCATTCCAATTTAAATGTACGTAGATAAGAATGTTCAAACCAACGGTTTGCCAAAAGAAGAATTCTTGTGAAATGCCACTGCAGGTAGGCAGTTCCGAATGGTCCCTGAGGTTGCATGATAATGTCTTAATAAATAATAGAGAAACTAAAAGCAATTGTGGATGATATCTCGCTTGGTCAAATTGTCACTTCAAACACTAAAGTAGAGATTGCAATTAGAGGCAAAACAAATCTAATGAATTTTTAAACAGACTGCAAATATCCTTTTACATCACTAATATGTTGCACCAGACCACCCACAAGCCGCTACTACCAGATCGAGCTGCCTTTGAATGATTCACCACTTCGCTTCTGCTTTTGTTTGGGATACACCAGAAGAAAGAAAGAACATATTCTCCTCTTTAATTTGAGACCCATCATATGCCAGATCCACAATCCATCTCATTGAAATGTCAACCATGATCAACCATGCTCCCTCGAAGTTTGGATCCACCACCATGCCACTGGATTGAGCTTCTCCAGCAGACCCTACCACAAAATTAATCTCCACCATTCTTTACTGCCTAATAATAACAGCCTAAAAATCTTGCTGAAATATGCATCCGTCATTCCATCAATGTTCGCAGTATCGATATCGAAATCGGTTTTGGACTCAGGCTTGTAAGTATCGTTATTGGTGATTTCAGCAGTTTCAGAGTTCTTTGTTTCGGAAAAAACTAGAAAATATTTCATATATCTAGTTATACTTCTATGTATTATTTGTTATTTCTTGTTAGCTTTTAATGAGCATAATTCTATGTATTATTTGTTATTTCTTGTTAGCTTTTAGTGAAATAACATTATATTGATAAATGTTGTGGATCTATAAATATACAACTTAGAAGAATGCAATGGTTATGGTATGTCAATAAGAATCTTATCCACACATTATAGCAAGTAGATCTTCAACATGCCGAATCATTTTGTTGACTCGTGCCAAATCATTTTCCCCAAAATTCCCTCTTCCATATTTTTTTTGGGGAAAGAGAGTCCCAATGTCAGCATTGGCTAGTATCCGTAGCGGTCAGTATTGGATCAGGACAGGCCAAAAATGATACATAGCCAATATGTATTGTTATCAGCAGATACTACGAACCTTGCTTTCAATTGCGCATGCTAAAACCAAGTTGATTGTTGCTGTCTTGTCTTTCAATTGAACCACCTCCAACTTCTCAGGTTTTATCTTTTACCACCTCAATCCATGTATGTCTTCCTCAAAACTACTCAGCAAAACTATACTGGAGAGAGATTATAATCATGTGGTTTTGCTATGAAGAACATTGTAAATCAAAATACTCATGTCAGGCCAAAACAGCAACCAATTGAAAGTTTTGTACTAGGAAGCGTAGCATATTCAAGAAAGACTTAAAATGATGGGCACAACCAATATATGTACTAACACTAATGATGTGTACAACCAGTATACCTACTACAAAGATTGGAGCCATGTGCTTCCCAACCAAAGTTGAAAATCTTCTTAAAAAAGATCCTAAAAATAATGTAGAAAATTATACAACTATGATGCATAGTGCAAAGCATACAGAGAGCAACTAAAGGTTTAGTACATAAGCAAGACACCTCAACCAAAAAATAAATGAACGGATATATTTAAGATAATGAGCATCTAGTACCTGGTGTTCGTTGCTCCTTACACAAGATAAGATGATGTAATCTTTCTCTCTTCCCTGGAACGAGTCAACACTTGCAACCTGTGACGAAAAGATACAAATGTTGCAGCTATATCTAGCAAAAGAGAGAAAGCATCTAAGGTAGAGGTCAACCTCAATTTCCTTGTATAGCTGTTGTCTAAGAGAGCCATTTCTTGACATGTAATTTACAATATAAGCCCTTTGTCCTTCATATGGTGTTATAACTCCAATCTGCATTAACAAAATTTAGAAGAAACTGGGTCCGCACGATGCAAGCAGCAAATGTATGCCACAAAGAGACCATGCACCTGGCCAGGTAAGACACCACTCCTTAAGAATGTAGTGACTATCTTTTCAACATTTGCTGCTTCAGTTCTATTCAGATATGATGTTCCGCTTGCACTTATCTCCTCTTGCCCCATCTTAACAAGTACAATGCATTTAAAAAAGCAAAATATTTAGAATCAAAAGAATTAATAATCAAGTAGATGAAGGATAAGAGTATGATTAGGAGTATATAACAACAAAGCTTCTCGTTGAATTATATGGGATAAAAGATACGTTGTTGTTTTCCATTTAAAAAAGATGAAGAAACAATAAGGTTAAAGATGTAAGATACCTGGACATAGAAGAACATAGGACGATTAGGGACTGGCCAAGGAAAATCAATACCAGATGCCTGTCTCTCATTTATTGTCACTCCATTTTGGAGAGTACCTTCATAGAAGCTATTAGAAGGAAATTCAGAAAGGCAAGGATGCATACGATATTGAACCTGCAAGTTAGGACATATTAGAAAATTGTTAATCAAACTAAAAAGGGGAAATATCAGTATGCTGAAAAGGAAATCACTAATTGGATGATACATTCATGATAAAACACGATATACAGCTTGCTCGACATATATATGTAAAACACAAGTCTGAAAGAACAAAATGTTCTAGTTCCACTTCATGATAACGTCTTTGTTTAGAGGCTTTTTAGTTCCCGGCAGCAATACAACTTCAAATTCTAGATCTCAGGGCGACCCAAGTGCCTAAGCAGGCTCCTAAGCGAACAAATAAAGTACAACCATTAACCTTTTCTAAAAAGCACAACCATTACCTGAAGCCGGATTGGTTTCAGCCCCAGAAGGACAAGACGCTCAAAAAGAGACTGTGCTAGACCAGCACGGGCTGCTTTCTTGCACATTATGACTGGACCAAGTTGGCAGTGGTCCCCAACAAGAACAACCTGATTTGAGAAAGATTATTGATCAGAAAAACAAGTAGCAATGAAAGAAACAACATATTAATTCAAAGTTTTATGGTACCACCTACCTGTTTGACCCCAAGAACTAGTGGAATAAGGCACTCAGGCTCTGTGGCCTGTGTCGACTCATCAATAAGAACCTGAAAATATAAGTTACCTCCAGTGAGTTCACAAACGGAAGTTTATTTTGACATGCAGCTAACATTCATAAAAAACATATGCTTCTATCTACCTGGCGGAATCGGAAGTTTGACAATCGAGGGTCACCAGCACCAACGCAGGTACAGCAGATAACATCTGCACTCTGCAATATCTCCCTCTCGGTGGCCCTTTTCAGTGCCTTGAACTTCTTCTCATCATTGCTTGAAAGTTCACCTGGAAAAAAGTTTACACTGATTTTTCATGACAATAGCATTAATTGTGTTTCATAAGTGGTAAAAATAAGCAACCCCACAGTTTGAGACAGATGGAAATCTCATAATATTTCAGTCATTTATTAAATGTCAGTACTTAATAACCATACCAAGAATCTCATGCACAGAACTTGAACATAAATGAAGTACAAATGATAGAAGGAAAAGTGTGTCGCCAGAGAAAGGCAAAGAAAAAGACAATGCATGGTTGGTTCGTGAACTGTTGCCGTTTCAAAAAAGAGAGAGACTCATGGGTCCATTAATTCAAAATATATTATTCTACTTTGCCAATATAAAATTAAACTTTGAATGATGATGATGCAAGCAAAAAAATTGTAAATGCGCAACTGATAAGGGAATGATCATCTAGAGAAGGGTGATTACTAAGAAAATCAAGAATACCTTGCTCATCTTTTAATTGCTGAAGTTTATGAAGTTCACTTTTTTCAGATGTATCAAGATGCCGCACCTGCAAAAGTTCATCATACACAAAATTTATCGTATATGCAAAACTTACATAGGGCTCAAAGAAAAGGACAAGAAAGATCACAGCGGCTCATCAAACCTGATAGTGAAGTGTTAAATGCTCAACAGGAGAACTGACAGCTTCTCTTGATTTGGCACAAAGCCTAACTACCTAACAATTGAATGATGCCAGAATTATATAAGTCCAAGTTGTGAAATGCCAAATTATGTCTATAAAAAGACCATGCTATGCAACCACTATCTATGGTTGCAGTCAAAAGCTATCCTAATGAGTGCAATTGCAATATAAGCAATTTTCTGCAGTTCCTTACGTTCATGAAAGCAGTCCACATGTTATGCCCATCAAGAAAGATATTTAGACTAAGAAAGAATTACCATATCCACTGAAGCGAGATATACAATTTTCTGCAGTTCATTATGTTTTATGAGTGCAGTCAAAAGATGTCCTAATGATAGAGTGCAACTGCAATATAAGCAATTTTCTGCAGTTCCTTACGTTAATGAAAGCAGTTCACATGTTATGTGCCCATCATGAAATATATTTAGACCAAGAAAGAATTACCATATCCGCTGATGCAAGATATGCAATTTTCTGCAAATTCATTATGTTTTACGAGTGCAGTCCATATGTTATAACCATGATCGAAAAGATATTTACAAATTAAAAAAAGTATTTCCATATCAAACATTTAAAAAGAAATCAAAGTTACATAAAATCATGAGACAATTCATTTATGAATTTTCCTGGAGTTCTTTAACTTTCATGAATGTAGTTCAGATGCTACACTAAAGTGATCAAAGAGAATATGTAATTGAGAATGAAATCACATACACCAGTGTAATATATGCAACATGTTTCATGAACATGAATGCAGTCCACATGCTATATCCGCCGTCAAAGATATTTACAAAAAAAAAATGTACCATATCAAACATAAAAAATATTATGAATATTATGAATTCACAAGTCATTCATGCACGTCTTCAAAAAAGAGAGAAAAACATTTACTTCACCATGATACCACTTCATATAATATTATACTGTTTGTAAAATATATACCATAAAATGGGTGTCATACTGTCAACAGAACAACACAATTAGTACGTCCTTAAAAGCCCATGTCTAGCTACAGCTCAGGCTAGCATATACATGTGCAGGTGACCATTGGTGAAACAGTAAAATTATCCTCAGGGCAGCAATTTAACATCATATGAAAGTTGTTTCGCACGTCGTATAATAGGACAATGTTTAGATTTTTTTTTTTCCAATCCTCGTGTATATATCTTAATAACTTTGTGTTTCGTTGCTTTTAGTTCCAAGGGGACAAGCTTCCTAGATAGTAGAAGTTGCCACCCTCATACAATAAAAAGTCATTCTTTAAACCATAAAGAAATACAATACCCTTAGGGCCTGATTGGGAACTGGAAATCTAAAAGGGAAACTAGGGAACTAGTGGAAACAATGGCTACTTACCTTTCCTGTTCCATATTTGATAATGTAAAGTTAAGAAACTTGTAGGACTCACACCAATGTGGAAACTACTCAACATTCTAGTTTCAATTCAAATAGGTGGAAACTCAGGGAAGCAATTATGACCCATTTATTTTCTTTTTTTTATGTACCTTTGAAATGTTTATTATATTTATTATTACCATGAATCGCCATTAAATACAAGTGTCTACCTTTTAGTTTCTAGCAAAACAAACAGCATTCTTAATAGGAAATTTAGTTTCCTTACGCTTCTTGAAACCAATAGAAACTAAGTTTCTTAGTTTCCAGAAGTTTCCACTAGCCAAAATGACCTAATGGTTCATCTCAATCTCATTTCAGTCAACTCAGAAGCACAATTATCCACGGTTGCATCTCTTTGCATATCTGGTGATAACTAATTCAGAATGTTCTAACTTGAAGTAACTATGCCATATAACATTTCAACTATATCTAGATAGGGTGCCTTTATAAAATTAACCTTCGGAGTGATAGGCTTATATACCAAAGCTTCAAATTATTCTCGTAACTAAATACTGAAAACACAAAAACCCACTTTTTTACTGGTTCCCCAGATTTTGATCTTGGAGAAGTTACCAACAGAAAGGACAAATATCCAATCAGCATACATAGTTTGTAGTAAGGATAATTCTGTTGCTTAAGAAAGAGTAGAATATCTAACGGTTCTCACCGATCCCCCAAAAGGTGACATAGCTATTAGTTACTGGTAACTCAGATAAGTAAACCACATGGTGGATAGAACATAAGCTGTAGTTGACACCATATCTAGAAGTGGAGAAACCATCTTGATTTCAAATAAGTGTTTCCTCGGTAGCTAAAAAAATTATATCATCTAGTAGCATCTTTCACTTTGGAAGTTTTCTATATAATCAGTCAAGTTTGGTTTTCTACCAGAAAATCCTTGCCATGCTTCACAGACATAAATAGTAACCCCTCCTAAAAGTCAAATTTTGGTCTATTTGCCTCCTGTCAATATGACCAATTAAGTCAATATATGGAACAAAAAAAGAGAGTAAAAACAAGGATGGAGGGGGCGGAGGAGAGCTAGAAAGAGGAAGGCCGCAGATAGCCAGAGGTAGGGACGGAGAGGGGGTAGGAGGTTGAGGAGGGAAGGAGACAAAGAAATAGGGGGAGGGGACAACATGCCGGATTCGTAGATAGAATGCCACTAACACATGAAATATGTCGACTATAACGTTTTCTAAATGCCGGACGACATTCGCAGATAACGGTCTATTTGTTAAACCCTACATATCACCCAAATCTAGAACATAACCAACCCAAAAACCCTGACCTCTCTTGATTTGTTCTCCCTGAAACCCTAAAGGCGCCCACCTCCAGCGCCTCTCTCATCCATCTCGAACACTCCTTCACCCCATCCAGCTCCTCCAGCAACCCCTCCACCTTTTTCAAGTTCTCCACCTCCACCACTCCTCCATTAGTGCCTCCATTAGTGCCTAAAGCAGGCATGCCAATTATTTAGGGAATATACAATAAATCAATTATTTTTACACTTACAGAGAATATTTTTACAATTACAGTGTTATTATGGGCTTGTTAGGTTCCCATTTGAACGTCAAACATTCCATTTCAAGGGCCAATGCCATCCGATTGCCCCTCACCCCACCCCAGTGTTTTGTGTTTTCCGTTTGCGCTATTTTTGTATGGCAAAATCGAGATATGCTGGGAGCCAAACGAGTTCCTTTTGCCATTTGACCCAAATGTCGGCGGAAAAGACAAATGCTCCATTTCAAATAGGAACCACATTAGCTCTATGTTAAGTAAATATATCTTGTTAGTTTCAGGACATTGACCATGTATAATGTAAATATTTATTCTTTAAGTAGCCTGGTGTGGATGTAGACGTTTTAATTTACCCCGACATGTCCTCATTATTTCAAGACTAACTCCAACATGAACTCAATATTGACATTTAATACCTCAGCTGTACCCCCTCACAATTTGTCAATAAGGACAAATTCTAAGAGCCGGGTAGGCGTTTCAAAAGAATTCTTTTTTTCCCTTTAGTCAGAAGGGAACTTTAGCTACTCTTTTACTTGAATGGTCAAGTTGATGTTAAGGGGGCAAATGGATGAAAACTAAACAATAGGGGGCATGAAAGGTGAGGGACATACTGTAATTTACTCTTTTTCTAACAAAGTGTCAGATAGGTGGATATCCTAGACAAAACAACACTTTTATCAGGCAAAGAGCTACATCATCAGCAAACCATGGTAGTCAAAGGAACGTCTCGGGCGTGCCTAAGGCGCGCCTCGCACCTCACTAGGCGAGGCTCCTTTCTTCGAGAAAGGTGCGCCTTTCCGCAAGGCGCAACCAAGAAAAGGCACGCCTAGGCGCGGCTTATGTATTTTTTTACAAAAAAACTTTGAGGCGGAGAGATAACCCTTACCACATATTAGTGGAAGGGAGGTAACTTTTTTCCACGGTTACCAAAATTTGCTACAGATGAACTTGAAAAACTAAAATTTACTAAAAGTGTGATAAGAGAGAATGCAAATTTTTGTTAGTTCTGTTGAGTGCTATTATTGTTCTGCTGGTTTACTTGGTTATGTGTTAACATATTTTTGTTGATTTTAATATGTTATTTAGTTTTATTTCTTACATTACGAATTTAGTTATTTATTTATGTATTTTTTTTATTTTGTGCCTCACTTCGCTCGGGCGGGCGCCTTAAGTGTGCCTTGCACCCCAGGCAATATGGACCCTTTGCGCCTCGAGTGCGCATTGCGCCTTTGATTACCTTAAATCAAAAATACCAAAATTTTAATTTTGAAGATAGAAGGAAAACAAATTAAATTGAATTAATAAATCCCAAGAAAGTCACAGAAAAGCATGTTATAATTGATAAAAAAAAATCAATGATATTCCACAGATGTATTCCTGTTTGGAGAAGAATCAACGGAATAGCTAATAGCATAAAAACTGATCCAAGTGAAGTATATATGAAAAACTGCATATAAAATTGCACTTTATGATAAGAACAATAAAGTTACTGTTAGAGTTATTTTATTTTGTTATTTATCATATGAGGGTATAATAGTAATTGTGGGTGTATTGCATATCAATATAAATAGACATGGGATGCAACCTAGGGTTTAAGGCCCTTGCAATCTCCTTTCTCATATTCTCTCTTCTCCTACTTTTTTTTCCTTCTCTTCTCCATCTCCAAACTTCACTTGGTATCAGAGCAAGTATTTGAAAGTACTGTACATCTCATCCACGACAGGGCCGATCGACATGTGATTCAGCTGTTTTTCATCTACTTTTCATGATTCGCTGTTCGCCGTTCGTTGTTCGTCGTCGTTCGTGGTTTGTTTATGAGATCTAGGGTTTCTATAGATCTTCGTTGGTTATTCGTCGTCGGTTGAGATTCGTTGTAAGATCTAGGGTTTCAAAGACCTCGTCTTTCTGTTGCATCTGCAAGTATGGTGGGGACCAAATCTTCTAGCGAGGTTAATAGTGGTGGTGGTAGCGGAGATGGTTCTCCTTTTACTATTATTCATAATGATGAATTGGGAAAGTCGATTACAGCGGTGAAACTCAATGGTGCGAACTACCTTGCCTGGTCCAAATCTATCAAAGTTGTGTTAAGGGCGAAGAAGTTGAAGTTTTTGACGGAAGAACCCCCGCCTGAAACTTTCGCTGAGTATGAAGATTGGATGAGTGCAGATGCATACGTTATTTCGTGGTTGTGGCATAGTATAGAACCACATATCGCTGCTAATGTTCAGTGATGTGAATCAAGCAAACAGATTTGGGCATCTCTGGAAGAATCATATTCGCAGAAGCGAAACGTTGTCCGTATCTATGAGTTGTACGAGTTGTACGAGTTATTGTAACAATATCATCTTGTTACTACTGATTTGAAAGAAGCTCGGAGACAGAAGGAAGAGTTTCATGTTTCACTTATCCTAGTCGGCTTGGATCCTGCGCTCGAACCTTATAAAGCTCAAATCCTTGCTGGAGAGCAGTTACCTACGGTGAGAGATACTCTCTCCCGTCTTAATCGTTCCTTTCTGGGACAGTTCTGTGGTGCCGAGTAGTGACTCTTCTGCCCTAGTTTCTAGTGTTATTGGTCGTGGTGGTGGACGTGGTAGTGGACGTAGCGGTAGAGATGGTGGTCGTAGTTTTGGTCGAGGAGGAGGCTGTGGTGGTAGAGACAATGGTCGTGGTGGTGGCCGCGGTGGTGGTGGCGGTGGCCGTAGTCAACCACGAAAGTGTAACTATTGTGGAATGCTCGGTCATGTAAAAGACTATTGTTGGGACAAGTGGGACAAACCAGAATGTGCACATCAAGTGCATGATAAAAATATGCAGTCCCAGGTCACCACTTCTGCTCCCAGAGATGATACTTCGGATTACAATCAGACTTCAACGTCTGATACCTCATCTCCATTTGAACAGATCCTCCAAAAGTTGAACGCGCTTGCTAGTACCACCTCCCAACCTGCTGCAACCATGGCACATATAGGTAATCCTGCTTTTGTGGCAACCCGGTCACCATCCACCTCTTGGATCGTCGACTCAGGAGCAAGCTCTCACATGTCTGGTATAACATCTCTCTTTCATAATCGTAGTTCCACATTGGGAGGCTATCTCTCACAGTCAAAAGTTTATGCATGCCCCTCGGCAACCACATTGGGAGACTCTCGCATTATTCGATACTTGAAGGGTGCACCTGGAAAGGGTTTGTTGTACAAACTTTTCCAGTTGCTTACGGTGATTGGGTTCAGTGATGCTGATTAGGCAGGCAGTCGCAGTGATATAAGGTCTACTTCTGGCTATTGTACGTTTGTGGGTGGCAATCTTGTAACGTGGCGTAGTAAGAAGCAGAATATTGTGGCTCGTTCTAGTGCAGAGGCCGAGTATCGTGCGATAGCTCATACAGCTTCTGAGATGTTGTGGGTGCAATCTCTTCTTCATGAAATAGGGATTATGATTCCTATTCCGATGGAGATGTATTGTGATAATCAGTCGGCAATGTTTATCGCAAGTAATCCGATGTTTCATGAGCGCACGAAGCATATCGAGATGGATTGTCATTTTGTTCGTGATTTGTTGCTGAAGAAACAGATTGTCACTCCTTATGTTCGGTCAGAGGATCATTTAGGTGATATCCTCACCAAACCACTTGCTCGTGGTCCATTTTCTGATTTCTGTAGCAAGTCGGGCATATCTGATCTATATGCTCCTGCTTGAGGGAGGGTGTTAGAGTTATTTTATTTTGTTATTTATCATATGAGGGTATAATAGTAATTGTGGGTGTATTGCATATCAATATAAATAGGCATGAGATGCAACCTAGGGTTTAAGGCCCTTGCAATCTCCTTTCTCATATTCTCTCTTCTCCTACTTTTTTTCCTTCTCTTCTCCATTTCCAAACTTCACTGTTACACTTACCCATTAATTACATATAATAATAAAGGAAAGAACTCATGGTGGCAGTAAATGAATGAGAAAGGAAAATAAAAATTGCTTGTAAGTGTAAACTGCCAGGAACCAGAAAATAAAGAGACAAGTAGAAGACAAAGATCAAAAAGCACCGGGAAAGAAGGGAACGGAAAAGAAGACCAACTTGGATAAAATGTTTACTTTTAGTCCTGTTGAGCTTATCTTCTCAGCCAGTTGATCAACAGCCACATTGCTTGGAGCACACACCAAAACCTGTAAGTAATTCATATGTTTGAGTATGGCAAGCATGACTGTCTTCAAAATGGTTCATAATCATTCCAAGTAAAAGAACCTTTACCTGCCCCTGACCTTGTTTAGCCATATGATATACAATTGCTGCAGAAGTAACAGTTTTTCCAGTACCAGGAGGGCCTTGTATTAAACTAATTGGTTTCTGAAGAACATTTTTAACTGCAAAAACCTGCACATAAGAAAAAAAAAAACTAAAGAACAGAGCAGGAATTATAACCAAAAAGCTTTCATGCTTGCGAGGTATATAATTAAAATTTTGAAACTCTTGAGTAAAGATGTGGACTACTAATGAGCTCTAAGGAAGCACACTCCAAAATTAGTGTTGTGTCCGTGCGTAACGCAGCACGCACGGACAAGTATACACCAAAAAATTATGACACACCAAAATTGATATCTTGCTCGAATTGTGTGGGTGCCCTATTAGTGCTCGTGAAACACTACCTAAGTTCTTACTAAAGAATATTCATGTAAACATGATGAAGAGAAACACGCAAAAATAGGAACAAGACGCAAACAAAGTTCTTGGCAATTTCACGCAATATTTTTAATAAACGAAAACAAATCAGAATCTAAAGGAGAGAGTGAGTTAAATGAGTAAAGAAAATTGAGGCAGAATCTTAGTTAAGGTTGTATTTGGTTTGAAAGAAGAAGACAGGGAAAGAAAAAGGAAAGCGGAAATGTATTGCCATGTTAGTTAATAAGGAAAGTGAAAAAAGAAAGTGGAAGAAAATGAGAGAATCCTAACAAATATGGATTTTTCCTAATTTTCCCTTCTAAATAGGTGTGATTGAAGTTTCATTTTCTTCTCAACATAACAACCCAAAAGCTTTTCTCTCTCTTTCTTTTCCTTTCTTTTCTCTTTCCCTTAATTTTCTTTTCCTTTCATCCTCTTTCTCTCAAACACAGCTAAGGGACTCAATAGACAAGTCTCTTGAGTTAGGAAAACATACGTTCCACACGAGTACAATACAAGCATTTAAATCTATCTAGATCACCTTTAAGATGATGTTATTATAAAAGACGTAAACCAACCGAGTATCCTAATATAAAAATACTTATATGTATAAACAGATAACTTCCAGACCGTAGCTATGATAGCATTTACACATGAATAATAGACTACTATTACATTAAATGTGAATGACAATGTGGATTTTGTTTCTTTTTGCTAAGTTCAAATTGAATGCTCTAGATCGTTTACTATAAATCCATCAATTTTCCAGATGAAATTTACAACTACATGTGGTAAGAGAATATTGAGCAAGCGGTCTCTTTCAATCAGGAATATTAATACTATATTTCAGAAATTACTCTTAATACACTTAAACTATGAGTCTATGATGAATCTCAGTGTTAACTGTTTAGTTTTAGTTGCTTGTCTTGAGTCTTTTTTTTTTTGCTGGGCTTGAGTCATAAAAAGTCGGATTTTACCCCAAAAATGTCCTAAAGCAGAAAAAAGTAAGATAATTTTACCTGGGATATATTTAGCTCTGGAAGGCCTGGGGCACCAAACCGACGAGGTAGTGTATTGCGGACCATTTGGAGTTCAACTTCATGACCCAATAGGTGATGGTAAATATATCTATGAACAAGGAAGAAAGAAACCTACATAATCAATTCCATAGTAGCAATCAAGCTATAATACCAATGAAAAAACACAAATTTTTTTGCATAATTATTCAATTGATAAAAAAGAGAGCATGTAGGCAACAACTAAATGGGCCCATGAAATATTCTTTCAGATTGGTCGCTAAGGCATTTGCTTTAGTAGGCACACATGTGCACTCCACTTTTCATTCTATAAGACAACAAATGATATAAATCTAATATTTCACTTAGGACATATTGTTAGGTATAAGGAAATATGATGACTGAAGAATCAAAGAGAAAGCTCACCCGCTAACACTCGTTTCATCCACTGCAAAAGTTTTCATTGCTCCTTGCATTCGATCAAAGCTAGTACTCTTCCAAACAAAATCAACATTGAATCCGTGGTTGACATCAATTGGAACTCCCTGATGATGAGGAATAAACAGTGAGCACGCAACATTTCCGGGACAGCTAAACTAATTAACTCATGTTCTTATTACTAAGGACCCACCTGACTTGCACGGAGTTCAAGTGCAACTTCCTCCTGAGCAGTTAGCTTAATCTAAATACAAAATTAACACAAAAGAACTCACATCATTAAAAGTCATGTCATGTATTGTAATTACTCAAAAAAACAGTTTTGACTCCAGCATCCCTATAAATTTGGGGAAAAGGAGCCATTATATGTTGGTAGATCTGTTTATAAATTTATTATGTGTGTAACAAGCATACCACATGTCCCACTGACTGCCATGCAGGATGAGCAGCATCTCCCGAATAACGCAAACGCAACTCATCTCCAGGAACAAGCCTTAGTTCATTATCTTCCTGCAAAAGATCATATACTCCGTTATATGCAAGTCTCAAATGCAAGGATGCTCTATACTAACAAAGAAGTTTAACTAGATAAATTTGATAATAGGGTTGAAACATAAGCAACCTTGGGAAAGACAAAATATGCTACACGCTTCTTGTTAAGCCCAATATCCCATCGTATTGTCAGATTATCTTTACTCTGCGACTCCTTCATCATCTGCATTATAAATCCAATAGTAAAAAAAAATCAGTAAATTAATTGTTGTACTAAGATACTCGACACATTAATCATCATCAAAATATGTTGAGAGTATCTCAAAATTTACAACACTAACATGCATACCTTATCATAATCAGCTTCAAGCTTGATGAGCGGTGCAAATACATTTTGATACTGTCACATGAAAAAAGAAAAGAAAAACATAAAACCTTCATCATACACTTTGAGAAACCACAAGATGCTAAAACGACAGCTGTCGGCAAATCTTCCATTGTATATTACACAGAATGGCATGCATCTGTTAGATACAGAACCTGATAAGCATCTTCGTACTTCAAGGCTACAGGCTGAGGCTCATCATCAATTCCAGGCTTCTCAAGGTCCTCTAGTGATGCATCAGGGTTTGTTTTCCAGAGCTCTTCCACTTTGTTGATTTGTTGGGCACTAATTTGGCGGGCTCGCAGTTGCTCCTGTTCAGAAGGGATCTGAGAAAGGGAAGGGAAATAGAACATATTAATATGGTGTAAGAGGTGTCAACAAGAGGGAAAAAAAATCCAGATAAACATGAGAAAACCTTGACAAGCCACTGAAGGAAGCATCTATCATCAATTAAGGGACACCATTGGCTGAGATCCCAATTCATGTCTTTCAGAGCATTGACATTCAGACAAGGCTCTCTACACAGTAGAACAACTACACTCTCTGTTTTTGCAGAGATAAAGCCCAGAAGGAAAACATTCCTGCAACCACAATTATAGCACTCGAGTATAGTTTCGCCTAATGGGCTATCTTTGTGAAGACAAACTTCCTTGTGTTTTGCTCGTACCTGGAGAGGGATTGTTATCTTGTCAATATACATAATAACGATCATCTGGGAAAGATGTCACATACACGAGACTGGCAATTGAACGATCAATACAAATGCAACCAGCAGTCCAGCAGACATCAACTTCGCCAGCAAAGCTTTATATATTAACTGTTGATTGCTTACACAAGTTCTTTTGAGAGTAAAATAGTATAGGTATTATGTATTAAGATCTAGGAAGAAAACAATCCAACAATCTGTGTGATCGTGTCTCTATTGCATTGAACCGGAAATGCATGTTTCAGAAACACAAACTCCAAACTACAGTTAGCCACTAAAATTGGTGTCATGTCTATAGACATGTCTGTTTATGTATCGTTGTATGCATGTCCATAAAACATTACTTAGGAGGTTCTCTTAGAAAGAAAGTCCAAACCAGATATTAAATTGCTTAAATATAACATCAGATACAATAACAGCAGTAACTCCTTCCAAGAGTTCACTCTAATCTTAGAACATTGCAATAATGTAATATTCTACAGACTACAGCTACCCTTATTACTTACTAATTTAATTATAATCCTCCATTTACTCAATATAATTGCACAAAAAGCTCAAATATCATAATTCTTACAAGGTATTCATACTCTCCAGAATTTGAATAGAATATGCTAAAATAGCACTTGGCCAAAATAGCTAAGGCGTACTGTAGAATATAACCGACTAGCTGATATTCCTGGTTTCACAAATCAGCAAAATCAGTTATCTAAATAACCAAAAGGTAAATGATGATAACAAGCCAAAAAGGGATGGGGCTCAATCAATTATGCAAATATCATTATGGATAGGGCTGCAAATGAGCCAAGCCGTTTGCGAGCTTCGGCTCGATAAAAGCTCGTTTGAGCTCGGTTCTTTTAGTAAACAAGCTGAGCTCAAGCTTCATTTTCGAGCTCGTTTAATAAACGAGTCAAGCTCAAGCTTACAAGTACTTGGCTCGTTTGAGCTCGCGAGCTAGCTCGTTTATGAGCTTGCGAGCTAGCGCATTTAAAAGCTCGTTTAGGAGCTCGTTACTGATAGTCTACCAATTTGTTTTGTTATTTAAATTTTAATTTGTTCTTTGTTGAATTCTAATTTTATGTATGTTTGTTAACAATATGGATGTGTGCATGAAATATTTATATGTCCTTAATAATTAATATTAAGGAACTTTTTTAATTGAATTTTTATAAATAAATTGTTTATATTACATGTACTTGAATTCAAGCCTAACTAGCTTGAAATCGAGCCCGTTAAGCTTGAAATCAAGCTTATCAAGCTTAATCAAGCTTGCTTATCAAACCAAGCTCGAGCTCAAACCAAGCCAAGCTCAAGCTTAATATAAACAAGCTCGAGCCAAGCTCAAGCTCTAAAATAAAAAAAACTTATCAAGCTCGAGCTCGATTAATTCTAATCAAGCCAAGCTCAAGCTTATAAAAGCTTGACTCGGCTTGGCTCATTTACAGCCCTAATTCTGGTATATTTGTTCAACCAACAGCGAGACAAACAAACTTGTACAGGGTGCACATTAGAGGTTCATAGTCTGCCCACTTCAAACTAGACCATAGAAAGTAAAAAAAAACTGTCTGAAGCCCATTCGACAGGATATTCTCTAGCAAGTTAAAAGATTTCTCAGCCACCTCCCCTGATACACAAAGCAGCATATACCCTGTCGTGCAAGTTTGAGGTAACTGGAAAAACGCAATTTCTTCAAATTCTACGCTTCATAAAGAAACACATTAGAACATCATTCCATTTGCATTATTAATGCGTGTTGTCAAGTGGTGACTATTACAAGAATGTAACTCCCAAAAAAAAGGAAATCTAAGGAACCATCTACTCCAAAGAATGCTCACATAATACCTTGAGTACTAGACCATAATTAAACAAAAACCAAGAAAGAGAACGAAGGAATATGTTTTGAGAGGGGGTAGACCGAATCAGCCACAATTCTCTCTCTTCATAAAATTGTCGCTTACAACGGAATCTAGTTCTAAAAATAGAGTCATCTTTGCTAAAAAGTGCAATCATCATCGTTATACAGGCTATTACCATTAGAATGGGGTCAAGTATATAGCAAAGAAGCTCCATAGAGAACTGATGAAGTTTTAAAGAATAGTTGTCAACCTAACGTTAATCATCTATATCATTGCCATAACAAAGGTAGACAAATTATAAGACATGATTTAACTCATCTGTTAACAGAACATTCACCAACATCATCTAAAATTAGACAGTTCCCTTTGGAACCTTTTATGTGTTCCCTTGTTCTATTAAGTATCTCCATCTGAACATAATCACCTACATTTCTTATATGTCCCTTAAACATCAATATTCAAAATCTTGCCATACTTGTTGTGGGATAGCTGCAGCCCGCGGTGAGGTTTAGTGTGGCCAAGCCATAGCGAGGTTAGTGTGGCCAAGCAGCTCCATATAGGTCAAGATTGCGAACCATATATACTAGAAAGGCACAGTGTTTTCGCACCAAGTTTCTCAATAAAGGCATATGTAAACCTGTAATTGATGATATATTTCGAAGTTGCAACAACATTTTGGATTGCTCCTCAAGCACCTCTAGTTCAAGTGTCTAAGGTGGGAGTCCCCCCCCCCCCCCCCCCCCCAAGTGGTTGTGTGGGTTCAAGACTTGGGAGAAGCAATTTAATTTCAAGTGGAGGAAAATAATTTGGATCAGACGGTGGTGTGGGCCGGGTGTGGGCCAGACGGACAGGCAGAAGCAGGGTCAGCAGGACAAGCAGCACAGGCTAGCAGCACGGAGCAAATCGGTGTGCCAGGTGGAGCAAAGGTAGTCGAAGGCGCAAGGCGCACTCGAGGCGCAAAGGGTTCAAATCGCCCGAGGCGCAAGGCACACTTAAGGCGCGCGCCCGAGCGACGCGAGGCACAAAAATTATATATATATATATATATATATATATATATATATATATATATTCACATCAGATTTCTACATTGATAAACATGTGTGCTTCAAATTTCCCCATGTCTAGGTTGCAATAACTTTGAATTGAGTGAGAGAGAAAACAGTAAAAAAAAGTATATCAGTTCAAAAAACAGTCTAAAAACAGTACAACAGTTAAAAAAACAATCTAAACATGTTATTTTTTTTCACAAGATTTTCAAGGCGTGCCTAGACGCGCCTTAGCTATTCCAAGGCGCTCGAAAAAGGCGCACCTAGGCGCGCCTAAAGAATTGCGCCTCGCCTAGAGTGCCCTGAGGCGCTACCCCTGCGCCTAGGAGCAAGGCGCGCCTTTGACTACACTGGGTGGAGCATGCCAATAGGCCGGACGGAGCAAGGCTACGTTGCAGATGGCGAAGGAGGAGGCCAGTGTGGGCCATGTGCGGGCCTTCAAATCGGGTGCAGACCTTCGGGTCAGGGAGTGGGATCTACGGGCCAGGTTGTAGCCTTCGAACTGAGTTGATACGCCTTTCGGGGTTGAGTTGAACGAGTTGTAAGCCCTTCGGGACCTGAATTGAGACCATTCAGCACCAAAATTGTAACACTAATTACCTCTTTCAATATATATATATATATATATATATATATATATATATATCACACTGAGGTGCTCCCTATTGGTTGTTGGAATTACACGAGCCAAACCGGACCTCGATTCAGAAAGATGAAGGGATAGACGTGACTAATTCTTGGGACAAAAAACAAATCGACATCTCGACCTGATAGAGTCATTTCCATTTTTCGTCAGAAAAGAACGATGAAGTCCTATTACACACAAAAAAAGTGTAGAGGAGAAGTAGCTTTCCTAACAATTGCCTTTACTTATATATATACACACACACAAAATAGAACACTAAAAATATCTATTTTTTTATAAAGGGGGAACGAATACTAAATGGCTAGGAGAGTAGGAGGGGGATTGAAATCTAGGGAGCATTTTGGAGCTTAAGGATTGTCTTGTGAAGACAGAGTATCACTTGTGCTCACCAGCGGAGAGAGAAGGAAGCAAGTGGGTCATGTGGCCCCACTAAAAAAAACTAATATTATATATATATATATATATATATATATATATATATATATATATATAAGTAGATCCATGCAGAAACAGCACATCAACTTATTTATTGGTTGTCTTTCTCTCTCGCAACTCTCCCCTCCTCTCTCTCTTCCGCCGTTCCTAGTGCCTCTCTTCCGCACGCCTCTCCATCTCTCCAGAGGCTCTCTCCCCCTCTCCAGCGCCTCTTCCGGCGGCTCCCTCTCCAACGGCTCCCTCTCCAACGACTCTCTTCCTCACGCCTCCCCTCTCCCCAGCGGCTCCGCACCTCTCTCTCTCTCCTCTCTCTCTCTCTCTTGCGTTTCTCTCTCCCTCAATTTCAGGTATAACACACCTCTAAATATATTTAATTTTTGCCCTAATTTTCTATAAATGATTCATATCCTAATTGATTCATGTTTTAATTGATTTTGTCATTATTTGTTCTTAGATGTCTATACTTAATTTTGTCCTAATTACTATTTGAATGAAATATTTCTCAATCTTAGAGTAACAAGATATTTAATCAATATAAAATTGATCAAAAACTATTGCTCTTGTTGTTGTTGCTTTGTTATGTGACCGGGCCTTTAATAGATTTTGTCCTATTGTTAAAATTTATTGAGTTTATTTCACTCTGTGTTGAAACAGAATGGAAACATATTTTCTAAAAAGATCGAAAGCTCAAGAGGCTTCTTCTGAACCCAATGTTTAATCTTTTAATAATTCAAGATCTCATTATGTGCAACAAGTTCAAGTACAACAAGTTCAAGCACAACGTCACACAATTAATTTAGATGAGCTTCCATCAGATCATGCTTTTAGAAAACGTATTTATGAGTACCGTGATCCTAAAGTGATAGAGATGGTTCGACGAGCATACCTTCAAAGGGGGCCATGTCAACCTAAAAATCACGAATTTTCTCATAGAACCTTTTCAGGTATTAAAAGAAGATTCAATCCTCTACGGTTTACTGAAAAAAGAGGTGGTTAGAGTACAATATAAAAAATGATGTTGAATTTTGGGAATTACAAATGAGTTGTCCCAAGCATTACAGAAAAAAAAATATTGTCAATGCCATGTCTAAAGTTAAAGCGGCCAAGCGACTACTGTAAAACCCCTAATTTTTGAAAACCGTATTTTTCTATTTTATTATTTATTTAAAATTATTTATGGTAGTTATGAGCTAAATAGAGAAAATAGATTTTTATAAAATTTTATTTGAGATGTTTATGCATCTAGAGGATTTATGGAGCCATTATAAATTTTTTCTAATTTATTCCATGTAGGAAACCTGGGACAGTTACTGGCTTAACCGTATGCACCAATATAATTTTAGAATTTTCTATAAAGATATATAGAATTCCTATTGGATCAAACCCAAACCGCAACTCTTAAACCCACTACACGCTTGCACCCAAAACCCGCGTAGAAAATATCAACAGTAGCAGTAGCAAACCAATTTTGTTATTTCCTTCTCCGCGCGTAAAGCTATTCCGCGCGTAAACTCTCTCCACCGCTTCTTACTTTATCTGCGCGTAAAGAACCCCACCCGTCTAATTCCTTTCTCTACGCGCAAAAACAAACCCAAGCATAAACTTCACCACCGCCTAAAATTCCGCTCCGCACGTAAAGCAAGTCTCCACTGCCCCGCGTGTAAAACAGAACTCCACCGCTTAATTCTCTCCTCCGCACGTGTGGGGAAAAATATCAGCAGCACATTCCACCGCCTCTTTACCTAATATTACTAAAAACCCCTCAACCGAAACCTAAACCAATGAAGAGAAAACAGCAGCGGCAGTAGTTTCTTAACCATTAAGTAAAACCCCACCGCCTATTGTTCTCTATATATATGTTATTACAACTCTCAAACCATAATCCCACTTCTTATTTCAAACACATATATTGGACGCTTGCACTCTACAGAACTTTTGCTCGGCAAGTATACCTTGCCATTGTGCTAATATTTACATTCCATATGTTGGCTGCATAGAGTTTATTTCTGCTTATCCAGTTCCTCTATTTCTAAATAAATGGTGCGTCCAAGGAAGCTTGGGTGCAACGACGATGTCGTCGTTTTATGTTTATTTATGCAGATTATTGGACCTACTTTATGAGACCACCCCATTACTATGAGGCATGTTATGTTTCATTGGCCATGACACTATTCTTACACGAGTATGAGTCACATGTAGGACACGAACTTGCGTATTCGGCTGACCACTGGTACGTATAGGTCGTGCGACGGATAAGGATAACTGTTGATAGAAATTTTGTATGCTAGTAGACCTGGCAGTTATGTAGAGGTTTTACCGTGCCATGGATATGGCATGCTTAGAGCATTAAGCGGGGAGGACTACTAGTAAGCGTATGGAACACCCCACTTCCTTTACTACTGATGCCACACTCGACGGAGTGATATGGACGATATATTTACCACTGATGCCACACTCTTCGGGGTGATACGGACGTTATATACTATATAGATTCCCCGTTCTTCAGAGCGGTAGGACGTTATTACATACATTGGGCCCTTGTATTGGGGGACATATGTGGCATATACTAGCCAGTTGTCACGATTGGTGAATTACGTCAACATATGTCTAGCCTACACTTTCCATACGCTCAAAGTTGTCCTCAAGTTGCATTTCACTTAGACGGTTAGGCGACCAATTGGATGTTTATATTTCAGTACTTTATTGGCATGTTTATATGTATCTTGTTACGTTCCTCTGAGGACCTGGTCCCTTTCCAGATATGGACGAGCAAGAGTATCTGCAGGAGTACGGTCCTGGACTGGATGCTACTTACTAGGCTGAGGAGGTCTTACCTTCGGAGTATCTGATTTTATTGTCGCTGTTTAGAGATCTTCGTTGCTACTTCAGTATAGTCGTTTTGTAGCGGATTTGTCTCCACCCGACTATCAGACTTGATACTCATCCTGATATTCAGTTATTATTCAGCTCTTTATTCCTACTGATTATTTGTGCTGTGGATGAGATATAGATTCTGTGTGACTTGTTGTGACAGTATATTACCACTGGTGGATTGGATATTCATGAACAGCGTACGTGTGTATATGGTTTCCATATATTGGAGTTCGTATACATACGGCTGGGCATGTTACGTATTCCTAGTCCTACGTATTTTGGGACTGGGGCGTGACATGTTTTTAGTGGTGGCCCATGCAGGTCCACGAATATATTGTCTTGGTTACGTAACTGTACCAAACAAGCCTGCGCATAGGAATAGAGTATAAGGATCTCATCCACATTTGACTAAAACCTCATTCTTCCGTTCAACTATCCTAGGTTTGGATAAGCCATGTTTTACGCCAGACCCTTTACGCCGTGACAAGGGACATCTATTATAGAGATCAACCAAATGACTGCCTAGTTGGCGTAAGAGCCAAATGACCAGCTTGTTGGCATAAAAGCCAAACTATGCAGAAGATTGCCTACTTTACGCTGCAGTAATGACAACTGCAACCTACGTTCCTTAGTCTTTCCTAATCCTGCGTATAACACATCATGCAACCCACGTCATAGGTAACTGCCCCTGCGTAAACTTGATGATTCCTGAATAATAGATCACCAGCGTAGAGTAGCTTGATTAGGCGTAAAATGTAAGGATGGTGAGATGAGCGTATTTAGCACAACTTTAGCTTTCCCCAGCCATGACCAAATCTCGTGCATTAAATGCAGAGATATGGCACGAATCGGATTTTTTGAGGAACGTATCGAGAGAGAATTTGATTTGGTTAGACAATCCCTCGAGCCCTGTGCAGAATCTTTTTGATGTGGCATCTGATTTTGTTTTATCTTGAGCGTAAAAACTCATTTCTGTAGGAAGCGTATTTAGAAGACTCCATTTCCTTCCTTTTGGATGCGTAAAAACCGACTTGCACCCAATATGTCACTAAACGACAACCTGGGTCTCTGTGCAAAATCATCGTCACAACCGTCCTCTCGATCATCGTGCAGTACTTTTGTCAGATGTCAGGTTCACTGATTGTCTGACAAATTCATCCGGAGAAATACAAAGAGTTTCTCGTACAACTTTACACTGCAAAACGTATTTCAGACCTTATGTAGGAGACTTTTTACGCAGACCTTACACAGGAAACCTTTACGTAGACTTTACGCAGACTTTGCGCAGCAATCTTTTACGTGCAGATTTTACGCAGACTTTACGCCAGACGGCTTGAAACTCTGTTTTTACGTAGACTACCTTGACTCTTTACTTTACGCAGACATTTCTAAGCCATGTTTTACGCCGGCAGTTTTGAATATCTGCTTTACGCGGACAATTCTAAAACTCTACTTTACGCCAAACTTTCTTGAATCTCTATCTTTCGCTGACTACTTTGAAGCTCTGTTTTACGCAGAAGGACTTCATGTATGTTGGGAGTTTTTACACAGGCAATTCCCCAGCATATTTCATGCCTCTACATTCTATCTAATACTTGCATCATGTTTAATTCATGTACTTCTTCTAAACGTAGTATACATCACCTGCAGAGAGATGGATATGCAGAAGGGATGTACTGTCACCAATGGTGACACAACTCCTGGAGTCACTGGTCAGACTCAAGGAGGAATCTCAGCAATTTCTAGATTTCCGGGATCAGATGGACAGATTCACAGTCCAGTTCCATCTGATCTTCCCGTTCCACCTAATGGAAACCTTCCAGTCTCATCAACATCACAAGATGGTCAGGCGCAACTATTCCAATTCTTCCAGATGATGATGCAGGAACAGAAGCAGCAGGCAGCCGAGCAAAGGCAAGAAATTCTGGCAGCAATTGGGAGAATGGCTGCACAGGCTGCTGTACCAGCTCAAGCACTAGCTCCAGTACCTCGAGCTAGAGTTGGTTTAGTAAAAGACTTTGTACAGATGGGTCCAAGGCCGTACAAAGGCATTGAGAGCCCAGAAGAAATTACCAACTGGATCACTCACACTCGAAAATTATTAGAGACATCGCAGCTACCTACAGACCTATGGATGACGGGTGTAAGGACACATCCAGGACCAATAAGAACACAGCAAGAAGGACCTATCAAACGTCCTTTAGCTCAGCACCGAGCAGGACCATACCAGATCCCAGGGAAGTCCCACTGCAATTATTGTGGGAGACGTGGGCACATTTTGAGAACCTGTCGACTTCGCTTAGAACAATGTATGAAATGTGGTTCCGGACAGCATATGAGGAAAGACTGTCCTATGCAATACACAGTGACACTTTCACCGCCAGCACAGGAGTTAGCACTTCCAGCACCAAAGCCAGCTCAGTAAATGTGAGTTCTTCTTGTACAAAGTCTCATTTCTTAGACATGTTGTTACAAAAGATGGTATTTCTGTTAATCCAGAAAAGATCTCGGCAGTCGAGACATGGCCTGTTCCTAAATCAGCAGCAGAGGTGAGAAGTTTCCTCAGACTTGCGGGATATTACCGACGGTTCGTAGAAAACTTCTCAAGGATAGCAACCACCTTTCCTCAAGAAACCATGACATTATCTAGAGTCCTTTTCTCTTTATGACTTATTCCTCTAAACCCTTAGCACTCGCTAGTTGTGCAACAACTAATTATATTCTTCTATTCTTCATCTTTCAACTCGTACCACCTGACACTTCTGATTGTAGATCGAGTGATTTTATTCTATGTTAGGATATATAGTTTGCTAAGGTTATAGTTGTAATCTTGCATTTTAAATTTTGTGCTTAGCAGTTAGAACCTGATAGTTGAGTTGTTCATTTAGACTATGATCATTATCCTTAGTCGTAGATCCCGTAATTTGTATCCATAACTCGATACAAGTTATATTCTATTTCACTAGAAAACCAGTAACCCTTTTATTCTTACGGTTGACACATTTATTCTATAAGCACTATGATTAAGACTTAAGATGATCGTTACCTATATAATGCAATAGGAGACCTTAATGAGTACCAAGATCTTTTCTCAACAAAGAGTTCTATCTTATTTACAAGGACCAGGTTATTCTGAAAAATCCCCTTAAGACAATTACAGTATTAGTTTAGTGTTATAAGTTGGGTAGTATCACATAGTCCTCTTGACTCCTTAATAAAGAATAGTTGAATGACATTAACTGTACGCTAGCATAAGAAGATAATATTTGTCCAGACTCAAAGTTTTAGAAGCCCATACCCTATTTTGGTCAACTAACAACTTAGACAAGGAATTAGTATGACAACTGTAAGAGACTGTAGAGTCTTACCTCTTTGTGACTTGAATTATTTTGTAACTTCTCTCATCATAATCTAGTGCATTCCTATTTTCCTAAACTACCTTGACTTATGCTACTGTTACAGCCTAGTTTTGCAAGCTTAATCTTTTATCAAGCTTGTTCATGACATGTGTGTTATTGGGGTCTGATCAACCACACTAATATAAATTGTCTAATCAGAATCAGTGTATTATGGTCTAGCTAGACATAATGCGCTTGGTTCGCCCTTTGCAATACTACTCTACGTGGATTGAGATACATAGTTGACTAGTGAAAGAATACACTTGTCCCTAGACATGTCTGGCATTTCGCATCGGTTACATAACTATACTGATACGAGCATGTTAATAGGAATTACCAAAATATGATTTCGGTCCTGACGATTCCCAATTGAATTCTTTAAAAAACTCCTTGAACCTCATACTTATATTCTATGACCTTCACCTGGAATTCTTTATTATTGCTCTCCGTCTTTCCTTACTTCGGAATGACGAAACCTTGTGTTGATATAAGTTCAATGTACAGATAGTACTAGATATACCCCATAGGCCAAACCACATTAATTGATGATTACTTTCCGAAATTTAGGATATATCATAAGGGATATGTTTTGTGTAAACTTTGAGGATTGAATAACATGATTAAATAATTTGAGGAATAGTTTTCTTAAATGTATAGCCTTAAGTGATAGATGGATAAATTCTAAGATGGGTAAAAATTGCATTATTAAAACTTGAGGTGAATTCCTTTATATTATGATCAAGAGAGATTAGGTAGAGAGACCCTACCCTATTTTAATTTCGAGGACAAAATTTTTATAAGTTGGGTAGAATGTAAAACCCCTAATTTTTGAAAACCGTATTTTTCTATTTTATTATTTATTTAAAATTATTTATGGTATTTATGAGCTAAATAGAGGAAATAGATTTTTATAAAATTTTATTTGAGATGTTTATGCATCTAGAGGATTTATGGAGCCATTATAATTTTTTCCTAATTTATTCCATGTAGGAAACCTGGGGACAGTTACTGGCTTAACCGTATGCACCAATATAATTTTAGAGTTTTCTATAAAGATATATAGAATTCCTATTGGATCAAACCCAAACCGCAATTCTTAAACCCACTACCCGCTTGCACCCAAAACCCGCGTAGAAAATATCAACAGTAGCAGTAGCAAACCAACTTTGCTATTTCCTTCTCCGCGCGTAAAGCAATTCCGTGCGTAAACTCTCTCCACCGCTTCTTACTTTATCTGCGCGTAAAGAACCCCACCCGTCTAATTCCTTTCTCTACGCGCAAAAACAAACCCAAGCGTAAACTTCACCACCGCCTAAAATTCCGCTCCGTGCGTAAAGCAAGCCTCCACTACCCCGCGCGTAAAACAGAACTCCACCGCTTAATTCTCTCCTCCGCACGTGTAGGGAAAAATATCAGCAGCACATTTCACCGCCTCTTTACCTAATATTACTAAAAATCCCTCAACCGAAACATAAACCAATGAAGAGAACAGCAGCGGCAGTAGTTTCTTAACCATTAAGTAAAACCCCACCGCCTCTTGTTCTCTATATATATGTTATTACAACTCTCAAACCATAATCCCACTTCTTATTTCAAACACATATATTGGACGCTTGCACTCTACAGAACTTTTGCTCGGCAAGTATACCTTGTCATTGAGCTAATATTTACATTCCATATGTTGGCTGCATAGAGTTTATTTCTGCTTATTCAGTTCCTCTATTTCTAAATAAATGGTGGGTCCAAGGAAGCTTGGGTGCAACGACTATGTCGTCGTTTTATGTTTATTTATGCAGATCATTGGACCTACTTTATGAGACCACCCCATTACTATGAGGCATGTTATGTTTCATTGGCCATGACACTATTCTTACACGAGTATGAGTCACATGTAAGACACGAACTTGCGTATTCGGCTGACCACTGGTACGTATAGGTCGTGCGACGGATAAGGATAACTGTTGATAGAAACTTTGTATGCTAGTAGACCTGGCAGTTATGTAGAGGTTTTACCGTGCCATAGATATGGCATGCTTAGAGCATTGGACGGGGAGGACTACTAGTAAGCGTATGGAACACCCCACTTCCTTTACTACTGATGCCACACTCGACGGAGTGATATGGACGATATATTTACCACTGATGCCACACTCTTCGGGGTGATATGGACGTTATATACTATATAGATTCCCCGTTCTTCAGAGCGGTAGGACGTTATTACATACATTGGGCCCTTGTGCCGATGGATAAGAGAACTGAGCTGGCCCAACTGAGCTGGCCCAACCGACTGGAGACCGGATTGCTACCAGAGAGAGGAATGACTATAGGCACGGAACTGGCTTTTTACCCTTTCTTTGTCCCTTGGTTCGCAATCGTAAACTAAACCGCTCTATCGCTACATCCGTGTTTGTCCGCTACACCTGATCTGTTTACTTACTCCCTCCTCACTGCGCTCTTTACTCCCGACACGGTCGCCAGAAGGCTTGTTCCGTCTGGCCCGGAGAGAGAGGGCGAAGTGGATGAGGTTCTCATGGGCAACCTCGATGCCCAGAAAGTACCGTAAGGGACCAAGGTCCTTCGTGTGGAAGTGGCTGGAAAGGTGGGCCTTGATTGGCTATAGTACTGACTATGCATAGGACTACAAAGGTCAAAAGACAGGCCGCTAAGGTCCGACGAAATGCTATTGATTCTAGGACATATACTAGCCAGTTGTCACGATTGGTGAATTACGTCAGCATATGTCTAGCCTACACTTTTCATACGCTCAAAGTTGTCCTCAAGTTGCATTTCACTTAGACGGTTAGGCGACTCATTGGATGTTTATATTTTAGTACTTTATTGGCATGTTTATATGTATCTTGTTACGTCCCTCTGAGGACCTGGTCCCTTTCCAGATATGGACGAGCAGGAGTATCTGCAGGAGTACGGTCCTGGACTGGATGCTACTTACTAGGCTGAGGAGGTCTTACCTTCGGAGTATCTGATTTTATTGTCGCTGTTTAGAGATCTTCGTTGCTAGTACAGTATAGTCGTTTTGTAGTGGATTTGTCTTCACCCGACTATCAGACTTGATAATAATCCTGATATTCAGTTATTATTCAGCTCTTTATTCATACTGATTATTTGTGCTGTGGATAAGATATAGATTCTGTGTGACTTGTTGTGACAGTATATTACCACTGGTGGATTGGATATTCATGAACAGCGTACGTGTGTATACGGTTTCCATATATTGGAGTTCGTATACATACGACTGGGCGTGTTACGTATTCCTAGTCCTACGTATTTTGGGACTGGGGCGTGACAACTACAAAGAATGAGAAATGACGGATGAGATCATTTGTTGGAGTTGTATCTTCTTTTTGTAATAAGCATGAGATTGAAATACCAAACATAGAAGACTTGTTTGTAGTTCGGAGAAGATCACTAAACAATGTTGAAGAGATGACAAACATTCATTTCTATCGTGTTGAGTTGTTCTATACGGTGATAGATTTACAACTTCAAGAGTTAAAAAATCATTTTTCTGAGGTGAGAACAAAGTTGCTTTTGTGTATGGCATGCCTTGATCCATATGATTCATTTAGAAAAAAATTATAAGAAAAAATTGCTTCAATTTGCTAAGTTATATCCGTCTGATTTTTCACCAATAGAGTTTAGGATACTTGGTCATCAACTTGAGAACTTTATAAAAAAATGTCCATTATGATGATGAGTTCTCCGATTTGAAGGGAATTCGTGAGCTTGCTAAAAAAATTAGTTGAGCCAAGAAAGAATAAACATACCCATTGATATACTTACTTTTAAAGTTGGCTCTAGTCTTGCATGTTACACTGCAACTGTTGAAAGAGCATTTTCGGCGAAGAAGGTTTTCAAAAATACACTTTGTAACTGAATGAGAGATGAATTTATGAATGATTGTTTGGTGACATACATTGAGCAAGACATTTTCGCAAAAGTTGAAAATGAGGACATCTTGCAGCATTTTCAAAATATGAAGCATCGTAGAGGATCATTGTAAACAATTATTGTTGGTTATGATGTTATACAACTATTATAATATATCTTTGTCATCAAAATATTTTGTGACTAATTTATGCTATTATTTTCTTTTAGGGCCAGCTTGGATTTGAGGGTTAAAAGAGAGAAGGAGAACAAAAACCTTGCTTGGTTTGAGGGTTGAGGTTTGGAAGGAGAAGCCATACTGGGTTAAGTGGGGATTTATTTAGCCTTATTTTGTCTAATTCTTAACCTCCCAAATCGGAGGATTATCGAGAAAAAATAAAAAAATTGTTTAAAAAGACATAAATACCCTAATTTGTCCTATAAAATATCACAACTTTCTTTCCATTTTTTCTTGCTTTCTCAAACTGCTGTTCCGTAGCTTTCTGACTTTGTCCAGATGCGTCATGTCTTTTGTCGCTTTCTCAAATATTCTAGTTTTTTTCTTTATATTGGTATCGAATTTATAGCTATTATTTTTTGTAAATATACTTTTACAAGTTTTAATTAAAAATTCAAGCAAATTAATCTAATTTTATGTCATATGTAATAAGGATATTTTGATAAATATTGTATTTTTATTAATATTCCTTCCACTCAAAATCTCCAATCCAAGTTGGAGTTATTAAACACACCCCACTTAACTCTCGTTTCAATCCAAACAAGGTTATATATATTGACTCCTCTCCCCCTCGCTTAACTTTCCTCCACTTAATCCCACTTAACTCTGCTTATTTTTCTTCCCCTCAATCCAGACAGACCCTTGCATTTTTTATATTTTTTTGGATTAAAATTTATTAGTCGAACCCCGCAGCACCTTAAATCCTGCTTGTGCTCTATACTAAACCTAAGATTGTGTTGGATGCTTGGAACCTGAAGTTTTCTCTTTCCTACTCCAACACAATGTAGTCAAAACCCTACACTTTACTAGAACACTTCTCTAGTTTAAATTCAAAAAAAAAAAAAAAAAAAAAACTCTGCTTACAAGGTGATTGACAATGTGCGAGCCCGAAGTGTTCCCCCTGGAGTTACAGAACCACTTCCGGCACGACGGGACGTTGCACCGAACAACGCAGGCCGGGTTCTGCACGCCGCAGTACTGGCAGGCGTGCTCCACGAAGCCCCCTTTCCCGTACTCGAATCCGTCGTCTTCCCCAGTCTCGTCGAAGCTGAGCGCCCCGATCCCCGCCGCGAGAGAGTCGGCGGCCTTTTTGGAGGACGAGGGGGCGGGTCCGGCCTCGGTGGGAGGGAGATCGGACGCAATGGCGGCGGGGTCCTCCGGCGGAGGTAGGGGAGGGGGAGGCGTCCACGCGGAGGAGGAGCGGGCGGGCTGGGAGAGCTCGCGGAAACCGGTGTAGCGGAAGTCATCGTCGTCCTCCCCCTGGGTGTTGAACTCGATGAAGGTGTAGGCGTCGCCGGTGGTGTCGGGCTGGGAGGAGGTGTCGAGGGACTCCATGGCTAGGGTTAGGGTTTGGAGAATTTAGGGTTAGGGTTTTAGTCGAGGAAGCGGAAGTCGAGAATTTGGGATCGGAGCATCAGCACCAACGGTGGCGAGAAGTGGGTTAACCGCTAAATAGGTTGGTAACGGGGATCGGATCAACGCCCGAAATGTAAACGTGGATCCGAATAGAGATTGGGTCGGATGAGAAATGTGGACCCGGATGTGAAACGTAGAAAGGTTGGGTTGGGTTGGGCTTGGACTGTCTTTGAAACTAACTTGAATATATATAGAAAGAGAGGTGAAAACCCTACTCATAACCACCTTGCATCATTTGTTGTAACAGTTGATATACCTTATGTTTGGATAAAAAATTTATTTTGTGTTTATTTTCGAGGTTACAAAGATGAATCAAAACTTGAAACAAACTAAGATCAAGAGTCGATTATTGTCATTATTGGTCTTATGTAATCAAAATACAAACTTCTTATGGAAATCGAAACTTACAAAGACGAAAGCAAATAAAAAAAATTACGTTCTTCACATTGCAATCGCAGTTGGTACAACGAGATATTACGATCTACAAAAGAAGAAGAAGAAGAAGAAGAAGAAGAAGAATAATTGCTAAAGAACACAAATCCTTGTTGGGATGATGAAGACCACTATTGTTCAAAGTAAGATTCGTCATCTATCCGACGATATACTCCCATGAATAAGCAAGTTCACCTCATGAACTTCTGGAATGCTCCCTGATTACCTTTGTGATCAACTTGAACATACTCCTTGGACAAAGCTAGCGGTCTTAGCTCTTATTCCCTTCTAATGTATCCAAAAGAAAGCCACAAAGAGAATATATATAGAGAGAGATGGAAATCATAACCATAATTCTAGTCATTGTCTAATTATGGTAAGATAACTATCAATAAAAAAACGAATCCTAAAAGATTAAGATTAATTTAAATTGATTTATCTACCATAATCATCAAAATCTCAAAATTAGTGCAATATGCGCAGATTCGCACAGCGTTGGACGTACGAAGAAACGTGCACATCACAACTCATGTAGAGACAAATGCAGAGACGAGCGCAACAATGTGCGCAAGCGTCATCTCACGTCCGATGCGTACGTGCGAAGTGCGTCAACAAAGTATCACTTTGTGCCCTTCGTTCAAGTCCGAGTCCAAGTCACATCTCCTATAGGAATTTTTTTCAAAAGAGTGACAAAAAAAAAATGTTTCTAAGAAATTTAAACTTAATCCCTATAAGAAAAACAATCCATCATGACACCCACATGGACCACTACAACCCATGTGCATACCTCAATACAAAACATAGCTATATATTGAAACTCATTTGAAGTATCTTTTTTTTTCCAAATTAGAACTATCTTTCTATAGTTG